>JBBMOE010000003.1:17247448-17275163 GCA_037975065.1 Chaetodon trifasciatus
CAACTTAAAGACTGTTAGTGATGGTGAAAATGCGAGACGTGAGGAAGGTGATTAAAAACAGCCCGTATTCACCAGAAAACGTTGTGTAAGTCGTCTGTGCATGCAGGTTATTATGACCAATATTTACCCTTCTTATGATACCATGACCTCTAGTGGGTGTGGTGACTATGAGGGTATGGCAGGAAGTCAAGTGACATAGTATAAACACACAAACCGAGGATTTTCACCCTGGAGACTGCTGTTTGTATCCCATGTGACACAGTCAATGTTCACTTCCATTCCACTGGCAACTGACCAATTCGGTCGCTTAGGAATGAGGATGCATTGATTAAGAGAACACTTACAGCCATGAAATCCAGGCTATGCATGTAGAGACATATCTTTCTTTCATTCTCTCTCTGTGCCTTCTCACATTTTAATGGTCCATCGGCTCAGCTGAGAAGAAACATGAAATAGAACCGTCTCGTTTAAAATATTTCTTTAAAGTCACTATTTGCACAATTTCACATTTCTGACATGCCGCCCTTCACTGCTAGGATGGAAAAAGACAACACGTCAAACACTAATCCTGCACATTAGTGCATCTCAGGGCTATATTGATCCACTCGCTCAGGTCAAGACAGATTTAGACATGCCCGGTAAGCTCATTATGTGAACTGTAGGCCTGCAGCTCATACACCTCATGAGTTACCTCTCAAGTTCTATTCACGAGTCTTCAGTATACGCAGACACCACTCAGTGGGTTTCCCTAGACTACATTAACATCAGACAGGATCGTTAATGCTGAGGAGGATGAGGTGATGTGGCTGGTGTCAGAAATGGACAAACTTCAGTGAGCTCTTCCTGCCTCGCAGCCTGTAACACTGGGTGGCAGTGTGTCCCTCTAAACAAAATCATTTCACCCTCAGTCTCCAGCAGAGGAGCTCAGTCTGTGAGAATTGAGTCTCTGAGGTGACTGTAGAGGATACCTCAACTTGGTTTGACCCATCTGAAGATTAGTACAAGTGAAATAGACACAATGAATCACTGGCCATTATTTTTATTCATGTCTATGCACTCAGATAAGAACTACGCATTAGAATTAACTTGCTGGTTTTTGTAGAATTCCCAATGATGCTCTGTACTAAAATAGGTGCAAAAAAAGTGCCTCTGCATTTTTAAATAAACGCCTGAGGCTGAAATGATTACAACAAAAATGAGCAAACATTAAAAGTCATTCTATCTAAGTTTTGCTTGTTTAACAAAAAAAAAGACAAGGCCCATTTTATAGAAAGAAGTCTATAAGTCAATAAATTATATGTTAATAACTGTGAAACGTAAACAATGTAAATAAATATATATATAAAAAGTTGTAAAGCTGCAACAGGTCTTGTTATTTATTATTATTATTATTATTATTATTATTATTATTATTATTATTATTTCTATATAAACTTTTAAAACCACACTGAATCATTCAGATTACTAGTAGTTTGCCTTTTCTAAATCTTTATGAAAGACTTCATGTGCCACACTTTCTACATTTTTAATATTCATCCAATTTTCTAATATGAATAATAAAAAAGACAAAGAGCTGTTTGACATTTCATCAATCAAATATATTTTTTTTAATCTCTGACCCTTATTTGGCTTTAGCAGCAGGCAAAGGCGTCAACATTAAATTTTGAATAGGTCTCACATAGGCCTACACTAATTCACAATGTGGCCTAATCCCTCAAAGAGCTGTTGTTCTGTTCCCACTATCTTCCATATAAACAGTGTATTCACTCCCAACAGGCTGACAGTCACAGAAGAAACCTGAGGGATTTATCAGCTCTGCATGAAGGAGCAAGTAGGGTCAATTATAAAATCACACTATATATCTTTTCCTTTCTTCTTTTGCCGCACGCTCGGTTCCACAGAAAACAAATGAAAGATGAAAAAAAAAATCAATTTCCATTATTATATATAATACCAGATTATCCCGGAAAAGTCTGCAGCAACTGCAAATAAGCCTGCAACATGGTTTTACTCCAAAAGTTGACAGTGAAGATTGAGGTCACAGGGGTCACAGCACAGATAAGCTGAGAACTTGTAAATCCTGTCAATCTGTTTTCAAATTACTGCAGTAACAGCATGCGAGGTGTTGTTTCCGTGTATTATGGTAATGTAATAGCTGAGGCAGGCCTTGGTCTGCAGCTCCTGTTTGTTCGCAGGTACTGCGCTCGCTGCGTTTGGCATTCTGCTCCACTTCTCCCACTGAAATGAGTTCTCTCTCTCCCTCTAAACTTACAGAGGATGCGGCGCCCACACAGCTGTTCTCCCCTGAGCTGGCGTACATAAAACATAAAAGGCGAGCCTATATGAAAAATGCACAGAGCGCTGGAATATAATGTGCTTGATACCCTGCTGCTGTCGGGCAGGCGAGAGATAAAGAGAGAGGCCTGGCCTGGATAGATTCCTTTTCTGCAGAATTCGTTTGACTGCAGGCTTGGATGGCTGCCTGAGCAAACATTTACTCACCGCGCTCAATCCGTGGATCACATTACAAAGATTGATTGTTCACTTGCCTCTCACCCTGCACCGTTTCATTGGCCAATATGAAATCAAATGAGATTCTCGACAGAGGAGAATCTGAGGGCTAGACTTGTTATGCACAGAAGAAGTGACTGCGCTTCTGTGCGGCGTGAACGAGCCAAGACGTGCGCGTCTTTCGAGCAAAATTCCTCCCTTTGTTCTTGTGTATTCGATATGAACTGAAATGCTGCGAGCCAGGCGCCGAGAACAAATCAAAATGGTTGTTACAGTTGAAAGGTTGGCACGCTGCGCCCCTGTTCCTCTCCCTCATATCGCCATGTAAATCAGCCGAGCTGCCGTGTGAACTCGCGAGGCAATTAATTCGCGACACACAGGTGCCTTGATACCCACCGCTGCGTAATTGCAAAGTTCACAAAAAGCGAAATTAAACAAGGCAAACACTGGGTTGCGTGCGCTCTCTTTGGAGAATTTGTAGTCCAATTAAAGCTCAGCAGGTTTGAATTGCGGTGGCGCACACGCTGCATCCCGCGGCCGTGCCAAACCTTGGCTCATAATCATCATTTCAGCTCGAGCAATTGGCAAATATTTACTCAGTTGTTTTTAGGGCCTCTGGGTACTGTATCAAGAAGCCTAACTAAGAAAACAATTGTTCAGGAGGCTGAGCGAGGAGAGAAAACTCATAACGAAACTATCTGAAAATGCCTCCGGTCCCTCGGTGCGCCGCCGAGAACAAGATCGAAACAGACATTTCTCTCAGTTCAAGGTGACCCTCAGCTTTTACCCCAGTCTTTTCCGACCAACTACACCAGCCACAGAGAATCACATCCATAACGTGCAACTCTCCGCAGCAGGCACACGCGCTCCCCCTCCTGTTTTTAATCAATGGAAAGAAGTGAACGCGGGGGAAAGTGCGCGCAGACGAGGCCAGAGATGTTGGTGTGTCAAAACTGCTCAAGTGGAAGTAAAGAGACCAGATCAGGTGCTTTGACCCCCGGGGACGCAGGGGTCAGCGCACAGGACGCCGGGCCTTCTCCTCACCTAACCTGCTTTCAAAATAACCAAACTGCTCCCGGAGACCCCGAGCAGCAACAGATTAGCCCCCCTCTGCCGCGTCTTGTCCTCTCCTGCCAAACACGCTTGCGCTAGCTTTCCCATTTCCCCTCGGTGTCTTCCTCCCCATCATCATCATCTCTCTCTCTCTCTCGCCCCCTCACATCGTTAGCATTTAGATAGTTGAGAGCAGAGGAGCTTGGGTAATAGGCTTTTCCCCTTGCCTCCATCCCTCTGCCCCGTCTTGCTCAAATCAGCTGAAGTAAGAGGGATTAAATCAAAAGAACAACAGTGATGATGAGAGCGGCTGCGAGGGGGAGAAAGGAGAATCAGTGGGGGGTGGGGGCGGCGGCGCGTAACGCTTGATCGGCTGTGAGCTCATTAACCCGGGCCTTGGCAGAATTGATGTTAGAGGTGATTGGAGATTATCACATTTAGGAGATACTTCATCCCCTTATCTCTCGCAGCTCTCCCCCCTCCTCCTCCTCCTCCTCCTCCTCCTCCTCGCCTTCACTCCTTCTGTCCTCCATCCTCTCTCTCTTCATTTCATCCAGGTCAGCTGGCCCCGGTTCGATTCCCAGGGTGCAGGGAGGAGGTGGCTCGCGGATGCCATCAACACCAGCTCCTGTGTCTGCTTGATCTCCTAATTCTGCTTCATTTAAACTTCATCAACTGTTCCAGTGGACCGGAAGCGGAGAAGAATGAAAACAGCTTATGTGGAAACAGCTTTTTCTCCCTCGCTCCTCTTTTGTTGTTCGATCTGATATGATATTCCCCAAAGATGCTGCAGCAACCCCAACCAACGCCCACACACACACACACACACACACACACACACACACACACACACACACACACACACACACACACACACACACACACTCTGGATCATGCATACACACCTGCACTGCAAAAAATGTTCAGGCTCATCAGGTCATTTTTGGCAATAAAGTCCTAAAAGTGTTTTGTGTCTAGAATTTTCTAGAAGTGTGTCAGCCTCTTGAAACAAGACATGATAAGACATGTGACACTGCTAGTGGTGAAATTCTTAAGTGATTATTCAATTTTCACAACATAATTGGACATTTTTCACCTCAAGATCACCAGGCAGAGACCAGGATCCAGAGTTTTGACCCATACTGAGGATTAAAAGTCACGATATCTTAATTCAACTGATATCTTAACTGCGGATTTACTGCTGTTTTCTAACATCTTTGCAAACTGAAAGTCTTTTGGTTTTGGGCTGTTGGTTGGACAAGACATCAGAAGAAGTCACCTTGGGGTTGAGGAACTTGTGACAAGATCTGTATTTCTTTTCCATTTATACATAAAATGATTAATGAATTAGATGGATTAATGGATTAATCAGAAAAGAATTCACATATTAATTCCATAATGGAAATAGTCATTAGTTGTGGCATGAGTTGATTTTTGAAAAATGAAACAGAGTAGTTTTTTAGTTGGAACATAATGAATTAACTGACAGAACCAGCAGCTGTTTTCACGTTAAAGGATAATTGCAGTTTATTACAACTTGGGTCTAATTTCTTTATTAGATAGCACAGTCAACACCACACTGACTGCTGAGGGCAGTCTGACAAGGGCAAGAAACCTGAGAAGTCAGTTGTACAAAAAAAACCAAACATTTTGGGCTGATTATCTAAAACACCTTACTTGGACGCAAAACTGAAAGCCAGCGCACCTGAAATGTTGATAATAATCCCTTACTGCACAGGAAAACTGTACACAACTATGGCAACTAAGGCAGGTCAAGTGTGAACCAGGATATTGCTCAGTTAACAGACATTTTGAGAAAAAGCTAGCCTCGTTAGCCTTTATTTTGTCTCCCATATAAATGTGACTAACCTAGAAGTTTGTTTGCAACCCACCTGACTTTATTTCTTGACCTGTCTGACTTCTTTTTAGCTTTGTCGCTGCATTCCAAGATTTTAGCAATTAGCTGTGTGAGCTAATTGCCCAATTTTGGGCAAAAAGTACTTGGTAAAATGGATTTTTTCTGCAGTGTGCCACCTCTACAACCCCACAGACTCAGACACGCACACAGATTGGGAAAAGTCACTAATCCTGCATGCCCTGAACGCCGCACACCCCTCCCTCCTCCCATCACACTGGGAAATTTAGCATGCCCCCTCGGCTGAGGCAGAAAATGAGATTACTGTATTTAAATGACTATGGTAATGGCGAGCATGCTGCCGGGCCCCTGTAGGATAAGGGATTTCTCCTGTGCTCATTGTTAGCAGTTTTGCAAAGTGCCATCGTCCTGCTCCGCCTCACAATGGGGATGTCATTTAAAAGACATTCCTCTTTCTTTCTCTCTCCCCCCTCGCTTCTTTTTATGCCCCTCTGTTCCCCCGTCAGCCCCGTGTACCAGTCCCCAGGAGGCCGGTCCCTGAGTGCATGTGTATGCGTCAACCTTCCCGACCCACCGGTCCAGACATAAGGTGAATATTCTTCATTCAAAGGCGCACCAGAGTGATTGGACACGGTCAGTCTGTTTGGGAAGACATAATCCAATCTATGTTTGTAATGAAGTGTACTCTCTGAGGACAAACACCATGTGTTCCTTGTAGAACGCAGAGGCCAGGTGGCCAGTAGGTCAAATGTATGACTGTACCTGCACGTTTTGCAAGGCCAGGATTTCCTCTGCTGTCCCATGTGTCCACCTTTGGAAAGTCCGGGTTTGGTGTAAACATGCAGTCATGATTCAGTATGATGAACGCTACAGGGCTGTAAACTCAATACACTCACAAGATTTTTAGCATAAAACAAACTATGACTCCATATAATGCATGATTTGTGTTGTCCCAAAGTGTTTCATTCACCAGTTGACATCATTGCTGTGTTCTGATTGGATAATTTACCCAGCACATGTGCCTAATGAAGGACTTTAAGCCCGAAATGTCGCAAATGAGGATGTTTTAGCTTGTTGTTAATAGAGTATCTTGGAGTTTGAGACTGTTGTTCGTACTGGTGATGGGCATTTCTTCACAATTTTAAACCATTCTAACTTTTCTAAATTGTATTTTTAGAGGATTCAGTGTAGTTCAAATAATAAAACCTTTTTAAAAAATGAAACAGTAACTGTAGATGAGTATCTACATAAAATGAAACTGAAAATTTAAACATCTTCATATAAACTCATTTAGATTTATGGAAAATGACTAGAGCATAATAGATGGCAATTAAGTCTGCCATGCATTTAATGTATGCAAACTAGAATTAGTACTTTTGGGAGTAAGATTTAGTTCATTTTCATCCACATCCATCAAATCTTTCAGGCTCACAGCCTGGATTTTATGCACATGGTCACATTTCTGCGTTGTAATATATCGTTAATTAACACATTCATAATTGGCTATGAAATACAACCTTCAATGATGGAACAAAAACATCCCAAAAATTCTGTCACCCAACAATAAAACAAGACGCCTACAGCAGCTACCATGAGTGGATGAAAGGATTAGGGGAGGATGAACATATGAACAGATCTGATAGGTGTCTTTCTCGGGCTGGTACTCAGTGAGCTTGTGTCAGGATCAGTGGTCACACACCTCGACTGTGCAGTTTTACACCAAACAGCTGACAACCGTGAATTTGTCCAAATCTCTTGACTCACCAGAGTCGTAGCTGCCACTGAGGACACTGAGGTCATGTCTATGGTATTATTAGGGAAATTTAGTGTTTCAGCAATCTTGCTCAGTTAGTTTATAGGCTGATTCCAGTATTTTTAGACTTAACATGCTTCATTTTAATTATCCTAGGCAAACAAAAAATGAATAAAGAACAAGAGCTGATATCACTTTGGATAATATAAAGAACAGTCAAGTTTCCATCCACTCGTGTCAGGTGAATTTTAGGAGATGGACACACTGAGGTGTTGAGCAGCTGGTGGCACTAATTCTCCAGTCAGGTTCCAGTAAATCACTGCAGAAGAAGGTGGCGCAACAAGATGATGTTATTAAAAGAGCACCTGTCAAACCTCAAACAGTGGAGTGTAAAACATGATGGATATATATGACATTTCTGTCTATGTGAGGAAGATTACTGTCTCCTCATTGGTCCGTTCATGCCTGATGTCTCGTCTGTTGACATTATTCGTCTCTCCAGTGGAGCGGAAGGTTCATGTCTAAGTCACACGCTTCACATACGTCATGATTTGTTCAGTAAGTCTGTTTCCATTGCATTTGCTTTCATTGATATGCCAGCTTTTCCATCTCAGTCAAGCATAAAAACTTTACGATATTTCCACTTTTCTCTAATTTCTTTCAGTTTTTGTGATGCACAAATTGAAAATGTGCATAAAAACAGGTGGCTGGAAACACACTTAATGTTTTGACCCTTTTTCTATCTGACAAGTTATATCAAACTGCTCAAGTACTGTTAGTGAATATAATAGCCTCCGTGTAATATAGTCTAAAGTTAGAAATGTTTCCAGAGCGTTTCTGTTAATTGTCTGTTAAATGAGGTGAGAATATTTGTAATTGTCCTCCAAAATGACACATCAGCGTCTTCTGATCTGATGCCCCTATAGACAGGACAATATTTGTCACTGGCTCTTGAAACCATTGCTGATCTGACCCACTTATGTTTTAGGATTAGGCATAAAAATGACTTGGTTAGGATTAGGAAATGGTGATTTGAAGACAGTAACAGTGGTCTACAGCAGTCAGCGGCTGACATTTTGTTGACCCATCCTTCCACCCTGACCTCTTCTCTCTGTGGACGTTTGCGGCTCGATGACAGCGTCCCACTATTTCCTCCTTTTCTCCTGACAGACATGAGGAATTGGGAAGTTATACTCATGACTTCACCCAAGGCCCTGTTCCATTTCAGCGATCACTGAACGCAGGCCGCTGATTCAAGCTAATTGTGGGAATTATCCCTGTGCTAATGTTGAAATTGAGTCCTTGTGGAGTAAGAGGGAAGACCTTTAACAAGGGAGGAGGCTATTCATAAAGGAAATAGATGAGACTACCAGAGACACAGAGGAGGACACTGGAGAGAGGGCTGCACAGACGGAGTAAAGGAAGAAAGAGGAATGTGCTCAGAGGGACGGCAGGACGCCGACTGCGAGCTGTAATGTTGCTGTTGCTTTTCCTGTGCATCACAGAGTACTTCATCATAGGTGGGTTTTTCTCCAGGTCCCCTCCCCTCCCATCCAGCCCCCCTACCACCATCCCCATTCCCTGTCCCTCTCTGCCTCCCGGGCCCCCCGCCGCAAGCCTGATCTATTGGTTTTCAGCAGTGCGCAGAGCGATAAATCATGGGAATGGGGGCCGGCGATGATTAGGTTGCAGGGTGCAGAGAGAGAGAGAAGAGAAAAGAGGGGACGGATGGATTGGAGGAGCAAGTGGAAGAGGAGGCGGAGGAGATGGGGTGAAGGTGGGCCCAGCAGCGCTGTGTACAGCAGACAGGTTACGGATGGCGTTTGTTTCTCCCAGGCCTGCTCTGTGCAGGGGGCAGATTCTCCTGGGTGTTACATAAAGGAACTATGGGTCTGCCGGGGCCCGACGCAGCCTCGAGGACACATAAACTGAGCTGGAATTACCCAGGCGCTGAGATATATACGGGCATGGCAGCATTGCTTATTCTGGCCAAGCCCATTATATCAGCCCTGCTCGTGAGACGAAGAGGAGGAGGAGGAGGGAGAGGCAGAGTGGGAGCGAGATGAGCCCATGGGAGCAGAAAATGTAGATTAATACTGTTGCATATTTTACCACAATTAAAACTTCATTTGTCTAAATGTGTGGACTTTAGCCTCATTTAAGCCTTGGTGGCTTGGTAGTTTTTTAACAGGAGGAAAATGAAGAGATTGACCAGAAAGCATTTCCAGCTCACCACCAATAAACACTGCTGGTTTTGTTCAGTGACATTTTAAAAATGGATGGTTACACCTTATTTTGCCCAACACCTAGAAATTGAGCTCCCTGTCAATTATTGATACCCCCACCACATCTGATTATATAAATACTGGGAGGAATGCTGATGAGATTTGTCTGGAACTTGAGCAAAACTTGAGTTTATTGGCTCATTGACAGAGATCTGCTAGTCAAGCACCCTTTAGCCTGTCACCTTTTCTCAGGTAACAAATCCCCCACAATGCACCAAGCCGCCATGTCTGGGGCTGAGGAGTGGGAAAACACAAACACGAGCAGGGATGATAATGAACAAGCTCGCGTGTGTGACTGAGAGCGGGATGTGCCACAACAAGCCCCCCTCACATTGTACAACTCGGTTTTACCGCTCGCCCATTTAATGGCTGTTCTCTGTTACTGTATGTTTCATCAGCGGCGCAGGGTGGCAGGTGGGAGGGATCCTGCCTTTGGAGGAGCGGAGAGGGGCTTTGTTTGCTTTAGTTTACACGCTCGCTCGTTGTTTGTTGCATGTTGGCGCGCCAGCTCTCTGCCGTCAGCCTCGCTATCATCGAGTCTGACAGCTCCGTGGCCATGTTTTGAAGGGAGATGAGGAATTAAAAGATAGAGATGGGTGGGAGAAAGGAAGAAAGGATCCAGGTGTCGTGCTTTAACCTCACCTGCCAAGATCTTACAAACTGATTCTCTTTTTAGGATCTCTGGTTCGAGGTTCAGGGTGAAGCTACAGAAGGCACCTTTAGAGCTAATGTGGGTGATTGTCTTCTTTTTCTTGGGTACAGGACGTGAGGAGGAGGGGGGGGCCTGGGATTACAGAGATGATCCTGCCATTCATCCTAGCTCTAAACAGAGCCCCGTCTTCCCTCCCCAAACCCTGCTAATTCCCTTTTGATGAGGCGTGCTAAATAAATCCTATTTCCACGCCTTTATTCCCCACCGACTCCTGGAGCGTAGATCAGGGACGCAGATTTTAGGGGCTTCTGCTGCCGTTTGGGACCCACAATGGAGCCCGTCTGCATGGCGGCCCACTCTGTCCAGTCAGCCTCATTATGCTTTCACCCCAACACATGCCCAGTGGCCCACAAACACACACACAAACACAAGCAGACTGACACATTTACACATGTACTTTCACACAAACACGCCATGATGGCTTTGTGCAATTGCTAGGACAAATGCCGGACATCATGTCATGTTCTTCAAATTTGTGGTCGGACTGTAAGAGGGTACTCCAGGTGACTATGTGTGTGTGTGTGTGTGTGTGTGTGTGTGTGTACTGTACATCTCCCTCCTGTCCTGTCGGCCCTTCCACTCTCACATGCTGAGCCCCTGCGCTCGGCTATGACGCTAACAAGCTCCTCCGTCTCTCCTGCTCTGTCTACACCGGGGCCCTGTTATTAATGGGGACCAGCTGGGAGTGGTGAAGGTACATGCACAGCCAGACAAAGCCCCATATATAATCATAAAGTCATAACAAACGACCTGATGTAAATGAGGATGGGGGTGTTTTGAGGCAGGCTGGGTTTGGAGAGAATAGGGCCACGGATGCTGGAGTGCACTAAATGGAGAATCGAGGTGTCACCTGACATCAAAATGGCCAGTGCCCTCTTGACTGGCTGGCAAAGACCGGCCCACCGGACCTCTGACCTCCCCCCCGGACATCGCAGACTGGGGTCAAGCCTTGAGAGACAGCGCTGAGTGCCTCTCCGACGTCTCAGTTCTCCGCTGATGGGGCAGTTAGCCTGAGAAGAATGCTGCCGCCGTACGTGTCCGGGCAAACAAAAGACAGCTTTCCAGACTCTCTGCGCTGATAGCTTGGCCTCTTTGACATATGGCACCACTGTAACATGCGCCTCAGGACCTGGCTGGCTTGCACAGCCTCTGAGAAATTTTTATTTTTGAGATGAAACGATGATTATGATGTTACGTTACAAGCGGTGAGAATCCTGGCCTGCTCATCTGCAGTGTGTCTGTATTGGCGAGGCTTACCCAGACACATGCTTCCAATTAGCTGGGCTTCTTCATGTAAATGCTTCATAAATTATCCCCCCCTGCGCTGGGATTAGGTGCTCATAAAGAGAGTCAGCATCTCAATAAACAGCAAAGGTTGTGTACGGAGAGCAAATTAGAGGGACAGGGTAGAGGAAGATGTGGAAAGAGGGGGGGCGGGTTGTGCTGTGAGCTAGCTGTTAGGGTGGGGGTGAAAAGTCCAGGCTGTTTTTGTAAAGAGATTGTGCTCCATCAGGGCAATTTGAAAGGTGTCATGTTACAGAAAAGTATCTGCTGACATGCAAACTCTTCATATTGTTGAAAATTTCTGGCAGTTTTTTGGGCAGCGGGGTGAGCTGCTGGTCAAACATACTGACTTTGAAAAAGAAAAGTCCCTAATATTCCAATAATATTCCAACTTTAACAATATTATTACTGTTTAGAATTTAATGAGACTCAAAGTGCTCAGCTCGGCAAAAGCTACTAAATGGTGTTTGTGGTGAGATCATTTTGTCAACATTCCAATACTATAATGATAATCATTAATATTTGAAAATAACCCATTAAACCTAATTAATGACGATCTAAAAATAATTAAATGATAATGAAGATGTATATTACTAATATTACTTCATATACCATAGCAATATATAATATATAAAAGGTACATATACTAGAGGTACACATTACATGTTTGAGTGAGTCATATATATATTTTTGTAGTGAAATCCAGCTCCATTTGGTGAAGTAGACCATAACATTCAGCTGAAAGCCCAGAAAAACTACTAAGTGGACCTCTGAATTTCTTGTTTTGTTATATGTACACATTGTTCCCATAGGTCAAACATTATTGCATTCTATATATGTATATTTAAATTGTTCATATTCAAAAAATAAATTGCATACTTGTAAATAAATAAGTTAATTCTTTATAGTATTGTTCAACTATAGCAAATGTATGCGATAATGAATGTACCTAGTGTGACAAATAAGAATTTGAAGCACACTCTGTTAAAATAGGTTAGAAAGTTAAAAATAAATATCTTGTTTGTAAAGTTTTAAACATACAGCCTCAGTAGTGCCTTGATTATTTCTATGATTAGTTGATCCTTTGTTTAGCCTATAAAATGTCAGGAAATATATCACTGATCAATATTTCCCACAGGCCAAACTGACGTCTTCAAACTGACTGACGGTCTAAAACCCAAAGATATTCAACAGTGATATAAAATGGTGAAAATCCTCACATTTATGGCATTTTTCCTTGATAAAACTGTTGCTATACCTGTGTGGTGACCCATTTGAGCCCTAGTCAGACATAAATATGACATCTGTCATTTCCAAGCTGGCAAACAAAGTGCCTAACTGCCCTCTTCTGACAACATACTGATGCAGATCAACTCTGTCCTCATGCAGACATGAGTCAATCCATGACTGCCGCATGCAGCCACAACTTCTCCTAAATGGCACCGGCTGTGTGTGAAATACGTGACAGGATAATTTGATAAAGCAGCCCGCCTCTGTTCTATCCACCAGATAATAGCCGGGGTATTACGCGAATTAGGTTCGTTTGGTTTGTGCAAAGGTGTGGGGTGAGCGAGGGGTTTTTGAATTGTGCCGGGAAAGTAAAGCGTCTGTAAACACGAAGCACAAAGAGTCTTAACGCACTAAACCTCAGGCCACACTGGCCATACAATGGACTGTCATATTGAATTGGCCCAGAGCTGTGGGAGAGAGGCTGTTTAAGAAGACGCAGGGTGGGAGTTAAGCTGAGAAGGAGCTCAGTGTGACAGACACTTGTCCATGTAACAGCTCCGCAGAAACTCACACCGGCCTCTCAACAACACTCTGCTTTACTGTCGATCACCAAGACACTGAGCAACACCGGCTGTCACCCATACATGTAATATAAATGAAATCTCACTTTTTCTCTGTGATATATAGCGACCATCTCAGAGGGGCAGACACACATGCACACACACTCACTTTTGAATACAGCACCATACAGACAGTCAATAACAGAATGGGGTGTGAGATTAAGCCTAAGCCCACCTTCTTTTCATGTGGCAGAGCAGCCGCTGCCCCGAGATCTGGCACCAGATGGCGCTGTGCCGGTCGGTGCCAGGAGATAATCGGGACAGATCGGGCCGCATTACTACCCATTATCTTCTAATTATTCTTGTGTGGAGCGCTGATCCTGCCGTTTGTGTAAGTGGATGGCACAGAGAGCCTGTCGCCCCCGGCAGCACGAAAATCCTCCCCACTTCCCTCACCCCCTCTGGGGATAGAGGGAGAGATCAGCCGGGGGAGGAAAAGAGGGAGGGGAGGGAGGGAGGAGCTGGTGGGTAAGGCAGCCAACCTGATAGAGGGGAGATAAGTCTTTGTGAGATTTAACACATCGTCCAATTTTCATAAAGTGGCACCAGTGATGTGAGGCTGAGGAGAATCTGCTGACCTTTGACCCCTGTGTTGGTGTCACATAAAGCAGCAACAGCTTGATCTCTGACAAAACCACCGTGAGCACCTCCTTCTCCTCTGATGACTCTATAAAAGTGTGATAAGGATACAGTTCAAGTCTCCCAGGCTCCATTTGTACAGTGCCTGTGTGCAAGCAGGCCCCAACCCCCCCTACCCCAAAGGATAGCGCTAACTGCACAGAGGCATATGGCTTACCATGTGCTGGGTCCCACGTGCACACTCTTAAGCGCGATTCTACCCAGAACATCTTCGCTTAATTATCAGCATTTTGTTCAGCATCCTCCTATTTTGCATATTAATATCTGTCAGCTCAGTATGTAATATGAGGAGATGAAGGCTTAGGCTACGCTAAAATACCACCGTAAACGCAGGCTTCACCGAGCAAGAATATACATGTTCAGTCACATCAACTCCCGCGGGGTGCAGAGTCCAAGATGATGTGTGTGTTTTCAATACCTTTTAACCAGGTCTCAAGTGTGCACCAATGCATATATGTTTGTAAAGTGTCAAAATCTGGAGGCAACGTGCGAGCTCTGTGTGTGTTTTGTTTGTAAGGATGTGCCCATCTTGCGTGCGTCACAACCAACACAACACCCACCGGTATACACGCTTGCATGTGCTCACACACATGTGCGCCCATGGCGTGTGGTAACCAGCCTTCCGACTGACATGTAATAAAACACGGCATTGTTGATCAATCTCACCAGCCCACAGGCCGCGCAGCGAGGGCATGTACATGCAAATGAGAATAGCTAAATGCCACTGAGGGGGCGAGAGAGGGAGGCAATCACTTCAGCTGACAAACTGCGCAGGAAGGGGGGGATGCAGTTGGAAGGAGGGAGGGAGGGGGGTGGACTTGATATCCAGGGGGAAATTTTTAATGCAAGGTGATCCAAGAGAAATAAAGACAGCGGCTTAATTACAGGAGGCGCTGCGAGAGATGAGTTTATCTTCACCGCAGTTTTAAAGTACAGGTTAAAGAGACCCATCATACCTTCTTCTGTGCTCATCATACTGCCAAGTGAAAAAAAGTTCACTGTGTGTTTCTGTGTGTGTGTGTGTGGCAGCGACAGAACACCAGAGAGCTGTGATTAAAATGTAAGAGAGGCTGCGGCTAAGACCCGAACCATTCTCTGCCAAGCTGGGGTCAGGTCAACTGATCTGGGGGCCACTTGGGCAAATCCCAAACACAAACACAGCAGAAGAAAAGCACAGAAAGCGCGAAGAGGTTGGTGGTAAAAAGACTGATAGAACGCATCCATGGGAAGATGAACAGCCAGGGAGATCATGAAGGGAGAGCTGATTAACTGGCTTTTAGATCTCTGGGAAATATCCGAAGGATTTCGCCTCTAGCTCCACAAATCCTGACCCTTAATGCTGAATCTATCAACCCTGGGAGCCCCTGTGCAACAATGAGAAGTCTATAAGCTGCTCCAAGCTGCTCTATTGATGGTTCATTAAGCGACAATGAGGACAGATAACCACTGCATTGCTGTATTGGTGGCTTTCGCTATACGCTCAGAGAGGGCTTTTAGCTTACGTCACCTCGGCTTTGAAGCAGAGGGCATTCCCCTTATGCTAAGCCGGGCTGGCACATTCAAGAGGCAACAGCCAAAGACTGATGCAGGTGTTTTCCTTCACACGCATGTGGACGCTGTGTTGCATGTTGTAACTGTCAAGCATGCCATCATCAATCCGTTTTTACCTCTGTAGGAGGATGAAATGGCTGGACGACATCAAGAGGAGAGAGAAGCAGCGAAGTTGGACATTAAAGCTCGAGCGGGGGGGGGGGCTTCATCCCGCTTCAGAGGGCCTCTCCCTGATCAAAGATGGAGCAGCAGGTCAAGGATCACAGAGCAGCTGGGTGGAATGCTGGTTAGAGAGAGATTGTCCTGGAAATGAGGGCTGCCGGTTTGATCCCTGCAGTAGCCGGCACGCCAGCACCTGCTAACGATTGCTGCTGAAGTGTCCCTGACATGATGAACCGAGAGTCGCCCCTTGAGCGTCACTGAGTGTCGTGGCTAACGGTCACTGAAGTTTGGGTGACGCTGGCTTTAGTCCACCCTTGTCAGCATCTCTACAGCACAACCCTGAAGTGTTCAACTGTCACAGAATTTCACTTGAAATTTAACGGCACGCTGCTTTTGTTAAAGGTGAGCCACAATTTGTTGGATGCATTGCTGCAACACAACACAGAAGAAGATATAATTCTATTTTACAGCTGCAAGTCAAAGCATGAGTTTTTTTTAACTATTTTATCTCAATGACAAAAGATGATTTGACTTGCAGTGTGCAGTTCTTTTCACTTGCAAATGTCTGTACATAAGGATGACAGAGCTCTCAGACTGGCTGTTCAGATGAGTTAATCAGGGACTTTACCCATGTAGTTCAGTTTCTCCTTAGCTTTTGCTTCTACCTTTTTCCTTTATGCCACAAGCTGAAGACCGCAGGCTGACATCGCCAGAGTAAAGTTAAGTAAAACTTTACAGTGCCAGTTGCAACTTTTTTTTTTTTTTAAATTAGATATTTCTCAGTTTGTATTCTGAGCACATGACAAGACTGTTCAACCAGATTCGCAGTGACGTGGAAATGGTCGTTTCGTTTATCTCCCTGTGATGTTCTTTGGAGAACAGGAAGTGCAGGCGGCTCAGGAATTCCACCCTCTCACGCAGGATCAGAATGTATATGCATGTCAGAAGTCAGGTAACATGAGGTGATGTGAGCCAGTGCATCAGGTTGTCTTTGCAGGCGGTAGGTCCTTAAGGTGGGCGCCCCTGAGCAGGACGCTACATCCTCTACCTGTTCACACACTCCTGAGGTGGGCTGGGTGTCAAACCTCGGAAAAACTTTCAAGTACAGAAAGCATCAAATGCTCAATCAGATTCATACTCTTGTTGATTCATCCTTTGATCAAATATTTGTAGGTTTAAATCAGAGTTTAACCAATTCTTGACTATTTTAAAATTCTTTTAGACAACATTTCACATTTAATAACTCTGGCTTCTGTTGTTGTTCTCAATCTAAGGTATTCCTATCTGTGTGTGCACTCATCTGGTCCCTTCATCTCCAACATTACACACTCCACGCTTTGATTTCAGGGCCCTGACCCCGACTCAACACCACGTAAAGACACACAATCGTTCACCACACACCTGTGCGCTCGCCCTCAGCAGAGGAGGTCGACCTTCCCACGAAGCTTCGTGTTCACCCTAAGATCGGGGTTCACTGGGAGTAGCGGAGTCCACCTCGCAACAAGAAGCCACAGCTTTCTCCCTCTTCTCTCCCTGCCTGGGGGTGTCAATCAGTGGCGAGTCACGACCCGTGTGACAGTAATCAAAGTGAATAGAAGAGTGAGCCAGGTGGTAATTGTGTATTATTCAACTTACAGGGAGCACGCCACGCTGCTTTAGCCTGTTGATCGCTTATGTATAATTTAAGACAATCTGTGCATGTATTATAAATGAACAGGGTTTGCGAAGTGGCAAATAGAGTGCAATTAATGTCTCGGAGCTCAGAGCAGGCAGATTGACTGTCTTTAGCCTATTTTTTTCATTGCTCATTTCTCTCCTTTCGTCCTTTTTATCTCCCCCCTTCTATTTCACTTCCCTCTTTCTCTCCCCTGTTCCCCAACCTCTGCTGTCTCCCTCTTTCTCTGGGAGTCAACTTTATAAAGGAGTATGAGTGAGAGTGAGTGAGTGAGCACTCTGGAGGCAGTCAATACCTTATCAACTCCTGCCGAACACTGACACCTTGACGTCCTTGACAGCAAATTATTACTTTTTCATGACGCAACCAGGTGCAATTACAGCAACATCTTTGCGCTGTATCCTGCTGCTCCTGCAACTGTCAAAAGGCGTTCCTGGTGGGATCCTGGAGGAGCTGAGACATCAGTCTCTCAGTCCCTCCCAGATCTCTGCAAAGACAGACTGACAGACAGGAGCGAGGTGGGGGGACGGAGTGCAAAGAGAAAATAGAGGGAGCCATTCAAACATGCCCAAAGATTCAGTAAATAGTTGCATTCTACTCAAATTCCTTTTTCTGGGAACACTAAGACGTTTGTTTAGAGGGCTGTTGACTGACAGCGAGAATGTGGCAGAGTTTTGTTGTTGTTGTTCGCTAGATGCAGGCAGCGAGCTAGCTGCTGCTAGCAGCCCGGTAAACAACCGTGTTTGTAATGTCATCACACGCTCCCCGCTTTCCTCGCTTCACACTGTAAACCCTGTAGGCTTGATTATAAAGTTTAACCACACTTTAACGCTCAACAACACTGAGGAAAAAACACCAGGTAAACCTCAATTAAGACTTCAGAGTGTCACTTTCTCCCCGTAGCACAGCAGCAGAAGAAGAGAACACAAAGAGCCCACAAGCCTGTGATGCCACCCCTGTGAATATGGGGATGCTGGGTGGTGGGGGAGAAACTTTGCCATCCTGGAGGTGGATGTTGCCTCATGTCTCTTTGTGTGTTTGGTGTGTCCCCTGGTTGGGAGCAGAGGGGGGAGACATGAGGGTGGCGGTGGCAATAGTGTGTGTGTGTGTGTGTGTGTGTGTGTGTGTGTGTGTGTGTGTGTGTGTGTGTGTGTGTTTGTTGCTGTGTGTGTGTGTGTGTCATGGAGAAGAAGGACAGGTAAGAGGAACAGAACAAACCGTGAACGTGCTACAGAGACACCTGAGAGTCTCGTCTTTCATCTCAGACTCATCATCCACTGATCCTCACCCCTCTCCCTTCCTCCCCCCCAAGCCAATTTCCACACTTTCCTTTTAACACTCCATGTGCCTCGCAGATATTTTTTTTTTAAATCACACACACATCTGACTTATGTAGGTAATGACACCTCAGTGAGCTATTGGTTTTTCTCGGCCCTCTGTGTGTTTTTTCTCTCCTCCTGTCGCCCTCCCTCCTCTCCCCCCCATCTCTCTTCAAGCACTGCCTTCTCTCTCCTTTACTCCCTCAGGCCTCCCTCCTCCTCCCCTCTCTTTTTTCCTGTGGTGTCAGACACAGATTTATTCTGCCTGTGATGCGTGTAGAGCAGAGGAGTGTGAGTGAGCGGGGGGGGGGGGGGGGCAGGGTCAACGGGGGGGAGGTGTGTGTGTACAATAAGAGATAAGATCATGGCTCCCCAGGGGCTTGTTTGGCCCTGTACCCGATCCATCAAACGCCGGCTCCAAGTGCCAAGGTCAACTCTAATGAGCATTTTCTGGGGTCTTATTCTCCACTCTGAACACCCCCACCCCCACCATCACCCCCAACACACACACACACACTCTCTAAACACACCTTGGACATACCTGCTTACCTGTAGGATGGATGGTTGTCACAGGATATATAACATGCTTGCATGCATCCCAACAGGTATTTTAATCAGAAATCAGACATGGCTGCAGGAGAGCAGGTGCTCAAGAATGCCGGCCAAAGTGAGCGATGCGTGTCAGGTGTGAGCAGTGGAGGGTGTGGTGATGAGGATCCAAACTCAGTATTTTTTATCGACCAAAATGTGAGCTGAAACTGTAAACTATCACAAACTGGTATTGGATGAGTGTTCACATTGCCAGTCTAGTATCATAAGATAATTCCTAATCTAAATGATAACTTTTAATTATTCAAGCAAAGTTCATGTACAGTTGCTTGTGTTAAGATGATATTAAATAACCCTTCAACATCCAATTTCCCCATTTTATCTCCCCTTAAAAAGTTCTAAGGTTGGAAAAATCACCTTACTCCACAGTGACTGTCTGACATCATATGTACTCTCTGTCAGCTTATTCCAGCTCTTCACTGTAGCAATATGATGTTTACACTGTGCAGAATGAAAGGTAAAAAAAATTTCAAATAATACCCAGCCATAGGCAGGTCATCTCATCAGCTGTGAAATTTCAGGTGTGACACCCGGAAAAGCTCTCACACCGGCTCGCCCAGCTGTTTCCCCTGCTTTCTGCATCACCGGGCTGGATGCACACTTGGACAAAAATGGGCCACAGCGCCAGGTAGGTGGGCTTTTAGTAGAAAGAGTCCCTCATCATCCCCTCATCACGCACTGATCTGCCAAAAGTTGTTAGGGTTTGAAGGCTCGCGGAGCGTGGGTGTGCGCCGGAGCATGTGGAGCATACTAATGAAGCAATAAAAGTCACGGCGGGAGGGGTGAGGGTGGGGGGTGAAGGCATGTTGGAGGAGAAGGCAGTGGCGAGTGGAGGATTGGGAGCTGCTGACAGGAGGTGTGATAATTGAGATGTTGTGACCCCACATATTACCTGCATATTGGCCAAATTAGGAAGCAGGTAGTTTAAGGCCAGAATGGAACACTGGAGCCCCCCTGCCATGATCCGTGTGTGTGTGTGTGTGTGTGTGTGTGTGTGTGTGTGAGTGATTGTGTGACAAAACTAAAACAAGGCCTGACATTTTTTTTCCAGTAACAACTGCTCAGTTAGGTGTAGGAGCGGAAAATTGGATAGATGGAAATATCATTTACTCTAAAGTATTCAGTGTGAACTGCCTCACAATTCGCAATTACCCCTACAAGATAATTTAAGATTTACAGTTTTGAATGTTCTGCAAAAAAGGCAGGGCTGGAAAAAAGGCAATATCAGCACTTCAATGCTGATTATACATTCACCACATATGTATGCAAATATATGCAAAAATTACATATAAAGTGATCAAGCTGTTGTTCAAGGCAATGAACTGCTTTGCATCACATCAGACGACCTGTAAAAACGAAACTTCAGCAGCACATTTTGAAATTTGTTTTCATCTAGAATTATGGATTTGTATGGCAGAATTTTGCAAAATGGACATGACCACAATATGAACATCTGATCAACACCATTGCACTCACACTTGTGTTGGGAATTTCCCTTTTCTTGGCTAAGCAAATATCAGATTTATCCAAAAAATAATCAACAGATTGATTGATGATGACAGTAATTGTTAGCCGTGGCTCTAATGAAGAGCCAAGGCCGTCCGTCTCCTGGAGAAGGACATTATACCCGTTTTCCACAGCATCTTAATGTTTCGTTACTCTTGCATATGTGTGTGTGGGCGTGTGTGTCCTGAGTGACACTCACAATGTGATTCATGGATGTAAGCACGGCCTCTTCAAAGCCCCCACTTCCCCACATGGAGGGAGAAGGCCAAGGGCCCGGCCCGCCTCTGTCTCCCCTGGCAGGACAGAGGGTAGGGGGTGAACCTGGACCCTGTGCCCCCTCCTGGAGGTACAGGAGCTGGAGGGGAAGTCCCCACACCGTCCACCAGCTTGAGTGTGTCTCCCTGTGGCAGCTGGAGGGGAACCCCCGCCCAATGTGAGTCCACCAATACGCCATCACTCAGGGGGGGTCTACATGACAGGTTAACATTGAACTATGACACCTTGCAACTCTGACTGTTATCTAGCTCTGTCCGGCTGCTGAAATGCACCATTCACAAGTTCCAGTTTCTCAAATTTTTTCTGTTTCTGCTATTTAGATTGTATTTTATTTGTGTTGACAACAACACTGGAATATTTATTTGGCTTATTTTGTTAAATGGAAAAAAAATGTGTTTATATTTGTCAAATCAAAGAGTAAAAAAGTCTCACTTCGTATCATATTGGCCAACAGCTCAGCTAAGCTAAGATTTGTCAGTACCCTCCACAAGTGTTACAGATGACCAGCGTTGGGCACGTGACTTAAAAGATGTAATCAATTACTCATTGAACAGTAAATACAGTACTTTACTAACAACAAACAACAGCATAAGTACTTCTTACATTACTCAGTTCTGGCAAAGGGGTTAGCTTAGCTGTTAGCCGTCCTTAACTGAAGGCCTACATACCGAATGTAGCTAAACTACCAGTAACTAGCTAGCTAGCAGTTAAGAAGACAAAACGTGGGTTTTGAGTTACAGAAAGGAACATTTTTCCTCTTTTGGTAGATGATAACTGCCCCTGTGTCAAACGAACACACCCCACAGCACTCTGGACACACTCAGGCTTGATATCAAGCCTCCATCAGACTCCTGGTGAGACAGCAAACACACACATACCCAAACAACCAAAGTAACAAAACATTACTGGATTAGTAACTGTTCCAAGAAGATTCACATGAGTTTTCTGCTCTTAAGACACCTATGTTGAGGTTTGGTTAGGTTGAGGCGGCACAAACAATTTAGTTATGGACAGAGAGAAATCATGGTTGGGTTAAAACAACTACTGTGTTACGATTAGGGAACCTTCATTGTCAGTGGCAGAGAAAATTTTGGTCATTGTAATAAGAAACTGGTGATGACCGCTGAAAGAAAACAGGAAACAGTGTTCATCCATACCCAAGTCACACCTTTTGTCGACGCTTTGACCTCTGTACAAAGTTTTGCGGATGTATAATCACATTCCACTACTTCGGCCTTTGCTCCTGACAGACAGCAGTCATAATTCACACGGCCTCAAGAGGTCTTTGTCAATTAAACATAAACACATGTTGTTTTAAGGCGCTGGAGCAATCTGACAAATCAGTAATTAAAATGATAATGAGTTAAAATTCCTGATAGTCTAATAGTCTTCTGGGTTTAGGCCCCTGGGGTCAAAGGTCAGCAAAAGTAAGGTTGGCCCTAGTCTGAAAGAGCTGGCATTGCTCATGAGGGACGGTTATGATGGATGGTCGCAGGTCCTCGTCCTCCGCCTGCTCACACCCCTCTCCACTGGCTCCTCACTCACCTCTCTGCCTCTTGGCACCATCTCTCCATCCCCTCTTATCCTCTGACCAGATGTGTTCGTTGAACTCTGTCAAGAATAATAAAACACTGGCTGCACGGGGCATGCACGCCGGGCCGACAGCGCAGGACGGGAGGGTCGGTGCATATTCAGATGCATGTGTGGACCTGCAATTATGAAACACACACATTAGTCAGGTGAGCCAACTGAGGCACAAGAATTATTATAACTAATTAATTCTGGTCATTGTGATGGTGTTTAGAGGTGATGCTAAACACATTTACACAATTACTATACTCTGAAAGTGTATCTTGCACCTGTAGGTGGCGCAGTAGAGAACTGGAATTTCAAGATGCAGCTTCAGTGTGGACTTCTGAAATACAGAAAAGAGACTGATCTACACACCCTTGTCACAGTGCTGAGTGACTGATGGTGCTTTCTAGAGGACATGAAATAACCAAGATCACTATTTAAACCATTTAAAGTCCTAAAAACGTATTGTGTTGTTTGCACAATAACAATCCAGGCACACTGTAGCACCATGAATGCACATGTTTACTCAGGTGTAAGTGGCCCCATGGGAATCCAAATGCAGCCAGCTAATGAGCTACACAAGATCTCTGCTGCTGAAAACTGTCAGGTCAGACTGGGTCCAGTTCAGCTAACCAGTGCTATTTAGGATCCACTTCCAAAGTACATGGACTTGAGTCGAACAAATCTTTCATATTTTTCACTGGCAACATGTCATTCGAAAATCATGAGCAGTAACTTGCTGCTATAACAGCCTCATCTCTTCTGTGAAAGCTCTCCACTAGATTTTGGAACAAGGCTGCAGGGATTTGCTCGCATTAGAGCGTTAATGAGGTCCAACGCTGATGTTCGGGCATGAGGTCAGGCTCACAGTCGGTGTTCTAGTTCATCCTAAAGGTGTTGGATGAGGTCGAGGGGCAGGACTCTGTGCGGGCTGGTCAGGGTTCTCAACCACAAACTGGGAAAACCTTTGCTGGGTGGACCTGGATTTGTGCACGGGGCATTGTTATGATGAAACGAGAATGACTTCAACAAGTTTCCTGTGCAGCTCAAATCACCCCAAAAAAAGGGGGGTTTGGGGGGGGGTCAGATTCAGAAAACTACTCCTGAACCCAAACCTGCTTTTTGTCTTTATATTTGCTTTCTACTTATTTTCACATTCCCCAGCGTTCAGCAGACACATCTTTAACAGGCACAGCCACATGAGCACGACCCACACCGCACGGTCGCCTCACTGTGACATTTTGCTCTGGTGGAGAGAAAAGTTTATGATTCACTGTTTCCTCTGGTCGTGAGAGTCTCCATCGACAGAAGCGCAGGAGAAATGTCAAATATTGCTCATCCTGTTTTGAAGGACCGGCATCTGCAGCAAGATCCCCAACTCTGTTGATGGAGGATGAAGAAAAGGGGAAAAGATGAAGAAGAGGGAGAAAGTGTTTTTGGCTCTGATGTTGCTGCTCGGGAAGGCCTCCTGGGACAGCATCAAAACCCGCCTCCGCTGAAGCCCTCTCACCGCGGGCGACCGGTGACCACTCGCCCCCGAGGACGAGGAGCCATGGCAAAGACGGAGGCAGGGCCGGCACATTGATGGCGAGAGTGATGATTTCCTTCACACACAAAGACACCAGTGCACCCCCCCCCCCCCCCCCACACACACACACACATCCTCCTCCCACCTCCCCGTGGCCCTGGCCCTGCAGGCAACACACACACTTTCTACCTCACACACACACACACACCATGGTTAGGCCTCCAATTAAATCAAAAGTGGTTTGTTTTTATTGGTCTTTTGCGCTGACAAGTGGGCTATCATTCTGACGGCTCTACCTGTCAGTGAGCAGCTGAAAATCCTCCGTTGACAATGCCCAATGCTTCCAATTAGGGGAGAATCAGACTCCTGGCGCGCTAGCCATCTTTCCACCCTCCCCCCCAGGCCCACCTTCCCTCCCTCTTCTCCTCTGCACTCGCTCCACAATCCTCTACCATTCCCCTCTTTTCCTCTCACTCTTGCTCTCCTCCGTAATATCTCCCTCCGCCTCCTTCTTCCTCTACTCCCCTTCTCCTCTTTCTCTGCAGGAGAAGGGGGTCTGTCTCCGCTGCAAATTACCGACACAAAACGAAGGTGGTGGCGGCGCTGGCGCTGGGAGGTGCCGGTCCAGGGCCCTGTCAGCATTAATGAGACGATGAAGGTTTATTTCGCCTGCATGCATGTGCTAAATTCTTTCTTGTGTGACAGCTGACTGGGAAATGTGAGTGTTAACCTTATAAAAGATTCAGCGGGTTCTCATTATTTTCTGTCAACTCCAGTACCTGATGGCGTTAAGGTGCATCATTTGCATCCCTGACTGGTCCAGGGTTGCAGCACCAGCTCCAGCGCAAGTACCTTTTTCTTTTCTTTTTTTTTTCAGGCTTTTTTTTTTTTTAATGCTGTTTGTTTGTTGAGAGGAGTCATCTTTTTACATACACATCCCACGAAAGACACGCTTTCCTCCATGTTCCAAAACGACAGAGATGCCAAAGTTTATTCAAAGGCGACACACATTTTTACAACACATATCTAGATATATATTTAACACACCTGCTCAATTGAGCAAGTAGACTAAATAAAACGTTTTCTCTTTTTTCCCCCCTGACAAAAACCCAGGAAGCTGAGGAGGCCCAGCAGGCATTATTAGCTGTAAAGCTTATGGACTGGATTCCAATAATGGCGAGAAAAATAAATAAAAACAAAGTAAAGCACATCCACAGATACATTATTAATACAGACAGGGACTATTATGATGAAACTGCGCCTGGTGCCAATTCATCTTGTTTTAGACTTTATATTATTGATATTTAGCTTTATTTAAAGACTAATAGGTTGATCCTTATCAGTATAAGTATTGGTCTTAAATAAATGGATTTAAATTAAATTATATAGCTGTCAGCTCAGCCAGAGGAGAAAAAAAAGAGTCTACACTTCACTGAAATGGCCCAAGGGTGCAACTTTGTTTTGGTAAAAATGTGAGTGGACGGTGTGAGGATGTTTAATGTGGATCAATAATAAAGTGTTCTTTAACTACGTGATTAAAAACAGATGGAGGGAAGTGAAGAGACTGACAGCAGTTCACCTTTCACTGACCATTTCCTGGAGAGATTCCTGCATCCTCTCTTTTACATGGATCAATAACATCCTCTCACAACATCAGCGTGTGTGTGTGTGTGTGTGTGTGTGTGTGTGTGTGTGTGTGTGTGTGTGTGTGTATTTCATCACTGGGGTAACAGTTGCACTAGCCCTCAAATTCAGACCACTTCCTGGAAAAAAGAAGGGAAAAAAAATTGCGTTTCGCTTGACCAGAGGGACACTTGTCCAAAATCAGCAGCAGCATGAGCTAAATCATTACAGTACACTACACTACACACACACACACACACACACACACACACACACACACACACAGAGTCTAGCTGCATTATCTTCTGCCAGAAAGACATTTCTCAGTTTTTAAATGATTTATAACTTTACCAGAAGTCTATATTATTAAATTTAATTGCACAAAATTATGTGTATTTGAATAAACCTGTCGACTGTCTGTATGTAAGTGGCAAAACAATTATTTATTTCAAATTTTGACAACTCAACTAAACATCTAAGTCTTTTAACAGGCAAAAATGTTTCACACTGCTGTCAAACAGTTTCTCTGGTAACAATTTGCTGCTTTTCTCAAAATTTTAGACTCAATATTTTTTCAGTATTGGTGTTTTTGGAGGGTTGATCGCACAGAGGACATCAAAAAAACTTATTTTTCATTTTTTCTTCTGTTTTCTGACATTTTAAAAGACAAAGTAATTATTGAAAAAATAATCAACAAAATAATGAACAATGAAAATAATCCTTAGTTGCAGCCATAGTCTATATGATGTAAAATAATGACTATTTCCTAGATCTGGCTAGATCTGCTTTAGCACAGTGTTTCTTTGAAAATCTGTCAAAATGAGTAATTATTCTATTTTTTCAGCTACCTCCTCTTAGTCTGCCATTAAACACGGATGTAAACCCATTTAATTTAGTTTTTGACATAAAATGTAGGTCAAATAAAGACATACACTCAAAGCAGTTTGGGTTATAAAGAGTTAAAGTCCAAATAAATGAGGAAAAATCAAAATAATTAACGCTTCTGTATAAGTTTAACAGGCCATATGATGCCCACAAAGAGGAAGAAGTCCGTTTAATCACCTTATGATTTATTTAGCACAACATTACTGGAGCCAGTGGACACGCAGCCCAGTAAGAATAAAGAGAAGAAGACAAAAAAAAAAAAAAACTGTGAGAGAAAGCATCAAACCACTGCTCCTTTTCATGCACCAGCAGAGGAGAAAGAAACAGCTAAGTCAGAGTGGGTGTGTGTTGCCTTATATCTGTGTTGTCCCCGCCTCGTATGTGACAGCTTGCAGCCGTGATGGGACCCCATGGGAGCGAGGAGCGGATTCACTAACCTGCCGGTGTCTGAGACCGACGCGCGCCTCCAATCTGGTGGTCACATGGGGTGGAGGAGGAGGACTGGGAGTGGGGGGGCGATGATGATGATGAGAAGGGGGTTAGTTAGATTATTAGGGGCTGTCGGGGCCGCCACGCGGGGCAAACTGTTGTGCAGGATGGAGCTAAAAGTGCACACAATGGTATTTCACGCGTGTTAAGGTGAAAAGTGCGCACAATGGCGCTTCACGCGCCTTGAAGTTTGGCGTCACGCTGCTCGGACTATTGTATACAATTACCAGGGACTGTTAGATAGTTAATATGCTCTTAATGACGACTGGTCAACGACGAATGTCCAGCTCGTGCTCTAAAAGAAAACCTTTCTTATGTTTTATTCTATGTTTTAGCCTCAAATGTTCTTACTTAAAAGGCAACTTAAAATATTAATATCTTGTCCAAGTGGCCATTGTATATCTGCAAAGATTGGTTTGGGATTTTAAAGCTGACATTTTTAACTAAAACCTAAAAATCAAATTCCAGAGTTTAATAGCGGCAATAGAGGACTACAACACATTAAAATTATTTTGAACAATAAAATTACTGGGGTATAATAATAATAATAATAA
>JBBMOE010000003.1:17280159-17347718 GCA_037975065.1 Chaetodon trifasciatus
TATTATTATTATTATTATTATTATTATTATTATTATTATTATTAAATGAGTAGTTTTTATTTTATTCATCTCTGGCCTCACACTGGATTTCTCCCAAATTCATTTTTTCTCGTAAAGCTATTGATACGGCGTCACGTCATCAATTTGCTCAACCAATTCGGCGTGTGCACGCGCACTCGCGCACGCGCACGTGTCA
Source organism: Chaetodon trifasciatus (assembly GCA_037975065.1). Lineage (NCBI taxonomy): Eukaryota > Metazoa > Chordata > Actinopteri > Chaetodontiformes > Chaetodontidae > Chaetodon > Chaetodon trifasciatus. The sequence continues at coordinate 17,280,356 of JBBMOE010000003.1, forward strand.
CAGTGTGGATGGAGATGCTCATCGACGCGCTGATTGATTGAAGGAGCCGCGGGGCCCACAGCGCGCCTGTACGGTGGCTTTGATTTCCACGAATCCGCCTCCTATAATATTTCAGGGATTTGATGCAATTTGTCCCCGGCGCTAATCAGATTTGTAACCGCGCAAGGCCGCCCGGCTCTTGATTTCCACTCATTTCCACGGTCCTGTGAAGTTTCTCCGGTCGCGGTTGAAAGGCTCGTCCTTCCCTTGTGGCTCAATTAGGCGGATTATTGTGCTTCTTGAGACGACTCAACTATTCAACTACCAAGATCTCTCGCCTCGCTCGCTTCTCCCCCTTTTTTCTTTCCTTTCTTTTTTCAGAGAATTGACTATAAGGAGTGTATATCAATGCTCGCCCTGACATGACACCACGCAGAAAAAGAACAAAGACTGCGGGTCTACTGACGGGAGAAATATCAGATTGGAAGTGTGAATATTGGAAGAGCTTTTCATAACAATTTAAGACCAAATCAAATAGCTCCATATAGCCTATAGGCACTGTTTCCTGCGCCGTGATTTCACACTCAACGCTCCACACCGTCAACTCTTCTCAAATGCAGAACATAGTGAGAAAAACCAAACATGCTGCACAAAATCAGACGCTTTTAAACATTTTGACAATAAATGCTTGAAGCGTTTTTTTTGACACTTTACAAAATAGAAAATAGCATGACTTTGATTCACTTGGTGATTTAGAAATAATACAAAATTCAATCTTTTATTTTCAGTGCTTTCCAACATTTTTTCTCACACTGACGCAAAACTTAATAAAGTGACGTTCAGAAACAAATAAAGCGCTGAAGGTTTGACTTCCGACGTTGGTCTCCATCACGTCTTTTTGCGAGGGGGAGCAAGATTTTTTTAAATTTGTATTATTATTATTATCGATCAACCAATTATATAATACACACACACACACACACACACAGAATCACTTTGCAGAGTGTGAATATTAGAATTGTGTTTTGCTTTCATCCGCCTACACTTTGTTTTCTCCTGGATCAAATACTTGATTACAGGAAGCAGCTTCACACCATTAATAGCTACAGCGCCACCAACAATTTTAATTTCTTTCTTTTTTTGTTTCACTTGTATATTTGCCTGTCTTATATGACGCTGCTGTGCAGATTTATTGACGGCTCCGTGTATCGAGTTTGCGCGTCCACACAAGATGGATGCAGGCCTGTGCCATATTTTCACCTTCCTCTGCTCTGTTTTTGCCTCTTCTTCTTCTCGTCGGCGCTGTTTCTGTCCGCCAGTGAAAGAGGAGGGGGACAGGGAGATCTCCAGCAGTAGAGACAGCCCTCAGGTCCGGCTGAAGAAGCCCAGGAAGGCCCGGACGGCCTTCACGGACCACCAGCTGGCCCAGCTGGAGCGCAGCTTCGAGCGGCAGAAGTACCTGAGCGTCCAGGACCGCATGGAGCTGGCGGCCTCCCTCAACCTCACCGACACACAGGTCAAGACCTGGTACCAGAACCGGAGGTAAAGACGCTGCTGGTGCTACTTAAGAGAGAGGAGGGGGGGCATGAGGAGGAGGGGGGATAATCTGCTTTCTCACGGCTGGCTCATGACTAGATGGACACAGGGACGCCATGTTTTCCTTTCAGCATCATCCTAAAGGTGACATGAGTTCGCGTCAACTGAGCCACGGCCACGAGGCAACTAAGCATTATTAGAACTACTGATAAGTTTCTTCTCGATTAATCGATTAGTCACTTAGTCCATAAAATGTCAGAAAGCAGCGGAGAAAATGTTGTCCGACAACTGTTAACTGTCACATGTTACAGGGGGAGCAGAGACATTTTAGGATTTTAACTTTTAACAAATGACTATCAAAATAGTCTCCGATTTATTTTCTTTGAATCAAACCTTTATCTTCTATTTAAGACAGACTTTCAGTAAATTTACCAGGACAAATTATTGATCGACAGCTGGTTTGTTGATCTGATGTCTCTATTAACTATCATGGTGTAATTTGCATTTCCTTTATTATGATCATTTTTTTCAACTTTTACATTCTTTTTCGATTTTTTTTTAAATCTCTATTAACAGAAAGAAAATTAAATTATGGACATTATTTCTTCAGTTTTCAGCATCTTTCATTTTTGAGGCTCGTTTGCGTTTAAAGTGTCACACAATGAGCCTGCGAATAGTTTGAAAACCGACGCGTCAAACTTCCTGTGCAGAAATAAAAATCCATGCACCTGTAAGAGAAACCGTCCTCCTCAATGGAAGAACACGTTTTCTGCACGTTTCGGTTGAATTAACTTTAGCATTTATTTGTCTCCAGTTTGGACTCTCAGGCAGCTAAATGACATAAATAAATATAAAAACAACACTTTGGAGTATGAATAATGCATCGTTGCATGTGTGCATATCAATAATTCAAACAAACCACTATATCTACTCAATTATCTTTATTATGAATTATTCACCTGCATGGAGTGCACACTGGCAATCGAACAGACATCCTTGGGTGTGAATACAAGTGGCAGGTTGGAGGTTTGGGTGATTTAAAAAGAAAAACAAAACAAAAACGACTTCTAATTGGGCCCCTGGTAAACAGGAGGGACATGTTGTGTGTCAGATTCAGTACATGTGCAAGAGGCTAAAACAGCTTCTTTTGTTTTCATCCAGGACAAAGTGGAAGAGGCAGACGGCGGTGGGACTGGAGCTGCTGGCGGAAGCTGGAAACTACTCCGCCCTGCAGAGGATGTTCCCGTCCCCGTACTTCTACCCGCAGAGCCTGGTGTCCAACCTGGACCCCGGAGCGGCCCTCTATCTCTACAGAGGCCCCTCGGCGCCTCCGCCGGCCCTGCAGAGACCCCTGGTCCCGCGGATCCTGCTGCACGGGCTGCAGGGGGGCAGCGAGCCGCCCCCTCCGCCGCCCCCTCTGCCCCCCATGTCCGGCGTGCTTCCTCGGCCGGCTCAGCAGCGGTGAGCCGGCACCTGCAGAGTTTTGTTCTGTTTGTTTTGTTCTGTTTTGTACGCCGACCTTGGCAGCTTTGGACTCATTAGAAGAAACGAAACAAAGATAAAAATGTGACGAACACGAGAAAAAGAAACAAGAAAGAAAGAAAGAAAAAAAAACTGTCTAAGGCCTTTAAGGTGTGAAATGACCGACTGAGGCTGAACTGTGGACGGAGCTGACTCAGACTGTCTGTGTGGAAAGATTTTTTTTTTTTGGTTGTTGTTTTTCTGGGGGGTGGGAGACATGACCTTTATTTATAATTTATTTATTTTTCAATGTGAATATAAGTTATGTATTTATTTGATCCAAGTTTCAGTATTTTTTAGTGTTTTTCCTACAACAAATACAATTGTTGGGGCACTCTGACCTGCAGTTCAATGCCAGTTAGACTCCTATTGGCATTGTTGTTATTATTGTCATTATATGTGGACGTTCATGACAGGCACGAACCATAATTTGAATATAATGCAGTCAGAGGATCCAGAGGGAGAATCAGAATTTCTTTTCTTTCTAAATCTGTCTTTGATTTTTCTTTTCACGTGAACAACGAGCTGATCAGCAGTCATAAACCTGTAAATAAGAATATTTTGCATTTTATTCGAAAGAGACTGATTTTAAAGAAACTTTTTTTTTGGTTTGTTGCTGGTTTGTTTGATCTATTCGTGCGTCTTTTTCAGACCACAGTGATCCAGTTTAACCTAATAGGCTAGATTAGCCATCAGAAACGATACAGGCGAACGAGTCTGAATGAATTAAAAAGAAAAAAAAAAAAAAAGAAAAAGCTATTTGTCTGAGGAAGGACTGCCTGGACCCACGTGCAGGCGCAAGCACGAAAGCTACGGAAAGACAGAAATCTATATAAAGTCTTTTTCTTGTTCTTAGTTGAAGTTTTAGCGGAGAAAAATGTCAAGTAATTTATAAAAAAAAAGGAGTTTTATCCCTGCAGAGGGGGAAACAGGGGACGCAACCACCTCAGTAATGTTTTGATTTCTTTTCTAAACAGACCGATCGGACTCGGGTCCACGTCCAGGTGTAACTGCCCGTTGATTTGCTATAGATGTATTTGAACAGACGTTGTGCATTACTTATGTTACTTCATATGAAGCCGTGATAACCCTTAATTGTTATAGCCTACTCTCCTTTGGTGAAAATGTATATTGCAGATATCAAACTTGTGGAGTGGTTCTCGTATATTTCCTGGATCGTTTCCTTTTTTAATTTATTATTTTGAGGATAATTTCTTTTCGTTCCTCTAGCTTCCCCCAAACTCTCTCCTCATTTCGTGAAGTTCATTTTTTTGTGTGAAATTCACAGCAAAAAGTTGGACAGAAAAAGGGGGGATTTGATGTAAAAGAGAATTACTTTTATAAATGTGGAAATAAAAGTCTTTCATTTAATCACGTGGCTGCTTGAGTGTGTGTGAGACGGAGACGCCGCGGGGCTGTCGGATGGAATCAACACGTGGACTCAGGCTGGTCTTTCGAATGGATTTCTCCACCTAAAACCTCCAGCAGGTGGACAGAACAGCAGCAACACCCAACAGTAATGCAGCCAGTGCCTCTGCAGCAAATATGCCGCTTAAAATGCCTCATTTTTATTGAGACTGCACCACTGTAGATGCTCACGGCTGCGTTTCAAGCTGCAATCTGTGTCCGTGTTTGATTGCATTACATTATTAGGTGTTACTGTTATTTTGTCCATCCATTGTGCACATTATGTTTAGTCTGGAAGCAGCTCGTTTCAGGATAATCTTCCCATGAGGAATTACGCAGATAAAAAAAAATCAAAACGTCCTCCTTGTAACATAATTTCGACATTAAAAGCAAAAACATTTGGTGTGTTAAGTAAAATATGTTATTTTCACACTGTGGTTTGGCACCAAAATAAACGTCTATTTGGCCAAATCAAAAGGGATAACATCGAGTTTTCACACCAAACAAAGAAAACTACAGTTCAAGTAGGATGTGTAGAGGCCTGAACTGGCCACTGTTAAAAAATATTTTTTATTCTAAAGGGATCAGAACAAATGTCAGTGTCAACGCGCAAAGGTTGAGGAGACGGCTGCTGGAGCTGTAATTAAACTCTCCACTTTTCTGGAAGCAGCTCGAAAATCAACACAATTTGAAGGACCGGAGGCTTTTTCTATTAGAGGAAAACGTGTTTGAGTGAATTTGAACATGTCTGTCAAACCTCCTCTGTTTGGTTTAGTGTCGTTGGTTTAATTTGTTTTAATGTTGAGAAGAGGGCGTGGGGAAAAAAAAAAAAAGTTAATAAGGGTGTCACCAGTGGAGCAAGCACTTCCGTTTTCTTCACCTTTTCAAAAGAAGAGCGGAGATCTGCAGAAAGATTGAACTTTTGAAGTTCAACTTGGACAAATGTTACACTGTTAACGACACAAAAATATTGGCCTTGACTTAAGCTACGTATCAGGTTATTTTCAGGGTGTAAATGCATGAACACAGTTTTGAGTGCAAGGTCCATGATTGGAAATTGATAGCAACCACCAAGCGCGCACACGTAACACACGCACGAGCGCCCCCCCCCCCCCCCCAAAACACACACACACGTTCAAAAGTGCAATCAAAGATCAATTCCAGCTAATGTCTTTAGAGCAGGGCCAACAAAGCAGAAGGGTGTTCTGTCCAAAGTGGAGCCCCTGTCCTCCCCTGTCCTGTCCGCCCCCTCCCCATTTCACCGTCCCCACTTTCCTAAATTAGCAGCAGCAACTCCAACTCGTTTTCCATAAACAATGCAGGAGATGAAATATTAATGTTATGTGCGCAATTGTTTAAGTGCCCTAAATGATCCCATTTGGAAATTGATTGTTTCCATCCTTCTTTTCTTTGAGGGTGCTGGATGTGCGCTCCTCTGCCAAACGGCTCCAACAGCTGGTGACCGGGCTGGAGCTGACTGCAGACCGGGGATCAGCGTGGGGACAGCTGGTCAGCGGCTCCACCAACCACCACCCCTCCCCTCCTCCATACAAATTTCACCCAGCCACCCAAGCACCAACCTCACTCTCCCCCATCCTCCAAGTCTGTGAGGACCCAAGTTATCCGGCCGTGGCGCGTTGGGGGTTAAAGGAGTTCAGGCTGACGGACAAGACTTGGCGTGTAGGATGTTAACGATTAGACAAAAGACTTTAATAGGTTTTAATTGAAAGTCGATAATGGGTTTGATAGCCAGCTCCCCCTGCTGTCATCCACGCATGGCACCTGTTATCTGGGGCCTCCACTTAGTGGCTGACCACGCCGTGAAATATCAGACTGACGGCCTGATAACTGGCGCGTTTATGATGCGTAAAATTGCATTAAAAATACAGTGGGCCGAGGCGAGTTTGGACGACGGGGAAAGTGAAGAGGGGAAAAGGGGAAGGGAACAAATCAAACACCTCCCAGCTTGCCAAAAGATCATTATAGTCCCATCATCGGGATCCGTGACCGATTCAGATAACGACGAGCCTTTTTATGAAAAGGGGGTTATTCTTGCAAAGTGAACAGCTGATTATATAAGGAAAAGCCCCCGTGTGTCTTGTTGGATGACTCGAAGATTTTTTCCCCCCTTTTCTTTGCATGTGAAAGGCTGGTGGTAAATCCCCCGGCTCTTACCGTGGATTGTCCCCGGCTCAGGGTTAATGAAGTGCGGATGGAGTCTCGTTGAGCTCCCGACAGACAAAAAAAAAAAAAAAAAAAAAAAAGGCTTAGACCCAGAGGATCAGTGACTCTGCTTAATCCCATGGACTCCTAATCATAATAATTCAAGAGAAAGAACTAAACAAAAAAACAACCTTTTGATGAAATTAAGAGTGAATCAAAGCGTAATTTGCATTGTGCTTTTAGATTTCCTTTCATTCCTTTCAGTGGACCAATGAGGCAAATCTGCAGCTTGCATTAAGATGGTTCCAACACACTGCCAGCGTTTTGTTGGAAAAAATCCGCGGGGGAAGATGAAAAATAGATCAATTAAAATGTTCAAGAAACGCATGGCCTATTTTACCCAACAATAGCCGTAAACGAAAAGAACTAATTTTACAGTTTCGTGCGCATCAGCGAAACGTGCCTTTATATGAGCGATTATATCTGCTGTTAGAGAAGAAATTACACGAATTTAATCCCACATGCCTAAAGCCTCTATATCCTATAGCCTACTACATGTAGGGCATTTTGGAATAACCTTTGAAGCCATCACAGTACACAGAAGAGTTTCAAAACAGAGTAAAGCCACTTTATTACACACGTACCCTCATGTGTAATACTCCAAACAAAGTGTTTGACTTTGCTTCTCAAAAAACAGAAAGTTAAAGATTTTTTTTCCCTTCCACGTCCATACTCAAAGGCCTGTTTTTGTCTGTTCACAGTACAATCCGTTTAAATAATGAAACATGGAAAATGATTAAAATGTTTTTAAGCAGAGAGAGACGAAATATGAAGCCTGTGCATCTCTTTTGAAAATCTTTTTTAAACACGTGCTTCAGTCTATGTGGTAAAAATGTAAATAAAGGCTGCAGTTGGGTGCACTGGTGTTCATTTTATGTTTGCTGTATTTAGAGTCTCTGCAGCAGCTGGGGAAAAGTAGGACAAATTGAAGGTATGACCCTGGCAAAGTCATCACTTTCCCAAATATATTTGACTTCTCTTTCATATTCACATGAAAATTATAAGTCAGTTTCATTCACCTAACCAACATTTCTATTTCTTAATAGGCTATAGATGGAAATAAAGAAGAGAAAAAGAGAGGAGAGAGCTGGTGGTAAAATGAGTCTGCCTCAGCAATGCACAGAGACATTTAGAGAGATAAAGTAGGCTACATGATGAAGTATCAGCTGGTGTGAAGAGGGAGAGTGTGGATGAGTGAGAGGAGAGCTGCAGCCTCCCGGTTAGAGATCCGCTCCTTGCCTGGAGGTACGGGGGGCCGCGAGGAGGAATGAAAGCCTCGTGGAGGGGAGATAACCCCACTAATCATTTCCCCAATATGACGGGGGAGAACTACAAACTTGGGTCAGGGGCGCGGGGATTGACATCCCAATCTCAGCAAATAATGAAAGCTTTCCTCTCGGATCAGAAGGAGGGTTAGGGTGGAAGACAGGAGAGGAGAGCGGGAGAAGGGGGCCAGACGCCGGGAAGGAAGAGGTGGGGCTGCTGCTTCACAACCACACACATAGCCTGCACTCCAAACCTCTCATTCTTTCATTTCCACCGGACTGCAGAGGAGGCTGAATATTTCAGCTGACTGAAATCAGCATATCTGACAGCCTCCAGATGTCCCACTAAAACCGCCCCAAAAACTTCTGTACCATGGTAAAATTAACGGGCGACAGAACTCCCAGCTTTAAGAAAAGTTTTCCAGAAACAATAAAACTGTCTGAAGTCAAATTTGTCAAAGCAAAAATTGCACTTTGTTTCAGAACTGTCAGCCACGTCTGGCTCAATTCTCGTATTCATTCAGCTGGCGTAGCCTAGCTTGCTACTATCAATGCTAACATGAGTAGGCTAACTGACTGGCACGCTAACAAATGCCGCATTCAGGCAATGTGGGTAGACAAAGCGAGCATATTATTCCAAGATGGCTACCCCAACTGCTACCCCTGTCATAGCTAAAAAGTCATAGAATATGATAATTTTTTTTTTTTTTTTTTTTTTAGAGTGTTACTGTATTTTTAGTGCTAGTTAAGAAAAAAACAGCAGCAAACCAACAGTGTAGCTCTTGGCTAGCTGCTTTTAAATGATCTGAATTAAATGCATTAGTGTTAATGCTGGATTGTATTTAGGTCTAGGTGCAACTGCCAGTGATGGCGGCTTACACCCATTTTGTTGACACTTCCGCAGTTCTTTTTGCCAACTGAGAAACACTGTAGCTGTCACAAATCCTCAATATCTCCAACTCAGAATTGCAACAAGGAGGCTGACATGCAGTTTTTCCCACTTGGCGGCTCATTAACACAGTTTGAGCTGGGACTTGAATGTAGCGTTTTTTGGTAGCTACCTGATAAATTTCCAGTAGTGAAATCAATAGTGTACTGTATATCTGATATTGAGTCGTTTTAACAATATAAACCATTTAATTTTGTCTCAACACAAGGAACTTTTTCCTCAACTGGCAAAACGAGTCCCAAATCAAGTATGGAATATCAGTGAAGGGGAGTATTATGTGGTATATGCAGCAGATATAATCCCAGTGGGAATTATAGCAAATGTATGTATTTTAAAGTGCTACGAAAAGACACTGAGAAGAACACAAAAAAAGCACAACAGCTCATTCATTAACAAACAAATAGTTGATTTCTTCTCCATAGGACTTGTATCCGTTTGTCCCGGGGAGTGATGAAGGCTGTGTAGCTTGCAGCAGGGGGTCGGTGTAAACCACATTACTATCAGATGACACAGAGATTATTCAATCAATACCTTGTTGTGTTACGACAGGCTTCGCCGCCTGCCACGCTGCGCTCCCAGCAGCCACTTCAGCCAGACAACACAGGAAAAAAAAAGAAGAAAAACACCCCGAGGCCCTGACCCCCACCGGCCAACCAGCCCTGGAAATGCCTCTGGGACCAGACGACAACCTCAAGCAATGAGTAAATCTCACACTGATCTGTACATGACTTCCAGACAAAGACATTCAAGGAAATGGCGAAGCCGGCCATAAAATCCCACCTCAAACCACAATTTTTTTTTTTTTTTTTTATCAGCTTGAAAATGCAAAGTTATTCATCCACAGTCGACACAACGTGATAAATTCAGCAAGAGTGAAACAAGAGCAGGACTACACACACTGAAAAATAAACCTTCTCTGTGAAGACGCTGACTATTTGATTAGAGATATGAGTCGGCTGCGACATTGTGATTGACAGGGATGATAAATGCATCCATTAATCAATGAGATGCGTTTCATCATTGGAATCTTAACTGACATTTTTGGGATTTCTGTATTTCTATAAGCTGAGGGTTACCTGGCCCTTAACAGGTGAAAAGAACAAGCACCTGGGCTATTTAAAAAAACATTTTAATCCCATTATACATCCAAGGTCAACGCTCTCATGATAAAGCTGATTCTCCAAACCCTGAAAAATCTGATATTTTTTGAAACTACACAGTTTACAACATGGCAGCGATTTACTATTTATAAGTGATCCCTGCATACAGCTTATACATGTGGAAGAGTCTCCATGATCTGGTCTCATTTGAAAGCGGGCTAAATTAAAGGGAACAGGCAGGTTCTTGGACACCCCGGTGGACCCAGGGGGTCACTGACCAGGGCCACAGGGAGGCCTCTCCCCTCATAAACATAAAGGGAGGAGAGGCCATCAATAAATGATGAGGAGTGGTATACATGTATTTTTAACGGTGCTTCCGTGTGATGTCTGGCAGCTCTCTCACACTCTGTCTCCTGGTGGAGGGCAGAGAGCAGAGCAGGACCACGCATTTTTGAATTAGACCTTCCTCCCTTGCTCTCTGTGTGTTGGTAGGGGTGAGGACGGGGAAGGGGCTGTGTTCGGGGGCCAGGTGGTCTTTGTAGGAAAAGCAAAAAAAGGCTAACAGGTTCCTGCTTTGGCCAGCAGGGTCATCGCTGTTTGTCAGTGAGCATGTGAGCGTAACAAAGTGAAGGAGTGATTTGAGTGGAGATTGGAAAGAGGATTAATGCAACGAGGAAACACGGAAAGTGCACTAATTTGCCAGTAATCATCTGGGTCAAGCACTGCACCTGCAGGGTTTCAAACATAAAGCCATTAAAGATGCAAATACTGTGATTATGTAACCGAGATGGAGATATCTGCACGTAAGCAAGTCTGGGTGATACGATACTTTAATTTATGAAATCAATATAACTGCATATATATCCCTCTGAATCCATATTTCTAACAGGTTGTGGCAAATATGTGACAGACACTAAACAAAGCTGCTCACACATGTAAAACAAATACATACAGACATTAACAAATAATATGTTAATTGTTTTTATGTGAATGGATGAGGAGACAGAGCTCAAGTGACGTCTTAATAATGATAATAATACTACGACTACTACTACCAATAATAATAATAATAATAATGAATCAAAAGATGTTCAAATTCCAATGATATACACAAAGACGAGCAGCAAAAGCTTTATTAAAGGAATAAGATATTTCCTTAAGTTCTGTGTTATAGGACTGAACAACATGTGTAGTTTTCACAAGCTGCCAAATTCACTCCTCAAAAACCCCCTAAAACACAAACAGTTGATTTTCTTCTTACAGTTTCGTTATATCAAGCGTTCAAGTGTCAGCGCTGGATAAATTATGGGAAAGTTGCAGAAATGCCGAGGGAGCAACACTGTGGTTTCTGACAGGAAGGAAATGATTGATGTTGCTTGTAGCCTCCAGGGGAACAAGCAAGCGCACGACAATCGATTCAATCAGCGATGGCAGGCAGGAATAACAACACAGCCTTGGTTTGATTTACATGCACACGATTTCACAGAATTATTGTCATTATCAAAGTACGGATAGGCATTAGACTACTAATATATCACTCGCAGCACCGTCGTGTGCTGGTGCCAGGCTCTACCCTACTGACACAGGAAACTCATCAGTGTTAGCGTAAACAAATTATAACAATGTTTGTCTCTATATCAGTTCACAGCTGTTAGGATTTAAATCAGCACATCAGGTGGATTGGAGCATCTGTCACTGAGCTCTGTGGTCGGACATACAACTCAATAATCGAGTCTGGTCACCTGCAAATAATTGCCAGTGAAAAATATAAACTTATTGTGGTGTTACTAATTAGCCTGCGCAGCACCAGGCTCTGCATACTGATCGAGACACGACTTTTACCCCGAAGACCCCAAAGATGCACCGGAGTGAGCTCCAATTAAACCACGGTCCAACCAGGGCTGATTCATTTCATTACAGGTAATCTGTTAATTATTTCTAGGAGTAAATAATTAATCGTTTCGTCTATAACATGTCAGAGAATAGTTAAAAATGCTCGTCCGACTAGCTTGTTTTGTCCGTTTCAATGACATAGATATGAAACAGAGAAGCAGAGAATATTCTTATTTGAGGAGCTGAAATGAGTTAATGTCTGGCTTTTCTGCTTGAGAAATCACTTAAATGACAAACCAATTAGCAAAATTGTTAACATACCAAATGATGAATTAACTGCCGAGATATAACTCACATGCTCTTCGGGTTAAGTTGGTAGTTAACAGAATTATTATGCAAACACGCACATAAATATGAGCTATGTCCATAAACCACTTATTCACGCTCACAGGCATGCACAGACACTGCTACTCTGTGTGTGTGTGTGTGTGTGTGTGTGTGTGTGTGTGTGTGTGTGTGTGTGTTTGAGCTTGTTTGCCCTCACACAATATTTATGTGTACCTGTGCTCTTGCAGGGTGTCAGGTGTGTTCGTCTTAGGCCCAGAGATGTTGGAGAATCAGTCAAGAGTGGATGGGTTGGGGACTTAAAGGGGGGCCAAAAAGCCCCTAATTGGACAAGTGAGACCGGTGGCGGTGAGGCTGACTGGGGGAAGACAATCTACCTTGGTGACCACTCCTTGACATGCCATTTGCCTCTGAGGACCCCCAGGGCTGGCCGAGCAGCTGCCCGACAGAGCCATAACTCCAGGCCAAGGCGAGGACCTCGGGCTAACAAGCCGATAACGAAAGACTGGTGAAGTGTGAGAGGGAAAGACAGCAGAGAGCGGTAAAGCAAAAGTAGGAATAGACCGGGAAGTCAAGAGGAAACACAGATGTGCTAAGACACCTTTCTGCTCGCGGAAACTTTATTCTCCAACACACAGAAGCCGGAGATCTCACACTGCCGAGAGGATGGCTTTAATCGCAAAAGAAGCGGTGTGGTTTCTCTGCCTTGCTCCGGATCCTAATGCTCATTTCATCATCAGACAAACTGACACCGATATATTTACATGGAGCTGGAACGGCAGAGGAATTTGGAGGCATGTTGCCTGGGAGATCAGAGGCCTGGTTTATAGAATGGAGGCAACACAAACAAACAACAGCAAAGGCCCCTGGCTCTGCAGACACACACACACACACAAGCACAGACGCCCACAGACACCCACACCTATATACACCTGAGTGGAGGAAAACACACTCTCCCAGGTTTGAAGTTTGTCTGGAGTGGCAAGCCGAATAAGGTGTGTGAAGCGTGATGCCAGGTAGGAGAGAAAACCAGCTTCAAACGGTTATCAATACAATTGGCTGTGCCAGGCGCAGCAGTTTAACCTCTTAAGCACGCCGGATGTCTGCTAACTGGATGTGACGCTTTCTCTGGAAGGCGCCTTCTGTGGTGTCGTCTTCACAGAGACTCACAGGGGCCTGATGGGTACTGAGAGTCCCAGTTTAACTGTGCGGCGCCGCGTCCCTTTGACAGTCCCCAAACTCAACCATAATAACACCCCAAGAAAACACAACAAATTCTCCCACTTGCCACAGAATAATATAAAAAAAAAAAGAAAAGAAAAACACAGGTTGTGATGTGCAGTGGAAATTTGCAAAACAGTAAATAGTGATTCAAGTGCCTCTCACAACAGATGTCTCAAGTTAGCCTGTTTATGGGAATCAACTTTTCCTGACTGCTCTCATAACACTTTTTCCTAAGAATATCAACATCCTCTTACACACAGTAAAGGACAAACACCATGAGCCATACAAAATAATTCTAACATATTTGTAAACATTGACACAAGTACAAAGATAAACAGGCTCCCTATAAAAATCCACCACATCAAACATTTTCTACGCAGCACTGCAGCTTGATTTATGCTCTGCAACTCCATCTCGCCTGTCGTTTTTTCTATATATATATATATATACATATATATTATGCAATTACTTCCAGTGTAATTACCCATAAACACACGTTTTTTGAGCGCAAATCATGTCTAATCATGTGCCCGCTGGTCAAACATCATCATCAAATGGCATCAATGTATGTCACATGTCCTGAGGCGCGAAGAGGAGGAAGCAAGAAGAAAACAAATTCATGAGAGGAAGCTTCCAGTTTTGCCAAGACGAAGAGCTGGGAGGAAAAGGGCAGGGGCGCAGCCTGCCAAGGATGTGGCGGAGGCATTAGGGATTGCAGCTGGTGTGCACTCAGGCTGGCTGGGCGCAGCAGCAGCCCCTGCACCCCTTGATCCTACGCAGAGGCAGGTCTCAGCAGACCTGTGGGTGCCAAGACACCGCCATCCAAACCTGGAACCATCAGCCTCCACATGGACACATGAAAACAGAAAAAAAAAATATGCAGAGAGCACATGCGTCTACAGTATGTATATGCATGCAGGCACACAAACATGTCCTGCTTCGCTTTGAGCACACTCCCACCCACACACACACACACACACACACACACACACACACACACACACACACACACACACACACACACACACACACACACACACACACCTCTGACAGGCCCTACACAGATGTTTTCCCGTGATAACTATGACAATGTCAACACATACTGCTGCCTGACTCACATCCTCAGTCATAATGAACTAGAGGCACTGAGCCTCCATTTCTTCTTCTGGGCTTCTCTCTGACAATTTGTAGACTGCTTCTGGCTCCAGCTTGGATTCTGACCCTCGGGAGGAGAAAGAGGCAGAAATGGAAAGAGGCTCAGACAATAACAGCAGCTGGGTGTATATATATATATGTGTGTGTGTATGGCAAGCTGATCAGGATGGAGAGCTGCGTCACTCAGAGCCCAGGCTCTCCATTTGAACGCCACATTGGTGTGTGACCCTGCTGAGCTGCTGTCCCCTTCAATTAGGCCTGCGAGAGGATCAGCAGCGAGGGGAGGCGGGGGAGAGGTAAAGGAGCGGGGAGAGGGGATGGCTCGGAGAGATAAAGTAACTGGCGCAGCTAACGGAGTATTAAAGAAAGGGGAGGTTGAGTCATAAGATGCAGTGGAGGGAAAGGTGAGGAGTCAGCAGGGGGTGGGGAAGATAGACCGGCTGATATGAGGACCCAGGCGGAGCCGGCACAGTGTGGTGAGGAGGCGTGCACGCACAAACAATACATGAGGAGTAACCATAGCTCAGCTGCATCATGTTCTGCTGAGGCTCCTGGAAAACTGACACAGACACTGACACACTGTCATCACTGTCTGACTGGAAGGGGGCTGGACGTGCAGCACGGGGGGAGACTCTGCTTCTGATGCTTAGCTTCCAAAATTAGGTAGTTTGCTATTTTAGAAAAGTGCAAAAATACAACGTGGTGGTGGTGGAAGAGTGACAAGTAGTGATTACAAGTGTTGATTAAAGACCCCCCAAATAACGACATGTTATTTTCAGAATGGTGGAAAGGAACTGACCTTTGACCTTTATTTCGCATTCTGAGCAGCATTCGAGAGAAGCTGTGGCAGCTCCACCCTGAAAACCCAACTCCACAACAAAATGCCGCGTTGCTTTCCCGCTGCTCGTCTCCATTACGGCGAGCCTCAACCACGATTACCGACAAGGGAGCACTGCGAGGCCTCGACGCTGAGCAAAAACTGGTCTGACAGCTCCACTAAAGCAGATGGAGAGGATGAGCGAGCCAGAGAAAGCCATGAAGAACCTATTGCACAGCTTCCAGCATCTACGTACACACAGTTAAATCAACTGCTGGTTTTTATTTTGGATGCTTTTATCACTTTGGATTGCTCACCTGAGCTCCCCTCCAAGCTATTAATTTTAAGCCACAAAGTTTACTGCCAGTGCATCGTCTTACATTTCCGCCTCCGCTAAAAGAGGGAAGGGTAGAGGAGAGGGGGAAAAAAAGCAAAGAGTAACTTATTGTTTTTATATGAGATCTATTCCCCTGGTGTTCTGGTCAATAATGACTTGATATATCAGTGACTGCCTTGCTATTTGCACTGTTTTCGGCGTGTTGTCTCTGCCTGTGATTGAGCGGAGCTATTTTCACGCATGGAGAGAGGTGGTTGAGGACCAGGGAGGCTAACGTCTGTTTGATCAAAGTTTATGTGAAATTTCCCGGGGCCGCCGGGGGAGTCGCTGTTTATGAACTGTAATAAAAAGAGTCATTTTGACGGCATGACCCCGGTGCACAGGCAGGAGGGGGGAGGATTTGGTTATGTCTCTGTTTGCAAGGAGGAGGTGCTCTCGCAGGCCTTGGAGGAAGAGAGGGAGAAGAGGAAGGGAAGGGACGCAGGAAGTGAGGACAAAAGAGGAAGAGAGCCCAGAGGTGAGGTGAACAGCACCTGTAGAGGATGTGAGCAGAGGATGAAAGAGGATAAAAGGAGAAAACAAAAAAAAAAAAATTAAAAGTGAGGGAAGGAGGGAGTGAGGGGGGGGGGATTACACCCCCCCCTGTTGTCTTAGCAGCCAGCCAACAGCTCTTAATGAAACACTTTGGTTCAATTTCTGATTCATCTCGCACAGCGTGATCAGCTTTGTCCCGAACAATCCTCCTCTCATCTGAATTTAATGCATTGTAAATGAGAAATTAGAATGCGCACACTTCTGCAGACTCTCAGACAGGAGGACAAAGACAGAGTCTGAATATATGTGCCATTCTCGCGCTTAAGTATGTTAATGAGAAAACGCCAGTCAATAAATACGTATAAATAGCAACCTTTGAGAAAATCAAATAATGTTGACCTTTCTCCGAGTCGATAGTGTAATCCTGCGTGCTCCTGGCTGCCTGCAGAGACACTTGAACAGTATCACACTTTTAATGAAGAGATGATTGGTCTCCAGGTTGAAAAGCTTACAGCTGGACATGGACAGATGCTCTCCAAAAGCATACTAAATGATAGCTTAACGTTACATTAGCTGTTCCCCTGGCAGGATGGAAACAAACCTTAATTTACCCCCCACCCACTCTGCATTTGTCCACTTAAACTATCTACAGCTTTTTCTTGATTCATGCATATGCACTTAAAATTAAAAATCTCAATGCAAGAAATCAGTGATGATCCTAATTGGCTTGATCAATAGCCCCCTCCCATCTTCCAGTCGATGTTCAGAGGGGGCTGCATTGAAAATATTTTGCAGTCGATGTAATTCAAGCGCTAACAGGCGACACCTTGCAGTGCCACTCTGCACCGCTTCTCTAAATAAACCTCCCCAGGTCAGTGGAACTGCAGGAGAAATCACTGCGTGATCCAGGGAAGCTTTGCTGTGACAACACTCCTGTCTAGTTCCTGTCTGAGATTTATCAGAGGTTTCACAAAATCAATGCAGCTCGCTGTAAGAAAGATCACAGCAAACACTAGAGACCCATCAGCAGTAATAGCCATCTCGACACGGACGGGGAAGAAATGTTTGTCAGAAGTGGCGAATTACAGAGGAACACACAGGATGATGAGCTGAAATGTATAATGTGTCATTTTATGACACTTCTCTCAATGTATTAAGACCTTAAATGTGCAAAATAAATAAAAATAAAATAAAATAAAATAAAATAAATAAACTGGATTTCAGACCCGGCATAAGACTGTGTGCATCTATATGTTGCACAAGTGTGATTAAAATGTGCGTAATGTATCCTGGACTTCCTGCCAGCCCAAACACAGGCACACACATCCATCACACAGCACACCTATGGGTCTGTGGCTGCATGCCACACACACCCACACAAACAGACACACACACACAAACACACACACACAGGCAGGCAGAGGATTATTGAGGTAGTATCAAACAGGAATAATAAAGCAGGTTCTTAAGATTTTAATAAGAATAAAATGAAACAGTAACCACCGAGGGGCCAGCAGGGTTAATCCCTTCTATATTACTGAAAATAAAAAAAGGATAAAAACAGACAGGAGGGCAGAGCTGGAGCCGGAGGAGAGAGAGACAGGGAGAGAAGAAGAAGAGGAAGGAGGAGAGGGGGCTACGGAGATGAAATATAAGAATAGTGGTGGGCTGGAATCAAAAGTAGAGCCAGTTAAAAGACATTGAAATTAACAAGCAGGTTTAAAATAGCACAAGAAGGCTTAAAATTTCCTGCTCGTCCTTCTATTATATTCTCTCACACACATGCACACCGACACACGCACACACAAAGATGACACTGTTTGACTGTGTTTAGACTTGATGAAAGCTTGGTTCATTCCCTATGCGTTGAAACACCCGTGTCGGTTCAGCAGCATATTTCCAATGTCAAAGCACGTGCGCCCGCAGCAGATGGCATGAAACAGTTGGCAAGAGTGAGCGAGCGTGAATATCTGTTTACTAATAACCCTTTAATTACTTCAGATGGGCAATGGGATCAAACATCCAGACCCACACAGGAATTAGCCTTAAATGAGACTGGACTGAAAATCTAGGCTAACCCCTTATGTTGCCATAAAGACCTTTGCTGTGAGAAAAACCCTTATAGACAGAGAGTGGAGACACTTTGAATATTCTCTTTTCCACTAATGGGGCTTTATTTATAACCAAACAACATAGCAGATGCTTTTATAGAAATCTAAGTGTGTGTGTGTGTGTGTGTGGAGGGGGGGGGGGGGGGGGGCTTTCATATATGAATGAATTGAATGATTATTTTCTGTCATTTTAAAAATTCATTGATTAATCATTTCATCTATAAAACATGAGGAGATAAAGCAAAAAGATCAATCACAAGTTCCCAGAGCCCAAAGTGATTTGGAATCTTTTTTTTCATTCCAAAATACAAATGATATAAAACAGAGAAAAGCAGGAAATCTTCACATTAGAGACGCTGCATCCAGATACAGTTTGACTTTCTTTTCTTAATAAATGACTTCAGAGCTGCAGCCAACCATAATATGTTAGAATATAATGACTTGATTCATCTGCTGATTATTTTCCCAGTTAATCAATAAATCATTTATGAAATACGGAATAATGCTCATCACAGTGTCCTACAGCAAGGTTACATCTTAAAATTACTTATTTTGTCCAAACAGTCGAGGTTTGGTATTTCTGCGTAAGAAAACAACAAATAAATAACCAATTACCAGAATGTTGGCGATTAATTTTCTGTCAATCAGCTCAGTGACTAATCAGCTCATTGTTTCAGTCGTGTTAAATTCGGCTTGAACAGCTACAAACAGAGAGGACACCTTTCTCTTTCGGCTAAAATCCAACTCGTGCTGGATGTTTGAGACAAATACAGATTTCTGCATTTGAGAGTTATGAACTCTGACACTGATGGCATCCATTTTTAACCACCATACTGTGCACATAACAAATAATAAGCATTCTTCAACTCTGTTATTTGGTCATTTTGACCAAAATCTGTTCTGTGTGGGACTCTTAACAGTGGAAAAATGAACTCATCAGTGCTCTCTAGTGGACAATCCGTCAAGGCGACACTGTTCCTAATTTCATTTCTGCAAATTGGCTAATTGCTAGCTGTATCTCAAAAAAACAAAACCACGTAAAATCCCTTTTTCCAGCCTTTGTCTACACACACCTCTTCACTGCGATTGGTGCAAATTTAGCTGCATCATTAAAAGTGTGTATAACTCGCTCAGATGTGCTTCCTGAAACAAAGAGGCACATTTAATATTTTGTACACTTAATGCATATGCCACTGCTCATATGCTGTGTAGTCGAGTGTTAGGAGGGTGCTCCCAGGGAGAAAATCCCCGCTGTGTGTAAATGTCATGAAAAATTCCTTCATCTGCCAGAATAACGTTAACCTTCTCCATTTTGTTCCACTGAAGCCACCTCTCGGGCAAATGTGTTACAAAAACGTGCACGTCAGCCGCTCCTTCCTTCACGCCTTTCATTACGTGAACGGGGAGTGAATGCAGTTTGCCGGCTGCCCTTTTCCAGTGCGGGTGCATTGAGAAAGCATACATTTTAATGACGGGACCTTTACTTTCGAATAACAGTGAGGAGGGAAGAAAATAAATTGCTGTTCAAAAGGAGATAATGCTCTTGGCATTGTGGGATTGCCAGGGATTGGGCAGCTGTGTGGCGACGACCCCTATGCTGAGACCAACCTGTATAAATTAAGATATAAATAGCCTCATCGAGAGCAGTATTACCAGGGGTGTGCTTGAGTGCTCGAGCACATGCTTAATATATGCATGTAGGTGCGTGTTTATGTGTGTGCACCCTCATGAGGGACGCAGAGAGAAAAAGAGCATACATATGTCCATAGTACAATCTGGTTGCATGACAATTGTGTGTGCGTGTGTGTGTGTGTGGGCACGTGTGCTCACACATACTTGTGACAGAGTGCTGGGGAAACCTAAATCCCACTCAAGTGTAAGGCAAACAGTGGTGGCAGTGTGTGGTTATTGTATTTTCTTTGCTTGGATCCCAGTAAACACCCCCAGGCCTGCGCTGCCTGCCTGCCTGTCACCGCGGCCATCCTGCCTTCAGCGGCCAGCTTCATGCTGCAGCCAGAGCCCTGGCGCAGGCCCCACAAGGAAATTAAAAGGGGATTAAGGCTGGCTGACACTTTGTGGCCGATTACTCATTTATTTTTGTGTGTGTGTGTGTGTGTGTGAGAAGCGTAGGGAGGCAGGGTGGGGTGGCATCTTGTCTTGGCTGGGAAGAGCCGGGTGGGGCCTCGGGGCCGGATACCAACTGAATGTGTGATTGTTTAGAAATCCATCCCACTCTGACGTCAGCATACCAGGAATGAGTATTGTCAGAAATGTTTCAGGACTGTTCCCGATGCAATACCCGAGTTTGGTCAGTTTGACAAATCCAAAAAAGTTTGACAAAAACCCGTGTTCGTTTTACAGAAGCTCTGACGTGTTGAATGTTGTCTAAACACAAGCTGCTGTGGAAGAACTTTCCCTGAATAAAAATTGCAAAATGTTGACTCAAATCAGTAACTATCTGTTCAAAGAATGAGTAAACAAGATGACAAATCTGGTCAGGCATTCAATGCCAACAGTCGACACTTCAGTTTTAAATACTTGTGAACAGAGTTAGGTCAGTATCAATGAAGTATTCAGATTCGACACCCAGCTCCATTCTTCACCAGTGATGGCAGAAGAATTCAAACCCTTACATTCAGTGAAAGTAGCTGTACCAAAGTGCATTGTACCAATAAACCTGCTGTCCTGAAAAGTTCATATTTTATAGTCACAGTTTTTTCCCCCCTTACAACAGCAGTTTTATGAGTTTACCTCAAATCAACTGTAAAAGTGAAGTAAAAGTTACGTCCCCCATCTGTCTTTTGCTGATGCTACAACAGGTAATTCACCATTTCGTCCTGATGAAATTTGGTTTCACCCTCTATTTGACCTATCTGGTGCATGATCCTGGCATTAAGTATGCTTAGCAGCAAGTCCCCTTTGATTCTGACGCGCGTCAGGCAGCTCAGGTTTACTGCCTCTTTGTGTTAGAACTCAATATCATCGCTGCAGGGAAAACAAACTGTACAGATGCCAGTGTTTGGTCTGCTAATTAGCAGTTTGTATTAGTAATTAATAGGCATTACCAGTCAACCGGGCTCCTGCTCGGCAGCCTCCAACAGCCTGTGAAGGGGATCCAGCCAGCGCGCTCCCCCTGCAGCGCCGCTGCACTGCAGCCCAAGGAGAAACTTCAGCATCGTAGTCACTCTTAAGTCAGGACGAGGGAGAAAATGCGTGTCCCGTCTCACTGCAATCACTATTTTTTAAAGGGAGAATTCGGCTTAAAGCCTGAAAAGCCTGAAAGCTGCAGCTGGGTATCAAACCTCAATACTTTTTGAGGACTGGTGTCTGTGTCACCAAGTATCAGACGATCACGAAATAGTTCCTTGTCTTGATTTCTTATTCTTTGACCAAGTTTTCCCAGAAATCCTGAATGGAGTCATTATTTTAACAAATTTAAACTGCATTCTCTGTAGGCAAAGATTCTCTATAGGTGCTTGTGTTACGGTGTTATTTTGCTAAAGAAAAGGGAGCCCCAAAAACTCAACAATATCAGTGTTGACACTAAAGTGCTGTATTAGCACCAGTGTTAAAAAATTCCAAACAACCAGTTTCCCGTAGGAAACAGTAAAAAGTCAGAAACTCGACACACCATCAAGTCCGTACTTGTCTCACTAGGAGTAAAAAGGCATTTCTACAGGGCAAAACAACCTGACAGGCTTTAAAATCTGTACAGTAATGTGTCCACTGCTTATTTGGGCAGATGATGAGCTGAGGCGTGGTGGGCACGAGGTGAAGCGAGGTGTGGTGGAGTGGCAGAGTTATCAATTATCCAGAGCGCAGTGGCACTCTGGCTTCCTCCAGATCTGGTGTTAAATTAAGTTGTCAGCGCTGTCTCTCCGATTTCCCCCATCTCACAAGCAGACGGTGATAGTGCGTGACGGCCGCTCGCCGGAGCTCCTCGCCGGCTGACGCCCCGCATCTCGCCTGCAATTCATCAGCTTCTGAGCACACTGGCCCAGCCTCAGTCCACGCCAGCGCACGCCGCGTTGCACCAGAGCCAGCCAGCCCGCCAAGCGCAGTGGCAGAGGAAAAAGGATCGGATCACCTTCCAAAAACCCGCCGTAGAGGACAGGGTGCAGTGGACTTTTGCCCCCATGTCTGGGGCAGGAGTGGACTTGGTGTGTGTTTGAACTTGAGGGGTGTTTGTGTGGGTGTGTTTGTTATGTTTGGGCAAAAAGAGAAGAAAAAAAAGAGTGTTGAGGGGAAAAGAGTCGAAACCGGTGGAAGGACATCGTCTTGGGAAGTGCACAGTGCACAATAAAGCCTCTGGCCCTGCTGCCCTGCTGGGGCAAGGCCTCAGGTGAGGGCAGAGAATATGGGACACAAAGCAGGGAGGCTTGGCACATGGGCACTAGCCACCAGCTCCCTCCCAGCACACTACTGAGTTGAAGGGCACCGGAACATTCAGTGACAAAAGGGAAAGAGAGGCAGCGAGGGGAGGAGACAGAAAAAGGACAACCAGGTGACAGAAATAATGGATAACTGTAAAGCAGCGGGGTGCTAAGCTCTCAGTGCTTAAGTATTTATTTGTGATGAATAGTAATGACGGCACACTTACAAAGCACTTGTTTAATATGGAGAGGGCTCGAGAGGGACGAGGATCGTTCCCGCACTCCTTTAACAGGGCCGGCGTGCTCGGAGGCGACCAGGGGGAGATGCCAAACCCTGCCCAGCCCTCCACCTCCCATCTGCATTCAAAAACACTTGCCGTCCCTTAACACTGTCCCTGCCTCTGTGCTGAATAAAACATTAAACACCATTCTGAGATATTAACCTACTTATTGAAAAAAAGTCAGTGATTTATGTCGATTTGGTTGGCTTTCAATGCTGCCCAGCTGTCACCGCCGAGCCTGTAACCTAAATTATCCAGCAATGCTCTTTCACTCCAGTTAAGGGAATAAGCACTCCTTTAACACTTCAAAAGGCCTGACTGCACTAAGTCGGAGTTGTTGTTTTATTTTTTTCTCAGCTTCTTAAGTTCAGTAATTATTCAATCTGGGTGATAATGAGCGCCTAGTTGACCTTGTAGATAAAGAATACTTTCTTTTATGTTTATGCTTCATGTTTTCCAGGCTAATTTAAGAAAACAGTGCTTAATCTTTCACCAAAAGCAGCAAAACACCGGGCCCTCGGATCCTCTGCGGCGCAGTGGGAGGACCCCTCCGGTTAATAAGCAGCATCCAGGCCCCGGTGTATATCTGGCAAAGGGCTCGGCAGCCATGGATCAAACAGTCATAACCTCCTGTTCCAAAGGTGAGCTGCAATCAGATCTGTGGGGGATCTTTAACCGGGGAGGAGAGTGTGTTTGTGTGAAAAAGCGGCAGAACAGACGGTGGAAGTAAGCATGAAATAGAATGAGAGGGTGGGAGGAATGTGTATATATGTGAGTGTGTGTGTGGTTCACAGGGAAGATGGCAGCCCGCTCATCAGTGACGTGCCTGAACGGAACCCAGAGGGGAGCCCGGACTGAGCCCCTGCGCTTAATTGGGCACTCAAATGTTACCAGGTCCCTTCCCAAACGACTTGGAGGTGACACATGGCCAAGTGAGGGAGTGGAGAAGAGCTTGTGGAGAGAGGAAATGGAGCAGAGGGTTTAGCACCTCCTGCAGCCAAGTTTTTTCTCTCCCTCTGGGTTTTTCGGTCGGGACGGTGGACCGCGTGAGTGATAGTGCATTTGGCCTCTCACTGTGCCAAGGATGACAGAGCAAAATTAACCCCTCGGTGGTGGGGACAGACAGAAACAAGGCTAGTTTCACTTTCACTTTTACTTTCGCTGCAGAGTGAACACATTCATCTGTTGCAGAGGTGTGCAACTGTGGAAAAAACTACATCATCTAAAAAAAAAAAATCAGCCCTAAAAATGACATTTGTGCTTCGAGAATGGCTGTAAAATGAAATTTAACACCCACACTCGGCTATTTGAGCACACGGAAAGGCAAGAAATCAACTGTGGTTTTGGTTTAAAAAGACAAGGACTTCATACGTGCACTTGAGCAAGATGGGAGCAAATTCATAATTTTTTTCCAGTTCATCAAAGCCTCCACCGGCTAATCCCTTTCTTATATAAATAGCTCTTTTGGTGGAGAGGGTAGCTGCCGCATAGAGCTCTAACCCTTCTGTCCCTGAAGCTACAGCCAGGATAAGCTGTGTGTTGGATTGGCACATCGGGCTGCCTGGGGCCTGCTGCTGCGCTGGCCGCCAGTACAGATGGAGGGCAGGGCTGGGCAATGCCAGCTTGTCAGTCGGATTAAAACGACTCATTTATTCACTGAAGTATCGTGCAAAGCGACCGGGCCAAAGCGGGGTGAGGCGAAAGGGGGAGAGGAGGGTCGAGCAGCGGCGAGAAGGGGGCAGCTTGGATATGAGAGAGGGTCCTATGCTCTCTGGCCCTCAGCCCTCCCTCCCTCCTCATCCCACTCTCCTGCCTTTTTGCCTGTTACTTATCTTTCTAGGGCTGCCAGAAGCCATTACCGCAGTGTACGGAAGGCGGCCGGCAGGGTGGCATCTCCTAGTGCCCGGGTGACAGATTGCCGCTCTGCATTGGCGGCGGAGGAGGTGAGGGGTGGAAAGTGATTGGCTCCAATGGTCAGGAAGTGGGCACCGAGGGCTGGAGAAGGAGGTGGAGGAGGGCAGAGAGTCAGGGAGAGGATGACAAGACCCGGCTGCGTGACCTTTGGTATCGCGCAAGTTACTTAAAGGGGCACAGGCCCTGCTTTTAAGAGCATGCTTGGCAGTGGTGGCCGCCGTGGTGGTTGCAGGCCGAACACGGATGCCAGGGCAAGAAGAGGTGGCCCCGATGCTGACTTCTCTGGTTGTGCCCTGGACCCCGCTGTCCCTGCAAAACCTCAGTGAGGATAAGTAGAGGACAACTGGCAAAGTCTGCAGATTCATCCAAGATAGCTCACTGTGGACGGACTCACCTCTGCAACGTCAGAGCCACTGCCAGCATCAATCTTAGAGTCCTCAAAGTCATGAAGTGTTTTGACGTCAGACTTTGACCCAAAAGAAAGACAGAATCCTTAAATCAGAGAAGAGTGCTCAATATTTTACAGAGCAAAGTAGTATAAGTATGTAAGAGCCCATAATTACTTTTTAAATATAAAAACCATGAAGACAAACGTACAGTTTAAAAAAATGAAGTTTGAACAGAGCGGCTGAGGGCCTACAGCCTTCTTTCTCAAAATGGCACACAGTCGGGTCACTGACAGGCCAGAGCAGTGTGTGTGTCTGCGTGTGTGTCAAGGGGGGTGAGGCTTGGAAGGGTTTTATCGGGTCTAATTACTCCCGATAGCTGTAATTTACAGGTTGACAGCAGGGAGAAATCGGCAAGATTCACACTTCTGCGGGTCAGCATCTGTCGCCATTACTGCACGGCACACGCTGCCGGCCAGTCGGCGAGCAGGAGGAAACAGTAAACAACAAACGGCGTGTGACAGATTAGCAGCGCGGGCTAAAGGACCTTCCACTGACACATCATTTCTCTCGCTCCGCGAGTTTGTTTCGCGGCAGCTGTCACCAATAAAATGGAAAAGCAGGAGATGGGGAGGGGAGGTGGTGGCAGTGGAGGTGGCTTTTGTTCCAGATCCAGAGAGGTGGGTGGTGGAAGGAGAAGGAGGAGGAGGAGGAGGAGGATGAAGACAGGGTGGAGGAGGAGGAGGAGAGAGGTGGAAGAAATGGAGATGGGAGGGAGGGTTAGAAAGAGTGACCTGTTTTAAAAGTCGGGCCTCACTTTTTAATGGAGTATTAGGAGGAAAAACAGGGCAGGGCAACGTCAAACTGTATTTTTCCGCTGACTATAATTACCCTTGCCATTTCTCCCTTTTTAGGTCTGCAGTACAAATTGCCAGTGTCACCCTGAAGTGGTAATTTTAGTTCCGTTTGCATCAGCCTGTGTGGTACAGTCAGCAAGGAGCGCAATTATTCTAGAGGGTAAGCATTATCTCAGTACATACAGTATGTGAACACATTTGTTAACACTGCAGCACTGCAGACCGCTTCCCTCTCTCCTCCCATCCCATGTGGCTCTCCTTCTCCTGGTCCCACGCAGCTCAGAGAGGAGCCAGGTCGGTCCAGTGCCAGAGAGGGCTGGTGGGCTACACTGCTCTCCCCCTGTCCACCTCATTGCCTACACACAGACTATCTGGCCAGCTCCTGTACACAGGGCTAACACTGCGTACATCCTGGCAAACTGATTTTTCCTTGACCTCCAAGTAGAGGACGTTCTCCAAGTTGTTGGCTCATTAACCTGGACTGTATTTGTCGACCAGCTCCAACAGAAACAAAAGTGAGGCCTTCAAAGTAGTTACTGTAAATGAGGCTGGAAGTCTGACTGAAAGTGGTAGTTTTACTAAATAAAGATCAGCATGTAGTTTGCATGTTTTTGCACACATTTCACAATTGCTGTAAAAAGTTTGTCTACATATTGTTTTACATTATCACCAACAAGGTTTCTTAGAATTGAGTTGTTAACCTCTACGCAGCATTTCTTTTCGGTTCATAGAGTACAGAGTGTGGAAAATAACTTGCTGAGACTATTAATATGCTTGAAGTAATCACAGGAACATATCGTCTTAATTTTTTGTGTAAAGCTTCTGCTCCATGATGCACAGCAGTCCTGCCGGAGGTGCCTTTCGTATCTGAAATTATACTTCGGCATTGCATTTCACTTGTTGCACCACCGCAACACTAGATGAATGTGTCACACATTATTTGTCTGTTTAATGACCAATTATTATAGACATTGCCCCAAATGTTACATTCTTTCAATCACTTTGTGAGACAACAGTGGGATGGTTTGCCTTTCTGTTTAGTAATTACTGGACAAAATAATCACGGTTAGATTCTTTGTTTGTCTGAATCGTAGACAATGAGGACTATGGTGAGCACAGGGTTTGAAGTTGTCACTAACAAAAGTGATCAGTGACTAAAATCACATTATTCCACTCTCAGATTGTGTCTTTTTTAAGCATTTGTCTCTCAGTTTTGGTTCCCTGGAGTACACTTTTGAACACAGTGGTTTTTGGCAACACCAAGGGCGAGTTTTAGAGCATCCCTCTCTAACTGCATCACTGCATGGCCACAATGTGCATTCAGTCTCTGCCAGTTGCTTTCCACACTGTAGCAAAGCAGTAACCAAATGCTGCCTGGAAGGTAGCAAATGATTTGGTCAGTGGTTGGCAGCTACAACAAATATTTGAAATTTGCAGCTTATGGAAAATAACATCTAACAACAATGGTATGGTCCTTTAGGGCAGATGGAAGCCACTGGTGCAGGTGTGTCTCCATCCCCATCAGCGAGCACATCCATAACGCTTGGTGGTCGTGGGGCGATCACGTAGGTCTGGCCCTGTCCTGTTTAATTTCTAACGGGAGACTGCCTGGTGACTCTGCGTGCCAACCTCCAGAGCCCTCAGTTCTTCTCACAAGTGCCATATGGGCGGCCCAGCCCCATTCCATTAGCGGGGCCCGAGCAGAGGCAAGAGCAGGCCTGAACCCCAGCCCTCCTGGCCTTCCCCTGGCACTGCCACAGGGCATGTCCTGCCCACTGCCAGCTGCCCACACTAGGTCAGAGGACACAGCAACTGCCTACCTGAGTCTGGCAGCAACCAGCCACTGGTTACACTGAGAAAAGATGCATCAATATGGGGGAAAGACCATCCAAAAAATCTATTACCAAAACACAAAATGGGGTGTGAGACAGAGCCATCTCACACTATCAGCTTTGAACAGCTGTGGTTAAAGATCCTTGTTTTGGATTCACTCACAGCAAAAATAAGCTGTTCCTGCTTCACGGATCAACCTGCAACCACAGATTACAGTCACCACATTCTACTTCTATACAACATTGCAGCTCTATACCAACAAATAAACAATTTGTGTGTTCATTTTGTGTTGCAGGCTTAATACTATACCAATCTCTGCAAGTCCAAATGACCACGTCATGTATTCTAAAAGCTCTTTTAAAGACATGAAAAATCAAACAGATGTGCCAAAACCTTTCAGGAGCATCCTGAAGCAGGGGAGTTAAACCACTGGCATTAAAAATAGCCAACTGTGCTGCAACAACAGTCACTAGATTTCTTTTATGATTACACTGTGACCCATGTGACATTTCAAATGCTAATAAGTCAAACATATTTCCAGTTTTGGACAGATCTACAGGGTTGTGCTGTTAGACAACCTATTGACTACTGACAGCTGAAGAAGTCACACTGCTGTGTCTATTTTAATGCAGCCTACCAAGCCGAGGCTGCTTTTTTTCCCTCTGTAATGCATGATATAATACTCAGAAAGGAACAGAGCTGCCACACATGATACACTGCAGAGTCCTATATGTGAATCGTACATGCATCTATTATGCCTATATAAATCACAACCAGTTGAAATATTATAGAGCCCAGTCGGCTAAAACAAGCCATGAAAACTATTTGAAGTTGACCCCCAGTCTGCTTTTACATCTGATTACCAGGCCCTCGTCTTTCGCCTCATGTATTCGTGCATTAGGTTAAAACGCTGGGTGCGCAGGCATGTTACGTGTGTGAGGCCGCCTTCCCTAAAGACATACAGAGGAAAGCAGGAGGAGGGCGGGCGGAGGCAGAGACATGCAGCACATCGCATGGGAACGTCAGTGTGTGCCTCGGCAGCCTGTACCTGCCACAGGACCTGGGGCCTTTTTTAATTAATCATCACACAGGATGAATAATTAAGCTATTATCGCTGGGAACAAATAGAAAGGCGGGTTTTCCTCCTGATTTCCACCCAATCAATTTCCATGTTTCCTGTAATAACCTACAGATTAGAGCCTGGCCTCATATAAACATCTAGCTAATCGGCAGTGGCAGGATTCCACAAACTAAACAAATAGTCCCTTGATTCAGCAGGTCTAGAAAATTACCTCTTATAAACTATCATGCAAAATTACCACAGGTGATCTACTGCTTGACCAGTGCTCATCATTTTCCATCAGACAAGTATTACGAGGAAGCTTAGTCTGTTTTGAAAGCCACTTGAATTTAAAGATGAACAATGTATGCAGTGTTACAGCAGTGAGTGGAGAAGCAGCTTCCTCCGTGGAGTCCAATAAAAAAGTCCACAGTTGTATGGTATGTGAGCAGCACCAACAAAGGAAGCAGCAAGTGTTTGCAGCAGTGTTTGGACACAGTGACAACAATATTCCCTCCAAAACTGCATTTGATGCCAGTTATTATGTGAAATCTACTACGGTGTCGCCTGGCGGCCTTTTTCTAACTGCAAACACTGGATGAAATAACACTGTCTGGTTAACTTTGGTGGATGAATCCAAAGCCAGCAATCTGCCTGATGTACAGACCATCTCTTTTTATGAAATGTTATGTAGTGTTAAGTTTCAAATCTATGCGCAGTGAGTGCTCATATTCATATAATTACTCCAAAGTAGAAACAGGTTACACTGAGCTAACAGGAACAACAAGCAGCAAAATAAATTTAGTTCATAACACAAACAACATTGAAAATATGTATGCATACAGTATGCATATTTCAATGTTATGTAAACCAACATCTTTGTCTGCCAAACAACAACCAAAACGAAATGGCTTAGTTACTACCTGAAATTATTTAATATCAATGCATATACAGTAGACAAGCGGAATATAGGCCTTTTTTACTCACCAGACATTTGAACGTCTCATAGCGAGAAAAGCGCAGGTGTTAGTAATAATGCGAGTGGCCTAATACCAATTCGGCCATCAGTCATTTAATTATCTACACCTGGGCTTTTCATACGGACACGTGTCAACATGTCCTCTATGAAAAACAGCTTATAGGAGCCGAAACTGGCCGCAGCAAACACTAAAACAGCTTCAACATACACAGCAGCAACAGCAGCTGAGCAAAACCAACACCCACTCCATGTACGTGTTAGCACAAGTAGCAGTTTAGCTAGCTGCTTACCTGCTGAAGTGACGCATATCCTGGTGATGATAAAAGACCCCCCTCATGTCAAGTTCGTTCACACAATACGGGAAACTCCTGCTTCCGGTTTGAAGTGATGTTTAAAGACTCTTGGAAGAATAGCTTGTTTCTGAAAAGCTACATAAACACCAGCAGTGGCGTTACTATTTAGGTAGAAAGGGTGCGTTCGATTTATTTATAATGATTTATGATTTAACATGTTCTCTTGTCAGTAAAGGGTTGATTCACCAAAATTACAACATAAACACATGTTCTCACTTACCAAGCAGATAATTCTGGTCATATTTAGCATGATAATGTGAACATTGACCTCTAATTAAGTCAGCAGAGGTCAGCTAGATTTTCTTTTTGCAAAATACTGTTTGTAAAAGTGAGCATAGACTACTTCTCCCTCATTATTGTAGATGTGTGGCAGGTAGATGTCAGAGGATTCCCCAGCAATTCAATATTAAGAGAGAACATTGCCAGAAACCTAAATCCATTTTTATTCAGAAATAATGACACTCTTGGCCTTCTAGTGTTATTTCTAACCAGTGATCACTGCTTTCATTGTAGCCTGCAGTCTGTGAAAACAGCATGTACTGTTATTCCTGCACTGAAGCCCTCCCTCTGATCCTGACATCCTATCACCTTGACCTTTAACAGATGACTGAACATCCCTAAGGGGAGCTAAATAAAAGGCCAGTACTGTGTTTCCCACTGATGTCACTGATGTAATATCAGTGGTTTCTCATTGAGAGGGGGATTTGCTGGTGCTTTTCTGAGATGCACTGTAAGCCCGGTGCATGTCAGAAAATCGCCTGGTGGAGGATGTCAGGGTGTATAAAGGGGGATGGGAGGCTTCCCTGTCCCGCCCCACTCCAAGGACAGCATGGGGGGCACAGAGGAGCACTGATTGAGAGCAACACCTGTCAGGTGAGGCTTTCGCAGTTGACGGCGCAGAAGGAGCAGCAAGTCGACTGCTATGACTGCTAATCTGTGCCGTGGCAACCTGCCGGGCTCTGCCAGTCTCTAGAGGGAGAGCGCCAGGAGCCCGAGCACTGGGGCTTTTCCAGGGCTGCAGTCCTGCTAATGTCTCCCCGAACAGAGTGAACCGCGCTGATATGCTCTAAATACATTTCATTATCATCATCATGATTATATCACTAATTGTGTGTACTCGGTAATGTGCTGCAGCAGCCCCCTCCTGGGAGGTGTCTGAGAGACTGAATGATTAAAACATGTATGATGAACCATGCATCAAAACATCCCTGCGGGCTTCCTCACAAGATACATGTAAGCAGCTCCAGTGACACTCGGAGTGAGCAAGCAGCAGAGGATGTGGTCTACTGAGGGTTGAAAGGCTGAGGAGGAACCTGGAGGCAATAACAATACAGCAGGTGGATATTAGAGATGCAGGGGATTGACCTGAGGTGACCCCATCCATATCCATAAACCCACACAACATAACCTATATATCCTGAGACATGACTGCAGTGCAGCCTAAATAATTCCACCACCACACAGCAAGTAAAGCAAAGGCTGAGGTTCAACTCATGGCTGGGCTACTTTGGCCTGCACAGGGGCCTGTTTCTGCCTTTATGTGTGGTTGACAGGAGAGGATAAAGTTTTTGTGACAGCATTTGATGAATGTTTAATCCAACATTCATACATCCCAGGCTGGGATTGGGTCCCCAGTCAAATCCCACCAAAGACACACAGCAGGTGTGTGAAATATTCATTCACTACACGCTTCATTAAGAATGAAACATACCATGGTCCCCGTTCATTTATTCATTTCGATTATCGAAACAAAAGACAGAAAAATGAGAGATTAAAACATGGTGGGCGCGCTATTCTATATTTGTCTCACAGATTTGTAACAATTTGTTTTGTGACAAATAACTCTGCCTGTTGAAATCCCGCTGTCATCTTGCTGAGAGTCAGGCAGCTACTGCGAGAGAAGAGCTTTCATGTGAGGGCTGTAACAAATCACTGTCTGCCTGGGAATCTCCAGCTCTGCATCCCACTGCAGCAGTCTGACCTCTGACCGTTCCAGGAGTGTCCGGTGACTCTTCGCACAAAGCATGCTGATTTAACATATCTGAGCCATCAACTGTGAACGGGACAGTTTTCATATTTTCATTAATTAACGATGCAATATGACAATTAACGATCTCTCTTTGTGATGAGTGACTGCACTTGGACAGATGAAGTGACTGATGTCGTCCCTGTCAAGGAGTGAGCTTGTTCTATTTTTTTCTCTCAGAGTGGGGAATATGTCATTGTTGAGTGTCAGTGCTGTTTCAGCAGAGACTTAGCCTCTTTGAGTGAATATGTCACATAGATTACAAAATTTCCCCATGGAGATCATTAAAGTTTCATCTAATCTAATCTAATTAAAACAGAGATGTGCAAGTCCTGACACACTGTCCAAGGCTGATGTATTGTTCTCAGACATTATGGCTTTGCCAGAGTTAAAGTCAGTTATTCTACATAAAACAAATGCTCTGTGTGTGTGTGTGTGTGTGTGTGTGTGTGTGTGTGTGTGTGTGTGTGTGGTAGTAGTAGTAGTAGTAGTAGTAGTAGTAGTAGTAGTAGAGATTAATTCATTAGTCTCCAGCGGTATATGCACTAAAATGTTACAGAAAAATATTGCAATCATTCTGCAAACAGAGACATCTGTGGAGACAAATACTGCATACACACGAACAAATACCTATATAAGTGTTTTCATATTCCATTCACTTTAATTAAGTTAAAATTAATTGTCATAGCACATCATTGGAAATCATTCTGATGTGCAACCTCTGTCGTCTCTCTCCTCTCCCAATATTTTCACAACTCGGTGAATTAAGGGTTTATTTCAAGCAGGATGGATTTGGTGAGTTTGGTTTTTGTCGAGACTGAATGAAGTGTGTTTTACGATGATCTGAGAGGTAAAATTGCTCTTTTTGTCAGTGGAGTCTCGTGGCATTGAGGAGAGTGAAATAATGGGTGCTTCTGCTGCCATAAAGTCTATCTCTGTGTAGGTCCTTTACATAGTGTTGTCAGACACTTTGAATAACAATCTGAGTCTGTCAGTGGCAAAATCAAACACTTTCAGTGGATGTATATTGGTGTACACAGTTGCCCTTAAAACACTGCAGCTGTTGCAACCTGTTTCATGCCTGAAGCAATTTACTGGATCAATGTGTTTGAACAAGCTTACTGATTATGATTAGTCTGTCAGGTAGTAATAGCAGATTGATTGGCACATAAAGTGTTATTTCCGATAGCTACAGAGGGTTTAAGGTCAAAAAGCTGCAACGATCACCTTGTAAATGGAAATGATTGACCTCATGCATATTTTCACATTATCATACCTACACTTGTCTTTACTTATGAGACAGAAGAAGCAGTCGTTCAACACTGATCTGCTCCTCACAAGGAAGTGAGCTAAATTTCTGCCTTTAGACAACATGGTCTTTGTTTAAGAAGGATAGCCTTATTTTGAATGTCACAAAATATGTCTGGGAATACACTCAGTAATCAGTTCACTGGGTATACCTTGCTAAAAAAGAAAGTTATGCATTCTTTCAGTCCCGTCCTGCTATACAATGTTTTTATTATAAAAACGACTTATTATTCTAATTATTTTATAAAAAAAACAAAAACAAACAAACAAAATTTCACGATTTAACTCGCGGAGGAAGTCCCGCCTGCCTCTCCTCCCGCGCTCTCTGACGTCACTTCCACCGCGCAGAAAACATGGCGGCCGCCAGTCCGTCAGATACGGTGCATTCACTGCCCATAAATGTAGTCATCAAGACCGAGCCAGACGCCGAAGACGGTCTGCTCTTCGGTGCAGAGGATGTGCCGGTTAAGCGGGAGCCCGTCGTCCCGCTCTTGGCCCCGGTGAGCGGGCTGCAGCCGCTCACCTGGTCGCCGGATCACCGCCTGGCTGTATGCACCACCAGCTCCTTGTCGCTGATGGAGCTGGTGTGCGATGTGCACAGCAACAAACAGGACCTGACGCTGCACAGGACCTCAATCCCCGTCCCGTCCGAAGTGCACAAACTGCGGGTAAATATCCACAACTCATCGATAAAGGAAAAAGATGCGCTCATGCACGTTAGCATAGCAAGCACGGCAGCTGACAGAACTTAAGCTAATAAACACTGAGACTGCTAACTTCAGCTCAGCCTGGTGATGGTTGTACACTGAATCTCCCCACCGTCCACACCGCTTTCATAAACCTCTGACAAAGTCTCTGCACATGCTGTGATAAGCTGTATGACAAACAATAACAACCGCTGCAGCTGACGCCTGAGGTAACGTCACTGAGCGAACAGCCCCCTCCCTCACCAGCCTGCAGAGAGGGAATCAGTGAATGGGGAGTTTCACCAATGTCCGAATTCAACACATATCCGCTGCTCATGTTCATGAACTGGCTTCAGCGTCTCATAACAATGCTACCAAATCACAGCCGTCTTGCAGGCAATAAAATGTCAGCCGAGGTTGACGTGAAATGAGTTGTCTGCACAGTTAAAACTATGATGTTACTGGGGTGTAAAATCCTTGATTTCTGCAAGGGGCGCTGGTTGTGTTGAGATGTGAGCTGTCACGTTGACTACAAAGACAACAAACCTCTCATGTTGCTCACATAATCAGCCATAACTGGCCTCCAAAATAGTTGTATATTAAACTGTAGTATCACTCCAACCACCCAGACACGTTTGGTTAATATTACATTATTACGGGCAACCAAATGCCCACAGTATACATATCACGTGTTCAGTTTTTAGAAACATGCATGTGTTTTGCAGCTAAAGTGCCATTACATTTTTAAGGTAATACTACAGCTACTCAGTACCACAAGTGCGTCTCAACAGTATACCTTGTAGGTGATTACATAATGACATCTGTGAGTCTATTGGAGCAGTGTTACTGCTATTTGTCTTCTTGTTAAGCAACGCGTACAGACGTGCCTCAGAAACACAGCCAAGCTAATATCCACTTGTGTGCTATTAGTTTGGCAGTGGTGGCTGCTTCTGTATTTTCATTATTTACTGAACTGAAAGATAATTGAAGCGATGGAATACAAACACTGATGAAAAGAGAAACTGAAAAACAGTTTTGTTGTGAATCTGCCTCCGTGCAGCTGCTCTAGTGTGTAAACATGATTGTTTAGAGGTTCGTCTCCACTCCAAAAATCCACTTGGCAGATAAAATACTGGATGGAGCCGAATTTTCTAATCCGCTCGGCGCAGTGGCAGACAGGCAGTGTTGGTTTGCCACCATCATTTATACACATGATTAACCGCTTGTAAATTGGAGGGCTAGTGAGGGAGCAATAGGCGATGGCACTCAAAGCACAACTTGATTTTTTATGTCTGACAATACTGCTGAATCACCATCCATATACAGTTTATACTGTGTTTCCATGTCACGTGTTTTTCCTGCTTTTAGGTTTTCCTGCTCCTATACATTGTTTCATATGCGCTTTTGATGTCTGTGGAAATACCTTGCACACTTTTCCTAAACTGGACCTTAAACCTTTGCTTTCATTTGTGCTTTAAACTTTCAAGGTGGCACCAGCAGCAGAGCTAGCTCAGGCAATGGAGAAGTTCTCAACACATCCGGACCCCACAGTAAGGCAAGTTTTTCTGGCCGACACGGTGCTGAACCCATCGGTGGGAGTGCACAAAGGAATAAAATATGCCAGTTGGTCCCCGTTAGGTTGTGACTCCAGTGGACGCTGTCTGCTCGCTTGCCTGACGCTTGACCACAGACTTACCATTCATAACAGCCACAAGCGTCTCGAGTGGAACACGCTAGCCGATCTCACCAAAAAGTACAGCCAGAGGCTAAAAGAGCGAGGCTACGCCAAAAAGGACGGCAAGCCTCCACAGGCAAACCTGCTGGACTTCGACGAGCTGCAGCGGCGTTTCCACATGCAGACCCCTCTGAGGATGGAGTGGTCGAGCGTCTATACGATCAAACAGGTTCAGCCGGACAACACGTGCGTAGACGTGGAGATGGTCCTGCTCGCCGTCTTAATGGAAAATGGCGACCTTGTTTTGTGGAAGTTTGTGTTGCCCTTCATAAACGGGGCGGAGGTTGTATTTTATGACATCATCGAGTCAGGTGTGACCAGACCCAGTGACTTGGCGTGGTGGGAGTATGAAAGCGCCGATCGCCGGATGAGCGGACTGATCGTCGGCAGCGCCGTGGGGCCTGTCAAGATCATGCCGGTCAGCCTGTCGGGGGTGAAGGGCTACTTCACTCTCCGACACCCCGTCATCCTCTGGAAGGAGTGCGACGAGATTGCCGTTGAAAACATCAAATGTGTCCCAATGACCCACCCAATCCAGAAAACCAGGTGCAGCCTCATCGTGGCGTCCCGCGGCTGCTACATCTTCTGGTGTCTGCTCATGATTTCCCCGGCCGGACTGAATGTACACAACTCTCACGTGGCGGGAGTGCACTCTCTCCCCGTGGTCTCGTTAGCGGTCAGTCAGCATGGCGTTGCAGTGTACACATGTTCCATAGATGGGTGGATAAAAAAGCTGACGCCGACATTTACAGAGAACACTTTGATTTTCAAACAAGAGGACATGCTGCGACCTGAAAATGTGACGGGGAGGAGGATACACGGGATTGCCGTGAGCCGCAATGGAGCGTACATTGCGCTTACCAGCACACAAGGTATGGTTGAGGGCTACCATCCAATAAACAGGACCTATCAGGTTCACTTTGTGACCCTGAAAACGCCAGAAATGGCCGCATCACTGCTGCTCAAGCCTCCCACGCAGAACTTGTACAAAATGGCCGACCTGCTCGACCTCGTCAGGTGGCAAATTTTGAAAAACAAGTGCATCCCGGCGTCGCTGCTGGAGGAGCTTGATCAAAAGATCCAGGAAGCAGACTCGCCATACTTGTGGCGTTTCAAGCTCTTTCTGGTGCGTATCCTTTACCAGTCTCTGCAGACGCCTCCGACAGACCACCAGTGGAAACCCACGCACGAGGAGAGCAAGGTGTTCGTCCAGGACGGCGAAGAGGAGGACGGGAATGACCAAGATGATGCTGCGCAGGAGGAGGCCGAGCCTGGTGGAGTAAAACAGGAGGCCAGCAAGGAGGAGCAGATGGCGGAGGTGCAGGCTTGGATCAACGCTGTAGAGACCCACCTGATGAGGGAAAACATAAAGAAGGTGCTGGGGGTGGTGTACCTCAACACCTGGATTGCTCAGAGCACCAGCATACCCACCTGTGGCCTGGTGGAGTACCTCTCCAGAGACACTAACGACAGAGCTTCAGAGGTAAAACTCAGTGACTCAGCGTCTTTCCATGAATGTTGTGATCTTTTGCTTTCAGCCCTGATCACACGGACTTGATGTCAGGTGTGTGTGATGATATTTAAATAATCCAGCATGTTGCAGCGGCGCAGTGTTCACTTAAAGCACATTACAGAGAGGGAAGGCAATCCAGTTCAGCTAAGAGATGCATGATAGCATTAAAGTCCGCTTTAAGAAGAAGAAACGTCGTTTCACTTCCTGAGAAATGAGACGTTGAATCCATAATAAGACTCACCCTTACTCAACTTAATACAAGGAGCTCATTGTGGCTAATGTTAGCTGACTTTAGATGGACATTGTCTTGTATCTGACATTAATGATTTAATACTGATTCATTCAGTACTAATTGACTCTTCACTACACTGCACAGAGTGCAGACTGGGAGAACCGTATCCTTGTGGACTGGCTCTGTGCTCAGCGGCATGTTGAAGCAGGGTCTTCCCCAAACTGGTGCCAGAAAGTCAGAAGCACACTGTAATCTGAAATATCATTAAACGCTGTAGCATTAAGGTCCCATGAAAAGGCCTCAGTACTTCCTTAATGTGATGTATTTCCACTTATTTACGGAGAGAAAGGCACTTTGATGAGTGCAGAAATAGCAGAAATGGTTCTTGCACAGAAGCATGCTAATCGTTTATTAATGTCTGTTTATGACATGTATAGCGTCAGCCCTCGTATTTGCGTTTTTACCTTTACGTCATCACCACTAAACTCGTCTTCTGTGTGTATGTGTGCGATCTCCTCAGGTCCTGATTGGCCACATCAAGAAGAAGATTAACAAGCAAACGTTTCTGGAGCGCTGCAGCCTGTGTCAGGCGGTGCTGCCCTTCTCAGACCACAAGCAAGCCATCTGTAAAAACGGTCACATGTGGCTCAGGTATAGCCATCGTCCTCGTCAGTTCAAATCTAAAGATGTTCTTTATTAGCTTTAGCCTCAGCGTGCTCTGCGGGTTCAGATGCCACAGTTGAGCCTGACAGGAGATGAATTGAATCTTAATGCCAAGTGCCTTCTTTGATGGTTTATTTGTCTTCACAGAGCAGTAATCAAGCCTCCCACCTTTTGATATTTACCCATGCACCACTCTCATCATCTCATAAATATCCTCTGTCAAACATTGCTGCTGCTCGAGCGTGGTGCCTCTGGTGGGCACCGAGAGGGAAATCTGTGCCTGTCAGTTGTACCTGTTTCTGCTCTACTTTTGTGTGTGTGTGTGTGTATGTGTATGTGTGTGTGTGTTTGCATGTCTCCGTCCCTGCCAGCCAGCTCTCTAATGCCTATCTCTCGGTCTCGTGCAGGTGTGTGTTGTCATACCAGGCCTGCCAGACGCTGACGTTCAGACGTTGCCTCCTGCTGGATACCATCGCCAAACTGCCAGAGCCTGAGGGTAAGCGCCGCTTTCTCTCCACCTCCGTTTCACAGTCCCGCTCTCCATCAGCCATCTCCTCCTTCAGCATTGGCCTCCGTCCCGCTCTGCCGCTCCAAACCATCATGCTTAAAAAAAAACAAAACATGACTGATTGGATTTTTTTGTATAAAAGGGATTATCTTGTCTGTGTTTGTGTCTGATTTCTGTGGCTGCCTTCTTCAATTCAAGAGTGGAATCACTGGTCAGAAAAGCGTCTTCACTGCAGCCTGGGAATTCTGAGCACTGGTGGCAAAGTCAATAGTCTTTGTATGACTTTGGCTCATTGATGCATGCACGTAGGTGACCTTAAACACCACATACACAAAACAACAAAAGGAGGTTTCTTCACCACGTGGGTTCCTTGTCAGCTGTGAGCTCTACAAAGACTTCAGACTGGGAAAGTATCTTTCAGGAAAGATCAATACAGCGACACGTTGCGATCCATCCTTGCATTCTAAATAAATCGATCCAAAGTCTGTGCTACAGTAACCAGGGTACAAACGAGGATGTGTATGCATGTACTCTGCATGTATCAGTCCTGGACACACAATGAATGCAGGATCGAATCAGTGCATCATTGCAGTATTGCAGCAATCATTATGATTAGATACTGAAAATGAGCATCTAACTGCCCCAAACAAACAAACAGGTCTCATGCCAGCAGTGTGTGTCCCGTTTCCTGCAGTGGTTGGAGTTGGGAGAGAAAAACACTGTGCTCTTCCCACTGTTTGAGGATCGGCTTCATCTGAGTGCTACATGCATCCCGGGTCTTTATGGGTCTTGCCTGAGCGCCCGAGGCACAGCTCCCTGGTCATTCCAGCCTATCTGAGCTAAACACTGACAGCTCTGTGCGGTTTCTGGCATCTGTCAACATCATCCCAGCTCCTGTCTCCAAACATCTTCTGGATTTTCTTCTGTATTAAGTCTTCAAACCAGTTATTGTTGGATTTAACTGCGTTAAACCCTTTTCACACACAGAATGTTTGGCAGCGGCGGCTTCATCTGTCAGTTAAAGTTAAGGCTTTTGGGCTGTCAAACCCCAGGTGGAGTTTTAAAGTACTGATCAGTATCAGGGAAGAAGAGCGTTCTCTCGCAGGCTGCATCACTGATTGATTTTCAAACTTGTTTTGCAGTTGAAAGCGTTATTCACTCACGAGACTCTCATTTAATTTTTCTCTTCTTTTGCCTTCGCTGCAAGGGGAAGAAGTCACTTTTTCTAAAGTGATCTGACATGAAAAACGTCTCATTCACTGCGTGTTGGTGGTTTTATTAAACTCGTTTATTGTCTTCATGCAAAAGAAATTATTCAAAAGTTTGGAGATCAGGATCTCTTTTACAGAAATGAAATGAGGAATTTACTGCAGTGGTCTTAAGAAGGTGTTAACAAGATGTGTATTTAACCGTGTGCCTCTGTAGCCTTTACGTGAGTGAAAGGTGTTTGGGAAACGTCACAAGGTCTGATCCAGGAAGCCTGCTGCCTTTGACTTTTATGGGAAGGTGACTTGATCTCTGATTCAAACATGAGACCAGCGTGTGAAGTTCCCCTCACATTTACACTGAACTGCAGGTCTGAACGTGGCTTTGTAAACATGTTCACATATAGAAACCTGCAGTACAAACACGACTTGTTGTCTTTCCCCTGCAGATCCAGAGTGGATAAAGAAGATACTGCAGGCGCCGTGCACGCTCTGCGACTCGCCCATGATCTAGAGCGGAACCATGGCGGGAACCTCAGGGCTGTCCTGCGACCTTCAGAGCGTCCTGCTCTGACGCAGGGTCAAATTTTGTCAGACATCACTGCAACAATTTTTTTATTTCATGTGTTTTGTTCATGTTTTTGTTATCACTTTATATCGGTATCTTTAAAAGTACAAATAAAAGGCTTTGATTATACCTTCTAACTCTTATTTCTTCACAAGTGTAGCCGACAAAGCGCGCAGAGGAACTGTTTCCCCCCTGCCACGGTTTTCAATTAATATTTCACTGAGGTAAAACATTTTGGACTCAAACTTTACAGATTTCTTTATTTTCCCCCTCCTAAAATTAATTCCCAGTCAGACACAGTGTTTGCACAAGGGGAGCAAAGAAACAAAGTTTCAAATGTGGAGGTTTCTATTATTCAGTAGGACTTCAGGGCACCATAAATAAGCTCCCTCATTTTCCTTATGTTGACTATATTTCCAAACCTTTTGGTGTAGTTTTTATTGCAAGTAAGTGGAACTTACTCTGCTAGTCCTATTTTAGTGAGGGCCTTTTTTTTCTTCTTCTTCCTTTTTTTGAGCGCAACAAATAATACACTCTGAATAATACATACTCTGGAAAAAACTCAACATACCTCCTTTAATTGGCACTGTAAAACAATTTCCAAGCTGTGGGAGGAGGGAGGAGGGTTGGTGGTGCTCAGTCATTCTCTCAGATGAGAACTTCCGCTAATGTAAACGCAGAAGAGAAGGAGCGGCGAGGCAGATGAGATGAGCAAGAGGCAGGAAGAAAGCGAAAAGTGTGCTTAAAAACCCGGCACGGTCCCTCCCGTGGGAGCGGGTTGTAATGAGATTCAGCAGTAATGAGGGACAGAACATGGCGCCAGATGTGATTCTAATTCTAATCAAGGAGGGGAGGGTGGTAGTGATGGAGGGGGGTTAGAGAGCACATTGTTAAATACAATTAACCCTTTTTTCATATTTGGAGGGAACAAGGGCTGAAGGGAGGGGATACAGGCTCAGCGGCATGTTCTCAGCCCCAGCTCCTTGTTTTGGAGACATGGAGGTCGGCGGCCGGTGATCAAAGAGGAAGCCGGACCTGAGAGACTGGGCCAGCAGCAGAGCCTCCTCTACCCACCGCCAGCCTCTCTCATCCCTTCCATCCCCCGGCCCTGCAGAGATGGGGTGGGGGTCTGCCCTCCCTCTGGTGTCACTGGAGATGATAGCCTGCCCCGGGGCGAGGAGAGAGGAGGCAGCTCAACTCCAAGCACTCAGGACTTTCATGAAAGGGGAACTTTTTAAAAAATTTTTATTTCTTTTAAACCCCACATTTCTTTACCCAGTGGTGGCACTTATTGGCCCAAGACTCTGAAGATTCAGTCCAGATGGGGAAGAAAGGGATGTCTCCCATTTTACTAGAAAGTGAATCATTTATCACATTATGCTATGCAGGAGGAGGCCGCAGTGTTTTGGACTCGTGGTAGGATTAGTTTGAAGCACACAGCTGCATGTTTTTCAAGGCTGAAAACTACCAGTAAAATATTCTGTGAAGTAAACTGACTGAGTGCTTATGAACACATAATGATCACTGACTGAATGACTGTCAGCTGAGGCTGATCTCACTGTAAAATCATAGTTTTGTGCAAAGATTCCTTCTGAAATGTGCAAAAAATGCAGACAATGTGGTATTTGTGGTATTCGCATATCATGTCTTCCTCAGCAGGAAGGAGTCGGATGATAAAAAGCTCATTGTTGCACCTGGAGTTAAGTTTTTATATGAAATTATATCCAGATTAAACATTAGCTTACCAGATTTAGCGTCCCTCTCTCTGCCCGCCTGCTGTCCCCTTCCTCTTCTCCTGTAAACGAGCAGTGAACTCCACCTGTTGCTGAAAGTACAATTCAACAAATATCAACCGTCTTTTAACTGACATTTCATGAAGAGACATTTGCAATTTTGATTCAGAAAAGTCGAGGAAGACGCAGTTATTTGGTTCAGTGCTTCTCTCTGAAGTGGCCACAGTCTCTTCGAGAAGAACGGATGCTCACACATTTCCAAACAGCTGAACTGTGAGATAACCTTGCTTTTTGTGACTGCATTTAAACCGCTTCAGGTTTTACGCCGTGAGTTCACTGAAAAGTTAAAGTAACTAAAAGCCTTGTAATGAGTGCTTCATCAGCCCCGCCAGCGGTAGGTTTCAGGTTCCTTCTTGTTTTTCAGCCTGGGGATTTGGTGCTGCGTGTTATAGTTTGTCAAATGGAAGTGGCTCCTCAGGTTGTAATGTTCCTGTCACTGATAGGTGGAGACCAGTACTGTTAGAGGTTAGCTGTGTTTGGTTGATCCTCCTCCCCCTTTAGTATGATAATCTGTCAAAGAGCAGCTCCACTCGTAATTACCTGCTTCCCCTCCCTTTCTCTCCCACTGTCTTTGCTCTCAAGACTTCAAACAGGGGATTTTTCTCTTTGCATACAATATTTATATCCTTTATGTCAGTGGCTGGATGGCATTAAATATTCATGGCACCTTTTCACACCTTAATTTCATGTGATATTCCTTTTGTTTTGTTTAGACTAGATTTTGAACATGATGTGTCCCACTGTATTCTCTCAAGAGCATCTATTCATTTTGTTGCTTCACAATCTTCTCATTTACACTGTAAAACGTGGCAGCTGCTTCGCTGCCTCAGACATGTGACTGCATGTTCTGGTGGGATCACCGCACACTTTTAGAGACTGTCTGCTTCCTGTTGAGTCTTTGTACATTCTGACACATTTCTGCCAAAAGTTCAGGAGTGTGACGCTATGTGTCATGTGATGATATAAGTTTGTCACACATCAGAGATGCCGTGCTGTCAAAGCTGTGGTAGCTTTCTTTCAATGCAGAGTTGTATCAGGTTGCTGGGGGGCAAATCAATGAGCAGGAATGCTTAACGGCAGTACTGAGTATCTATATGATTTTTGCATTGCAGTACTTTGATTTGTGAGGCTTTTAATTTGCAGGTTTAGCCAAATAAACATTTCATTTTTTTATTGTTTTATCTAATTTAATGATTCATAAGACCCAAAACAAAAACAAAATGACTATATATAGATATTGTTTTGAACTATTCTATCTTATTTATTTTCCATCTTATTTTACTTTCTGTCCCTGTTTTTATCTTCATTCTAGGTCTTTTTGTATGTGAAGCCCTTTTTGAGCTGCATTTCTTCTATGAAAGGTGCAATACAAATAAAGTTTATCACTA
The DNA here is from genome assembly GCA_037975065.1 of Chaetodon trifasciatus. Lineage (NCBI taxonomy): Eukaryota > Metazoa > Chordata > Actinopteri > Chaetodontiformes > Chaetodontidae > Chaetodon > Chaetodon trifasciatus. Next base: position 17,324,353 of record JBBMOE010000003.1, read on the forward strand.
TTGTTATTATTATTGTACATTCTTATTGTTTTATAGACTTTTCAGAACAGGATTTTAGTCCACTATTGAGTCGTAGCAACACATTTTAAAAGAAATGTGCAGATGCTGTGAAATCACTTCACCTGCTTCTGAAGCCAGTCAACTTTTAAAGCCTTTTCTAGGTGAAAGTGCTATTTTCGTAACATTCAGAGTGCGGCGTTCTGCCTCGGTACATTCTGTTTTAAGGTATTGAAGTAGAGTTTCTTTTGGAGTGGGCTTCAAACCCTTGATTTTAAGGATTATGCAAAAAAGTAAACTAGTGGCTGTAATTAACAGTGAAGCCGCAGGGCTAATCAACATGACCTAAAATCTGTATGACGATCAATGGTGGCAATTAGTTTGAGAAATATAAACATAATGATCAGTATTTTTACTTTTTTTTAATCTGGCCACCAGGATGCCTCAGAATTAGCATCTCAGTTGTTGATCTGCCATTTCTGACGCTGCATCACTTGTTTAGTTTGTTGAAAGCATTAATGAGATTCTGGACTGAACTGTGAGGTGATTGGTCAGAATTCTGGTTTGATGGCATTGATTGTTGAAGCTTCTGTTTCATGAGGCTATATGGGAATCAACAAATTATTAATTGAAAATTGGTACTACTTGGTACAAACTTGGATGTGTAATAATACCAGCTGACAAAGCCAAACAAACTCAGAAACCTGACTTTTCTTTGTAGTTACTGCACCTGCGCAGCATCCAGACAGGACGCAGAGTGAAGCAAAGTCAGGGCTCAGAAATACATCAGAGTGGGCACTTTGGCACAACGACCATCCGGAGTTGCATCATTGCGTTTCTGCAGCTGCTGACTCCCTCCACGCCCCCGTGAGGCCTCCACAGTCTTCTAAACTGAGCCGCATCCCCCCGAACTTGTCAGCGCTAATGAAGTCAGTATGCAAGGTTGTCTTCTGCTCTCTCTGAACTGATGGGGTGAACATGGTTGTCTAACTGGTTGACTCCCCCGCTCTGCCGTCCCCGGGGAGCGGAGAGAGGGGAGGGCGGTGACCCGAGACCAGCCGCGGGGTTGTGTGAGGAGAGCAGAGGGGGGAGGTTGTATGTCCATCATTAGAGTCACTATTTGTTCGTGGCTTTGAGGGCACTGGAGTGGAACTAATACTGAACAGCAGAATGGACATGGAGAGGGAGGGCCACTTTTTACTGCTACATTAATTAAGCTCATTCTCAACATGCTCCCTGTCTCCTCCGCTTCTGCTGCAATTAAGTGGAGGGGCCGCTTTGTGTGTACGGTTGGTTTAACCTTTTCTGTCGTTCAGCACAACTTCCCTCACTTTCATACATGGGAAGTGACTGAGTACATTTACTCAAATACTCTATACTTTTAATCCACTGCATTTCAGAAGGCAATTGACAGTTAACTAGAGCTGGAAGTAATGAGGATTTTCATTGTCAATCAGTGATTTCTGTTTCTGACTGACAGTCTAAAAGCCAAAGATATCGTGTTTACAGTGACATAAAGGGTAAGGAAGCAGCCGATCATCCTAATGGAGAAGCTGGAAGGGAAAATGATTGATATCTTTTGTGGGTGATCAAAAATGTTGATTCATTTTCTGTATAACTTAGCTTTTAGTAGATTTCTTGTTTCAGCTCTACTTTTCACTGTATTACAAAACCCTGCATCTCTTTTTAAGCTGCACCGCAGTGTGTACACATCCCGGTACTTATCGTGTGTGAATTAATGCTCCCAAAAAATGTATTGAGTGAAGCTGCAACCCATGTTGGATTACCAACCGTGCACAGTGGGCAACTGCCCCAGGCCCCAAGACCCTTAAGGGTCCCAAAGGTTCCAGTTTCACCGTGAGGCATTTGTGGTGATCTAATTAATTGCAACTTTGTTAGTTAAAGGCCCTGAAAACATATTTTCCCAACCAGCTATGTCACATGGGTCACGCACTTCTGTCCACCAATCACAGTTGAGGCAGCATTTGAATCACAATGTGTTTGCTTGTTTTAGTCAGACAAATCTGATCAAAGCACAGCCACCAGTATTAAACCTTTAATAGAAAATAATAAAATGTTTTTTATAGAAATGACAGGAGCATAAAATATACTTTTAAAGCCTCCGTTATCTCAATATATGGTGCATGTTACAAAATAAGTTATTCTAAAGTAATTATTAATTGTCAACTAATACATGTCCAGTGCACAGAGAGTGGGGCCCAGAAGGTCATTTTTTGCTCTATGGCCCCCTAGTGGCACTTCAATCATGCATGCTTGTTTTGTGACCATCAATCAGTCATCAGTGTCTCATGTTTATATTTTCAGACTCTCCTCTAACCTTTGTTCTTGCGAATCACCGGATATTGTTTTGTTTGAACAGGGCACAAGCCAAAAAGGTTGGGAACTATGAGTGCACTTTGCTGCCATAAATCCTTATTGATGCTTCAACATGCGCACATAATGTAAAGCTGCTACAGGAATGAGAACTTTTGGTACTTAAAAGCATTTTACAGCTAATAATTGTTTGCTTCACTTGAGTGAAATTCTACCTCAGAGCTTCTTCTCTAGAAGAAGATAGAAGTCGTGCTCAGTTTAATGACATCTGTGTGCTGCAGCTTTGACTGTGACTGATGGACAGTTATTTCTTTATTGCTTCTGAACTACATTTTCCCTTTTTGCTTTAAGATGACAGGGTTACAAGAGCAAAAAGCACCGGTGGCTGTGCCAGAATGTGTTTTCAGCAGATCTTAAGTGAAACACACTGTTCAGCGGGCCTGCAAGACATCACGCCGTGTGTTCATAAATGCGGTGGATGATGGATGTCTGTCTCCATCAGCGCTGGCACCGTGAAATGACATCTCTCTGTAACGGTGACAAGTTAGGTTCCAGCAGAGACACATTGCCTTCAGGTGGCTCCATTTTCAAAATCTCACCAAGAATCTGGAGCGCTTAACTCTCCTCTTGAAGGCTGAAGGGCTCTCTGTGCCTTTTATATTGCAGATTTCAGCAGGAAGGGGGGGGGGGGGGCTCATTTGAGAGTTTGCTTTAATATCCATCTTTCAGAGATCAGAGGGTGTCATATTCTCACACCTCATATTTCACAGCATCTATCACAGGCCATGTAAAATTCCCTTAAAAGTGCATTATGCAATATAATAGCAGGTTTGGGTGACATTTATCTGCCAAGGGGAGGAAGGCTGGTTACAGACCTATTGCCTTTTACAAAAAGGATTTCATCACACAGGGAATCTTTGTGAATTTCCCTGGTTTGTCTTGCGATTGCAGGCCATGACTGAAATTAAAAATGAACTTTATGCCTCTCCCATAGACAAATCTGGTTTCGCCCATGCAAATAATTACACCTTTAAGCTGACACAAAGCAAACACCCAGTGTATCCAGAAGGTTTTCATAATAGTTCTGGTGACTTAATGTTGAAAAACTGTCTGAGCACTTGATCTAGAAAATCTTGAGCAGTCTTCTGTACGTCTGCATGAGAGCGAGAGAAATTATTTCGGGGCCTGGTTATGCAGAATCTGTAATGAGTATTTTCTTTCTTTTTCCTTTTTTTTTTTTTTTTTTTTTTTAAAGGAAATACCGGTAATAACTATGTGCAAAACCATTAGAATGAATATTTATGCTGCTCGTTATGAAATATTCATTAAGTCGGTTTAAAAAAAGAACAACGAAGGAGACTGGGGAGAGAGATTGTGTGTTTACGTGTGAGTGTTTGTGTGTAAAATGGGGGCGGTGGGGCCCTCATCACCTATTGCACAGGAGTACTGACAAAACCCCTGGATTGAATATCTGACATCTCTTAACAAAAGCAGCAGCCGTACCGTCTTCCTCCTCCTGTTTTTTGTTATGTAGTTTTTCTCTTCCATCCCTCCCTCTTTCTCTTTCTCTCTGCCCGAGGTGATACGAGTCCCTCCGTTCATCCGATCTCCACGTCTCTCCCTCTTTCTCCACCTTTCATTCCCTCACTTCCCCTTCGTTCCATCTACCCAAATTAAGAAATTAATGAGGGATAGGTTCTTTACCAACTGCCCCCGCAATGTTTACCACTGATGAAATTATAATGTAGGCCCTGCTGTATTATTTATAAGCCAATTAGGGGAAGTGTTACTTGATTTGATGGGGAGCCGACACACAGAGTACATTTAACTAATGGAGACCAAGAGAGTAAAGGGAAGGAGGGGAGGGAGGACAGCTGAGGCGGACTATTTCGTACGATGCTCTAGGATTACGTGGCTAATTGCCCTGCTTTATCTGTCTGTCACGGATAGCCATGCATATTTTAGCGTTCCCAAAGACTTTGATTGTTTGCACTCGTGTTGGGGCTGTAACAAGTAGAGCAGAGGCCAGAGTGGAGTGTAGTTAAAAACTGGCAGCAGGGGAGGCAGGGAGGGGGCGGCGGAGAGGAGGAAGAGGAGGGGAGAAGAATGGGGGTGGGTGGTGGGGGGGCGGCCGTGAACAAAACTCAGACACTGTGACAGGTGGAGGAAGAGTTTTGACAAGGAGCAAAGGGGTGTCGAGGTGGGAAAATGTAACAGGAAAGAAAAAGTCGAAGCCACTCATTGAGAGGCTGCAATTAGATGGCAGCACAAACAGTAATTAATTTCACTTATTGCAGCCTGAAGCCCAGCACGGCTTGCTGACCTCGTCTGCATATTGTTAAGAAACCATTTCATAATTCTGCTTCCTCATTTGCATGGCTCATTTGCACCACGGCATGGCAAAGTGTGGTGACATCCAAGGAGGCAACATGGGACAAAAATCCCATGAAATGCCGTGTGACATACCACGGTGTGAGGCGCACACCAGCAGCTGGAGAGCTGTGGCTCAAAATGGAAAAAGTGATTTATACAACGGGGCAGCTGATTAATGGACCAAAATGAATCCAGATCAATCACTTTTAAAAGAAAGGAATCCAGTAAAAATGGGAAACACTAACACGTTCCCGTCCTCTCCGAAAATGAGAACATTTTCAGCTGCTGGAATGATTAGTTTATTAATCAGTCACTTGATCGACAGCAAAAAGGCAAAAAATGGCTTTCAAACATAAAGATCAGCCATTTTTCTGTCACATCATCGTAAACTGAATATCTGTGGGTTGTGGAACTCTTTGAATGTTATGCTCCCAGAACTTGTGAGGAACATTTTCCACTAGTTTTTGGCTACTTCTCTCCATTAAATAATTAATGTAAATAAGAGCTAGTTGTGTAGTGTTAATGTAAATTGAATCCCTTTGGGTTATTCAGACAAAGCAAATGATTTGTAAGTGTGACAGCTGTCAATATTTTCAGATATTTTAGATTTAATGATTCATGATGAAATAATCAACAGATAAATCAATAATGGAAATATTAATTAGCTGTAGCCTGAGAGATGTTACTCAGAAAATAAATTCTGACTTCGAATATGCTTCAAAACAATACTTATTATTGATCACGAAACTGTCTGTTGGCTGTATCTCTTGGAATAATTGATTTTCTGCTCATTTATTTGGGTCCTCCAGGGCGAGCCGTGGGCCAAGACCCCCTGGTGCAGAGCTCGTCTCGGGCAGACAGATCCTGGAGGAACTTGCTTAAACCCCCGGAGTGGAGCAACTCTGACTGATGAGCTTTTTGAAAGTTGATCAGACACTTATGCTAAGAAGGGGAAACTGGAGCAAAGGCATCCTTAATTATCTGATGAGGGGAAGCTTATCTGAACGGTTTCTTTTTCTCTCCTCTTTTATCCTCCCGGATCACATGACAGATCTTTACATAACAAAAGAGCTACCTGGCCAGTCCGCTTCATTTAAAACGCTGTCCTGATCCAAAGACACTCTGCATGTGTGAGTGCGAGTTCTGGTCCGAGGGTGATCCACAACAAGTCCCTGCTTCACATCACGTACACGGCAACATATTCTGGAGCTGTAATTTCCCCTGAAATGCTGTGTGATAAAGATTTCAGGCCTGAGCATATTGGAACATTTATGGGTCCTCTCCCTGCAATGAGTGTGTAATTAATTCACGATTAAAAGTATTAGTACAGGCTTTGTGTGGTGATTTATTTAAAGGCTGGTACTAACGCTGGCTCGGTTTCCTCCTTTAGGAAATGGGTAATAAGATCCGATGCCAGGCCTTCTTTAGCATCCCTCTACACACACACACATCCCATATTAGTGTGTCTCCTCCATTAGAAGCCCACACATAAGCGCAGGAGCCCTGTCACCACCACCGTCACAGTCACCATGTTAACTTATTCATCCCTGTTAAAGCCCATGTAACTGGATAGCTGTTAATTAATATAGCTGTCGGGTAAATGGTTGCCGCCGGACCATCGCCACCATCCATCAGTAACATAATCTCAGGCTTGTTTTCATGCCAGGCCTCGGGCTCAATTAAGATAATGCTATGCAAACGAGGTCTCTCGCCATTAGCCTCATCACTGAGGGGCCGTTTATTGGCATAATTGGGGCACTCTAAAGAACAATTAACGTGGCACCTCCTCTCCACCTATGAGATCAGCAATCATCTGTGAGCATGACTGAGGAGTCACGAGTCGTGACCGCCGGGCGACGAGTCGTGGCTGCAGATTGACCCGGGAGGTCCAACAGGAGCAGCTGGAGAGCAGAGACAGACGACTGCAGCCAAGACTGCGGGCCTGTGGCCTGTCTGAAGGACTGTAATTATCATCCAGTGATGCATTTATGTTGAAATATATGATACTGTTTCTATTGGTAACTTAGCACAAAGTAGCTGTGGTATTACAGCCCTGTACATGTGGTTGTGGTCATTTGCAGGTCAAAGGATGTGCCGGTAGAGCTGTTTTGATGTCTTTTGGGGCAGGTCCAAATTACGTCTCAAGTCCTCAGGGGTAAATGCCCCAATACACTCTGATCCTACAGGCTCACTGCATGTCAACCTGTGTCAGATGGTCAAACACAGACACATCATCAACTCATCCACACCACACGCCACCCTCATTGTTTAACAATGCAGCACAAATGGCACTTACAACAGACAGGTACATGCCAGCGTTGGATCAATGTGTATAGGTCTGTGGGTCCTCAGAGTCTTGGCTATTATAGTCTGTGTCATTTCATGCCACATTCTGATTGGCTGGATTGTACCTTTGGCTGCAGAAGCTTAAACGCAGCTGTCGGTGGATATGTTTTACAGTGCGGTGTAGGAACACAATTTTGGCTGGACTGCAAAAGAGTTCACCAGGCTTCTCTCGTGGTGGTCCACTTTCATATAGGACACCTCAAAATCACTCAGTGTATGAAGTATTTAAAGGCACCCTGTAGAATTTTTGACCACTAGCAGCAATATGAAGCAATGTTTTTATGAGTCTTCCCCCAGTTTGTAAGAAGCCTACAGGGTGGTGATAATCAACTGCCAGCCCACGGGCCACCCCCCCTCCAAACCGCTCAGCTGCCAGGCTGACCATTTTCTCAAGCCAACAGCAGCACACTGGCCAGACTGTGGGAGGTGAGGTGAGATGAGGACTCATTCATTCATGGCATGTACTGAGGACTGACTGTCTCCTTGGTGGAAGTCTGAGAGCATTTTTGAGTTAAGTATTTACAGATCATTATGGATTTTACATTTTTTAGGAGTCTGTTCATATGAATATAGACTAAAAAACAATAACATTCATTTGTAAGAAAGTGAAAATATTAAACAATCAGAGGCTAAGCAGGCCCGAATCAATGCATTTTTTTAACTGAAAGTCAGACCCCACAGTGTCTGCTTGGAAAAATTCTGACCAATGGACAAACGTAGTTGCACGTGAGTGTCAATCAGTCTTACAATTGGTGACACAAAAGCGACGAACAAAAGAAGAAGAAGACAGCTTGCAAGTAAATATGTATGTAAGCAATGTGGGAGTTAAAATATTCAAAATTTCAAACTTTGCAAATGTTTTAGGAAAAAGGAAATGCATTCATCATGTTTTTTCGAGGCCTCAAGGACACACACAATGTTTTTTTGGTGAGTAACAGAATGTAAACCTGACTTCTATTTGTTTACAAGAAATTTCCACAGGGCGCCTTTAAGTCAGTCACAGTCGAGCCACAAGCCTTCACCAGCAAGTCTCTCAGGTCTGCGAATGCTGACCATTAAAATGAATGCATCAGAGTATTTTACTTTCAAAGATGTGCTGCCAGTGTTTTACAAACTGAGTCCTTCCAATGCACTTGCTGTCTTGGGTGTTTTGTTATTATTCTGGGATTTCTCTAGTCCAGCACAACAGCATCAGCAAGCAGAGTAAAATTGGTTGAAAAGAGTTAAACAGAAGTCATGAACATAATGTTTCCACAGAATTTGTACGACTGCTTCAAACACTGTTCACTCATCAACCACATTTTCCCAGCTTTTAACCTTGACTTCTCCTTGTTTTTGACCTGAACATCAAAGTCCATGCTTGCTGGGACAGGCAGGCTACTGAGGAGGTGCATATCAAATCAGTAAAAGTGTTTTCAAAAAGGTGAGGAGGGGGTGGCAGTGGTCCGATGTTGGTCCTGGAGGACGGGAGGGTGGTGTTGGCAGACAGTGTGGCCGTGCTGAAGGTCAGTGCCGTAGGAGGGGGGCCGGTTATGGCGAGGTCTATGATGTGATGAGAGGAGGTCTGAATGGAGTCTGCTGCAGTACGAGGAGCCAGGAAACTTTTTCGGACAGGAGGTGGCGTGGTCTCGGGTAGGGATGAGAGCGAGCGATCGAGCAGCAGAGCTCTCCAGAACAAATATATTCAAGGTGGGAGCTACATTACAGCTGTAGAATTATATTACACATGATATCTTTTTATCTGGCACAGCAGCCTACAAGGTAAAAAGGGGTACTGAGGGTTGGTAATTCGGAAAGCAGTGTGTTTACATCGTCTGTGTAGCTAGGTTAATGCAGCTCTTGAGTTAGCTTCAGACATAAATCTGATTGACTCTTAACTGTACTTTGACTGTGTGAGGCGTTTACTGAACTACTACACATTCAAATTCATAATCTCTTTGGCTTTGTTTTGACCATATCCCTCACAAAAAGGAGTCAATATAAATGCACAGTTTTTAATGGCTTGTCACAGAGGTAGGCAAAAATAAGGATCTATAATTTTACTACAGAATTCTCATGTTGGTCTCAAAGTGTTTTTCTGCATATTTGACCGCTGTAAGAGGGGACCTACAGCAGAATGGCCCTTTAAAGAACAGATTATTAGACCGATAATTGGCAATGCGACTCCACTGTTACTTCCCATTTGAAATTATTCTTTTGATTATTTACTTTAATGTGCCTCAACATGGAAACATGATAGTCTCCTGGATAGTGTTCCTAAAACCTTTATGTAACCAGGTGGATCATGAGCTGTGTATTTTCTAACACAGCTGTTAATCTGTTGTACTAATGGTTGACCCCACAGAGTTCCACATCCACCCAAAGTGTTCCAGCTGTCAGTCATGTTGTTTATGGAGAAACTGGAGAAAGATCGGCCGAAACGAAAGCCGCACCTCTTTAAGAGGAACTGATTCACGGCTCCTTTGAACAGGCGGTTACACTGAAAACGAGATCATTATCCTGAAGTGCAATTTATGACTAAGTGTAACATTCCGAATATAGCAACAGGCAAAGTTTCACAGTCCCCGTGCTGTGAAACTGCCATCCAAATTTGTAAATTTCCAGGAGACTTTCTGTGTGCTGAGTCACATTCCCACACACTTTCCTTCACAGTGTGTTTGTTGTTGATTTGCAGGTTTTCTCCCTTCAGCAGGAGAGACAAAAGCCACATCTCTGCAATACTGAGGCCCTTCCCCATCTGTTCTCTGCTCACACCTCCACTTTGCTACATGACTCACACATCCGCACACACACACACAAACACAATAGGCGGGCTTCAGCACTCGCTATAATGATTCCTCTGACACACATTGGGGCACATCATTCCACAGCACAGCACAGCTTTGCAGCTCAAGGCCCCTAAACCTCACTCACACTTCTCACTAGCAAGATGCTTTCGCTGTGTGTGTGTGTGTGTGTGTGTGTGTGTGTGTGTGTGTGTGTGTGTGTGTGTGTGTGTGTGTGTGTGCGCTCACAGCCATGCGGTTGAGAAGTGAGCGGCTCCTTGGGAATTTTAAGAGTCAAGCCCCCCTAAATCTTCTTGTTTCAACTTTAGAAAATCAATAGGATAAATATCCTGTTTGCCCCTCCTGTCCTCAGCCCGCCCGCTTCCTGCTTGCTCAGGTTACCGGAGCGGAGAATCTCGCTCTCACCTCAGGCTATGTTTAAAACAATCCCTGTTTTTTTAAGCTCTGAATGGCCGAGGATCTCAGGTGCAGCTTTTCTTTTTTTTTTTTTTTTAACAGCGAGCAAGAGGGAGAATAATCTTAACATATGCCATTGGAGAGCGCCACTGGCTAAGTCCTCCAATCGACCTGCTCCGTGTGTGATTAGGCTAGTGAAGCTGAGCCTGGCCCAGACACAGATCGAAGAGGGTACACTCTCAATATGGATGCGAGCCGCGCCCGCCACGGCCACATCCAGCTGCTTCTATTGATTTTTTTGTCCTCAATTATATAATAGAAGCTCTGTTCTGGATTTGAACTTAAATCACATAGTTTGGCGAGCGAGCATGTCCCATAAATCAAGAAAGCATTTTGACTCATTTCAAATGAGATTTTTATCGACTGTATTTGGCATCCCCTCTGGAGAGATTTGCGTGACTATTGTGTGAATGTGCAATACGAAAGTGTATGTCTGGAGGGGTTTTTTTTTCTTCTTATGTGTTCCAGGTGATTGAACTAAAGACAAAGAGGCACTGACACAAAACTTTGAGCGTACAGTTCAGCAAGCCACAACTCAAGCTCTCACAAATCTGTTTTGAAAAGCTCTTGGATTAGTTCTCCCAGTACACAGTTGACTCTTCTAATTGGAAGACACCCACTCTTTTAGCCATCTGATCCATTGGCAACTTTGTTGAAATACATCCCTAAAGTCTTTATCCTTCCAGGCATAACAATATCGATAGGAAGATGCAGGTCAGGCACACTTACTGTGTTTCTCGGCAAAAAGAACACTCTGCTCAGCCGAACAGCCAATGAAACTTCAATCCAAGAGCAATTTGAGCTCTTCTAAAACACAAAATAATCTACCAGGATGAAAAGATCATTTATCTTCTAGTTCATCAAACAATTCTTGCATGTTGAAATGAGTTAAATCTTCACTCTGTCTTCTTTCCTTTTGAGTCTTGTTTATAAGGATACTAGGCTCTTTGCATCAGACTAATAAAATAACCAGGTTTTTAAAAGGCAGAGGTCGGTTTCAGGGAAGAGTTAGAGAATATCAGGCAGCCCCCGAGCAAACTGTTTAGCTCATCTCAGTTCAGCCCAATCAACTGACTCAATGATGGCATTGTACCTTTCTGCAAACCACAGATATGTTAAAACTTTACGTCTCAGTTTCCAATTTTATGTTGTGACAGCATTGTGTTTTAGGTCCACTGAGGTTTCTGCTCAAAAACCACTTGGTTAGGGTTTGGAAAAGATGTTTTTCGGTTAAATGCTAAACATGAAGCTGGACCAAAGTCATGCATTTATCTTGTTGCATGTTAATAACATTCTTTTCTTTTCCTGAAAACCATCAAAATATTTTTGAGGATTCATCTTGAAATCTGGGGCGTTCACATGAATAAAGGTAGCAGGGGATGTCATGGTCAGAGGTGTGTGTTTGGATTTCAGGTGACACAGGTGAGGGAGGTGTGTGTGGAGGCCAACCGTTCTCTGCAGCTCCATATCTCACTGTAATCGATAAGTCACGCCTACATTTAGCGATCCAATCACATGATAAGGACGTGTTTTAAATCCGTCTTGTAACTAAAGCCATCCACATATTGTCTCACTTGGAAATATGTCACATTGCTGATGCTAAAGACGCTCTTTCGTTTCACTGTGACTTAAATGTTTTATGTCATCAAAGTGTATCAACCTGTATCAGTCAGCGGAGGTGGTCTTTGTCTGTCTGTCCATCATTTTGGTCCAAGAAATTTTGGACAGATGTTCAGTCCCCAGAGGATGAATCCTACTGACCGGTGATCCTCCGACTTTATCTGTGGCACCACCAGCAGGGTGACATTTTGGCTTTTAGTGAAATACCTGAGCAACTATTGGATGGATGTCTATGCAGGACTGACTTTTCATCCAGCACCATCAGGTCAAAATTGACATTTGTCCAGTACTTCCTCACTAAATACCTGCAACGCTAATGACAGTTCCATTGGCCTCAGGTGTATTTTGTGTTTAGCGCTAATGTTAGTTTGCTAATATGCTGAACAAAAATGTTTTGGTAAACAATTACACGTGCTTTGCATGAGCATGCTAGTATTGTGTTGTGAGCATGTTAGCTTAAAGCACCACCAACCCCGTCTCATAGAACTACTCGCATGGCTGTAGATGCTTGTTTACTGATGAATTTGCTCACCTCTGCCATAATATACTGCAGGAAACCCTGTAGTTTAGAGTAAATGAGGTCTGCAAGTGACAAGCAAAGCTCAGAAAATCTATAAATAATTGAAAGTGAAAAGGAAAATGGGTGAAAAATCTCAAATGAGCATTGAGCATTATGCACCAGAATCTCACTATGTATGTAAAAAAAACAACAAGTGGTTAAATTTAAAAGTGTTTGCAATGCAAACGGTATTTTCACCCGGAGCTTTAAATTATTGATTCTTTTCAAACCGATTTTCAGCCACAGTATTTAAATGAAACACCCAGAAACACAAATACATTTTTGCAGTGAGCAGAGACACATTGTAACACCACTTCTTCCATCTCATGAAGCCATCTTTCATCACTGAGCAATATGACTGTCACTTTAAACCAAAGTATTTCATGCCCTATAGACCTGGTAAACTGACCCATCGCGCTCCGCTCATGGAGCACAAACATCGACCTCATTTCGAGCGGCCCGTCTTTCCTGCAAACGAGAGCACCGTCATTATCACTGAGTGCCATCAGACACCTGGAGGAGGAGGACGGTGGAGAGGCGGTGGCCGAAGATGGCTGGGGGTTCGGTTCGGTGGGAGGGAGGGTAACCTAAGCCTCAGATGCTAATCTTGCTGCGCTCTGGCATTTTGGGGGATAATTGTAGCCCTGGCTGAGCTCAGGTGATGATCCAGGCGCTCCACCGGAGTTAAGCCCCGTCGTTTTCGCCAGTTTGCTCTTCTTCCCCTCACCTGTCCTTCTGCCTCTGCTTGGTCTTAATCTCTTTTTCCTTCCTATATCCGATCCCTCCTCCCTCCATATGAATATTCCCCAGAATGCCCGACAAACCCAGGCAGTGGGGAAGGGTCGTGGGCGTAACTTTAGCTGGAGTAATGAGGCCTAATCCCCTGCTGGCTGGGGCCTGTTTAAACAGCTCCTGGCTGAGCCACCCAGTAATAGAGTAATTAACCCCAGCACCCTCTTCTGCCCAGCAGCTCCGGTCCTCCACCGACGAACAACCTCCATATTCCACTCCGCCTGCGTTTCTGCTCTGTCATTGTCCTGGATGTGATAGGGAGGAAGATGGGAATTGATGGAAAAACATCAAATCAGCGTTGATGGGAAATACACTCAAGATGGAGTGCAGACTAATGTAAGGAAGCCCTTGACAGCCTATTGCTGCACTTCCCCGACATTGCTCTTTGTAGTGACTCGTCTTTATGTGAGGAAGCAATATCATATGTGCTGTGTGAAGAAACAGTAATGGGAACAGTTCAGGGGTCATTATGAACGCCATGAATCACTCGAGGCAGACAGAGCGTTCAGGTGTGAAACATATCTCCCTCCACTGATCTGATTTCCAGACAATCATACACGGCAGATTCTTTGTATTTGCTTTAGGTGGGCTCACGAAAACAATCAGCACAATCAAACAGCATACACTACACACAGGCATCCCATCAAGCCAATAGGAAAAGCCTTGTGTGTTCATGTCCCGGCTCTTGCCGTCTCCAGCCGGCTTAACGCGGAGAGGCGCTGAAGCGTTTGAAGTAAGCAGCCACCACACATTATGCCAGATGAAATGCTATCATGCGTGGTCGCTGAATGGTTTGTGTCATTAAGAGAATAAGGCAAACAGGGAGCCGAGCGCGCTCAGAACCTGCCTGCTTGCACGCCTTTCTGAGGGGAAGGCAAGATTAAGGGGATGCTCAGAGGCTCTCGTCTGTCAAGACTTCAAAGATGCCATCGACACTCCTTGTTTCTGCCGGCGCAGCGACCAAATCGCACACACTCTGCCGCCTCTGTGGCTGTCAAAGCTCCTCTGACATCCCCTTTATCAGGTATACAGGCTTTAATCCAGACACGGATAAATAAATCAACACACGGGGGTCCCGCTCTTTTCAGCGCCTCCTGGTGGCAGGGTATCTGCACAGCCAAGAAAAATATCAAGAAGTCATTAGTTGTCTGCTGGGGACAACAAAGAAGGGCCAATTACACGGTACAGAAAGGATAATTAATGCGCAATTGTCAAAAACACACACGCAAAGAAGTGAATTAACCAATAAGTGGGGAATTTTTTTTCTCTTGGCAGGCACGTCAGATGATTCAGTGCAGATAACAAGGAAGAAAGGAAATCAGCAGTGGCATCACGGCTTACACTTCCTGAATTGGGCTCATCTCCTCCTCCACACCTGAATTGAATTTCAAAGTGTCTCTATCAGTTTCTACAAACAGAGATATGTGTTGCTTTCCGCCTTTTTTTTTTTTCAGGAGCACAGATCCATTTTGACACCCAGTGCAACATCTGGAGCAGACAGATGAGAGGAGAACAGAGGAGTTTGAATTAGAGTTGACACCTCGACATGCAGGCAGACACGGCGCACATCAGAGCCAGCCCCGCGCGCCGGGATGGACACATCAGTCTGTTTGGATATCGAGAGAATCCTGAGTGTGAAAAAACACAGCTGAGTGGGACGGTGGGAAGCAATCTGAGATATCGACAATGAAATAAATACAGAGGAACAAACCAAAGAAACAGCAGTGTGTACCCAATATGACTGCTTTAACTCACAGAGAACTTCCCGGGAAGGAGGAGGGGAAAAAAAAACACACACACCAGCTGGAAAGACATAGTGTTGTACCTGTCTGGGTGTGTTTCCGTTGGTTCTTTTCATTTTATTTTAACAGCAAAAGCGAGGCAGACAGAGATCACCACAGCAGAAATATGATGTCTGAACTGAGGAAGAGAGATCTGTTGTTCCATTGTTCTGTTTGTTTGTTTTGAAGACCAGTCTGGCAGCAGAAAGCACATCCCTTTCAGAATACAAAAGATGCCTTAGAGGCAACATAAGTGAAGTTTTATGCTGATGACTGACTGTTTGACAAACATCGGGGGTGAAACTGAAAGTCTGTTCAGTGAGGAAGAGGAAGAAGGAGCTGGAGGAGAAAAAAAAATAACAGGGGTACCTGGGTAATGTGTAAAAGAAAAAGAGGAAAAAAGGGGTTTAAAAACTGAGGGAGTGAGAGGACAAAAAAAAACCTAATTTATATCCTATAAGAGGAATGTGAGGCACCCAGGGGGGCCCTGTAAGTTGTGAAAAATTAAAGGAGACGGATTCAAACTGTCCAATTTCCACATCAAACAAACCCTGGGCTCCATGCTCCTGGAGAGGCTGCCTCATATCCAACACATAGCCTCAGAAAAAGGTGCCCCCCCCCACCTCCTCCTCATTCTCCCCCTGCTTCTTCATCTCCTCCACGAGTCCACCACTGCAGCCGCCACATTTTTTTATTTTATTTTTTTGTACTGGCACTCTCCATTTCCTCAATAACCCCGCTCTCTAATTCCCCTAAGCACTGTACTGGTTACACTAGCCACCATCTCTCCCCTGCCTAATTATACCCTTGTGAGTCTATTAATCAACTTGTGAATTATTTAAGAAGGAGAGCTCCTCTGCCTGTAACTCGCTTTGACACTGTGAAGGAGAGAGGAGTAGACGGGTAGGTGGGGGGAGGCTAAAGAAGGGGGGGGGCAAATGTTAGGAAGGAAAGAGGGAAGGCGGTGGATGGACAGAAAGAGAGGAAAGAAAGGAAATGAAAAGAAAAGGGAGATGGAATCACGGTCTTCTTGCATACGTCCCCCGAGGACCGGGCTGCCTGTGCAGCGCTGCACCCAGACGAGACAAAACCCCCATCAACATTCACCCTGTTTGTTTTTGTTTTTTTTTGTTTTTGTTTTTTTTCCCTTCCCACCCTCTATTTTCATGCATAAGTTTTCATGATAAACAGGAAATTCATGAATATATGGAGTGATACAGTGAGAAATGGAGGAGGGGGGCAGACAGTGGGGTGAGGTGAAGGAAGAGAAACAGGAGTGAACAGTCAAAGCCAAAGAGTGAGCTGGGACTGGGAGGGAATTATGTAGACAGCAGGCTGCGCGCGCGCACACACACACACACACACACGCACGCACGCACGCACGCACGCACGCACACACACACACACACACACACACACACAAGCAGATGCAGTCACGTAGATTTACACACACGCACACGCCACTGCAGGCGAACCGGGGTCCTTCTGCTGTTTGACAGGAGGCAGCGTCTCCCCAGAGCAGCAGGTACGTGTGGCGATGGTGGTGATGATGATGGTTGTGGTTGTTAACGTGGCGGAGTCTTTCCTCCTCCCGCTCTCCTGGTCCCTCCTGATGCAGCCGCTCCTCATCAGTCGAGAGGAGAGCCTGACCCTTCTAATGACTCCCATCGACACTGACGCCCGCCATAAGCAGCCGGGGCAGGAAGAAACAAGCGTGAAAGTGAGATCATTATTATTTTCATAATGTTTTGTGCTCTCAGCCGGACCCCTGGCGCATTGCCGTGCCGCCCGCAGAATCGTAATGAACTCCAGACTGAGGAGTGTTTTGGGGGCAGAAGAGAAGAAGTTTATTTCAAAGATGGTGTGCCGGTTTAAAGCGTCAGTTCACCCACATTACAAAAACAGGATATTTTCTCATTTTCTCCAGTGGTATCTAAGCATACAGGGAGCAGTTTTATTTACACAAGTTTTGAGACTTCCGCCTGTAAGATTTCTGTCTACAGCCCAACACAATGGAGCTGAATGGAGTTTCAGGCTGGGCATTTGACCTCAGTACTATGAGTATCCACAGAAAATCAGTATCAGTATTACATGTCGACTGTTATATCTGATGAAATAATAAGCAAACAAGCTTGAGAAGCTCTCCAACCCTTCAGTGCCAACCACTGATATTTTTCCATGCATGTTGTCTCAGACACATGGTCAGTACCAAAAAATACTCCAGAGACTGTGTGCAGGTTACTCTGAATACACAAATCCAAGTCAGTTCACCTCCATTGTTCTGGTGTGGAGGTAAAAATCTCAGAACTATCTTCACGCTCAGAGACCACAACAGGTAAGTGAGAAAATATATTTTTTCTAATTTAGGTGAACTGACTCTTTAATGCTCTGCCCTTCCCCATGTTTATTGAGCAACCAAGCCTGTGGGCTGCATGCTTGTGTGCTTTCAGAAAGAGTGCATGCACAATTTGTGCATGTGTGAATATGTGTGTGTGTGTGTGTGTGAGCAGCACATCTCATTAGGCTTGTGCAGGGCTGTTGTCTGCGAGGGTACGTAAGTTCACACTGCTCCGTCTCTGTGGGATGTTTATTAAATTAATAAAAAGTTGCTCAAGGCGAGCTGTACCGTGGAATGCCCAGGGCTCGGCTGTGATTGGCACTCTCCGCCGCCCTGCGTTCTCTCCAGGGTCCGCCTGCGTTTGCTTTAACTAACTGGCCGTGACTTAGGAGAGCAGGCTGACATGAAGCCCCTCTTCTCTCCCCCTCTGTTCTCCTCCTGCCTTCCTCGCATCCATCTCACCCCTCCTCTGTCTGACTGGGCCTGGTTCGCTTTGAATGGGAGTACAGACAATCAGTTAAAAAAATATGGTTAAAGCTCCAGCCAATTCTTGTTTTCACAAGGACTTACTGTTAAGCTAATTATCAATAATCAAGTGTCAATTGGCAGACCTTAAAATCTGGCAGACGTCATAACAAGTAGAAAGTAGATCATACCAAAGTTTGAGTGCAGAAAGGTGACGATTTGGGCAAAAGTGTCTGCTGTGATGAAAAATGGGTCAAGCTATTGCTGAATCATCTTTTATTTTACATAAACGCCTAGTTTAAGTAGTTGTTCATTAGGTTTGGGAGGGAAATCATCTAAACCGCTCCCCAAGCTTGATGATTGGCCTGGCTTCCTTACTGGATGTTTTTCAGACTAAAAACAAAAGCTGAGCTCGTGAGATTTAGGCTGGTTGTGCAAGGGCAACTAATCATTATCCACATGGTTTTCTTTTCTCAACAAATTAGTTTTTTTTAGAGCATGGACCAAATTTTAGTCTGTTGCTCTTCTGTTTCCATTTAAGCCCAATAGTGCCTGGTGATTGAACACAACACCTCTCCATAAAGCCTGTCAGGGTGGCTGAGCAGGAGGCCGAGGCCTGGGGAACCATCCAGAACAGAGGTCATGGAGAGGAAGCAGTGTTTCTATAGAAAGAGAATAAATCAGCCAGGCAGGGGCGGATGAGACTCCTGAGGGGAAGATGAGTCTTGATCGTCGGAGACAAAAACAAAAAAATGAGTCATTATACAACCATTTCTCACTTCACACAAACACTTTATTTAGACTACCGGCATTATGTTCCAATTAAACACAAAAGAAAAGTCTGGCATTTCAAACTCTTCAGAGAATCTGCATATTGCCTTTCAGGAAAGAAAAAAAAAAACAAAGGGAAAAAATTAAAATATATTATCATCTTTTAAAAATCCTTTTAAAAATAAACAAGACAAACACAAACAAAACACAACAAAAAAGCCCCACTCTGTCTCTTTCACTTTATGTCTCTCTGTCTCTTCCTCTCTCTCTAGCGCGGCTGGCCGACTCTCTGAGGAGGAGGAAGCTGAGAGAACTCATTTGCATATAAACTGTGAGAGGCAGGGATTGTCATCGGCGGCACATTAGACGCAAGGAGCGCGAAGGGAGAGGATTTTCATGTGCAAATTTCAGCCTCACCAACTCTGTGCATTATTATTTCATCAGCGCCTACGAAGGAAACCCCTCCGATCCCCAAATCCCGCCATCATCCCCACGGACACTTCAAGATTCAGACCAAATCCCCCCGCCGCGCCTCTTCCCCAGAAGGCCCCACTACTGAGTAGCTGTTTACACCGGGGCCCGCGATGCAGGAGGAGTCAATCCGCCTCTGAGACGGCCGCGAGATCAGATAAGAGGGAGCCGCAGGAAGAGGGAACAGATATACACCAGTTGTGACCAGCAATACTGGTGTTCCTTGCATTAATTGCTTGTAAACTGTGAGGCTGGAGGCTTGCTGGCTTTCAAGTTTAAAAAGGAGATTACAGCCAATTAGCAGGGCCTCTGAAAACCCTTTACTGCCTGGGGAATAGCGGCTGATCCCTAATGTGGGACAGCTGTGAGCAACAAAGGAACAGTCGCAGTCCTGCCTTTGAAAAACACACTTGCAAGCAGAGCACTTTCAAAACGCACACATACTGCATGCACTCACGTATATAATCTCACATGCAATCAAAAAAAAAACCCTGATAGCAATAGCTGCAAAGAAGTACTATTATGAGCATTAAAAATGAATGAGTACATAAACACAACTATGCAAACAGACACAAAGGTGCACAAACTAGGC
This sequence comes from Chaetodon trifasciatus, assembly GCA_037975065.1. Classification (NCBI taxonomy): domain Eukaryota; kingdom Metazoa; phylum Chordata; class Actinopteri; order Chaetodontiformes; family Chaetodontidae; genus Chaetodon; species Chaetodon trifasciatus. The sequence goes on from JBBMOE010000003.1 coordinate 17,344,034, forward strand.
ACACGTTCCCAAAGTGACAAAACGAGAACAGACGGGGAGGTAAATATGTTTTAAAAGGTGAGGGGGAAACGTTTGTGGGTTGGGGAACGTATTTCATCCTTTTAAATCAATTTGTCAGGTTCCTCTTAGAGCCGCGTTACCAAAAGAGCAGAGTGTTTCCCTGTAAACTGCCATCTTTAATTTCTTTGTCTGACATGCTCCACTGTACCACGACACACCAGAGACCGAGCGTGAGGTGAGCAAAAGGTTCAAAGCCCAGATGGGAGCAGAGCCTGTGTACCCCTGAGCACCGTGGATTACCTCATTCACTCTCATGTCAAACAGAAGGCAAGAAGAGGAGGAACACAAGTCAAAAGATCTCCACAGGCTCCGTAATCTACCACGATTTATGCCGAGCCCGCGACTCCCACTTACGACTCTCGCTCAATGATTTCCTTCTTCCTCTTTATCTTTTCTCCCCGTGTTTCATTCCACTTTCTGTCTGTTTTCTGTCTGTGTAGCTTTCTGTCACATTCGCTGTGCACCTGCACATCCTCAGCTACACCCCGCTGCCATCTTCCTCCTCCTCCCTCGTACCCGCACATGCATTAGCAAAACAGCTGTCTGCCATCTATTCCGGCTTCAGGTAATGAGATTCAGATCCTCCGCACGTAAAAATGAGGGGTGAAATGGAAGCATCTATGGTTGCTTCATGGTATCATTTTTGATTTTGATTTTTTGTTCTGGTGCCAACAAAGTTTCACAAAAGTACATCAGAACGTTCTATATACAAAAATAAAGGGTATGTACACAGCCAATGAGTGCACATGCTTTAATTTTGAAAAACAGGGTTCAGATGTGGAAACTGGGAGGAACACCAATAGGCAAAGGTTTAGAGGCCAATTTAGCTAACGGAATTCTTAAAATGAGAATATGAAACTTCTAATAGCACATTTTTTATCTACACTTCAAAAGTAATAAAACAAACAGATTCTCAATTCAGAACCCTTTGGGGTTTTGCAGGTACGGCCTTGCAGCACGTCCATTAGCTTATGGTGGCTAAAGTTAGTTAATATGAGCAAACTTTAGATATATATTGCCGCTGTGTAGAATTAATGTCTCTTTTGTTCTTGTGCTACTGTTAAGCTATGTTTTAACTTGCACATTTGAATGGTTCTTTCATAAAGTCAGGTAGAAGTAATCACCACTTATAGACATCTTGCCAGCTGTCTGCCTTTGAGAGACAATGTCCTCAGCAGAAAACCTAAAGCACTGGCTGTTCAGATCCTTGAAATGACCAGGAGCTTTCAGCAGTGGCCTCTCACATGGACACTGAGAGCACGACTGTCACATTAGCCAAGATACAGTAAAGTAAAACACAGGGCTGTATGTTACTATGTGGTCAACGGCTTAATAAAGGCTGTGAAAGTTAAAGACACAGTTATGACGATTGATGCACACAGGTGGTTGCTAAGTTATAACTCTCACAAACAGTGCTTATATATTATTTTGTACTGGATGGAACAAAATAATTGAGCCACCAATAGACTGAAATTGCTACTGAACTAAAGACAGTCAGAAGCAGTGTAATATGGCATTAATGATAGTGATAGTGATCTGACTTGAATGAAATGGTTTGAATCAGTCATTCAGAATTTTTTCTAATGTTTTTGGTTTCCTGACAAGCTACAGGTATCTTGTGAATAAAGCTTGTTCTATTAGTCATTTTGGAGAACACTGACAAATGGTAACGAGGTAGTTTTTTAGTAAGTAGCTTGTAAAGAAAACACAGAATGGAAGCCACCCTGTCTACTCTCAACCTGGTATCAGGTTTGGCCTTATACACTTTGGAGGAAATGTAATCACCTCATGGATTATAAAATGTTTAAGTCCAGGAAGTGCTATGATCTTGTACCACACAGATTTTGTGAGGAAAACACGTAAAAAAAACATTATCAATGATGATTTTTCTGATATATTCTGAATGAACTCTTTGTGACAATATTAAAAACTGTAGTGTGGTAAGCATTACATATTTGTCTTTACAGTTTATAAACATCATTTTTAGGAGACTGGGTTGGACATCATTTTGTGGGCCTACAAGTTCTGAGGTCCACTCAACTGTATGTCCACAGTCTGATCACCTGATTTTTTTAATTTGACGCTTTCAATCACTGTGCACCAGTAGGTGCCCCATCATGTGTCTGTGCTCAGGGGAGTATTTGTTTATAGCGTGACCCTCTCAGGAAAGTCAACAGCTGTTTGCAGTCGGGCTACGTGGCGACACCGCCATCATTCAACATGATGGGTTTCGCCTTTTAATGCATCGCAGTTAACCACATCCTAATTAGAACTAATGACTTGCTCATTAAAGAGCTCTACAGCTAATTGGCATACTGAACTGCAAGCAGGGAAACACCACAAGGAGGTCAGGAATTTAAAAAAATAAGATGAAATTTACGAGGCGAGGCTGACCAGAGAACGCTGCTAACCTTCTTATCAAACTGCATTTTTAATTCGAGATAATCAATATTCAAGGCAATGGATTTACCACAGTTTATATATCCATCATGGATCATAAATACTTAATGCTTTAAAAAAAAAAAATCAAAAACCCCAACACACCCCAAATTTTTATTCCCCAAGTTTATGGCAATCTGGCAAATCAGATATGATTAATTATAAATTGAACCATTACAGCGCACTTCAGAGGCTCACGTTCACAAATTGCATCCACAACTGGGGTTGAACACGAATTCGCTCTCCTGGTATTTCTGCAGCTCGTATGCAAAGTCGCCGGGTCTGATTCACATGCAGGGTCCGTTCTGCACCCTGTAGTTTCATTTAGATCAAAAAGACTCAGACAGAGAATCATGGGATATCCAGAATATCTGATCATTTCCCCCCCACCTCACCTTGCCTCTGAGAATCTCAGCTGCTCCCGAGACGATCTCATTAAATCAAAGATGTAAGAACCAGAGAGAGAAATATACAACAGAAATGCAGCCTTCTATTGTCTCTGCTGTAAGACAGCGAATCCAGGTTAAGTGCTTCGACAGTCCTCCATGTTGGACCGTTCAGGTGAACGGCAGACACAAGTGGAAGCTTTGGCAGTCACACCACATTAGTGCAGTAACTGTAAAAAGGCCTTTCTGGGATTTGTTCCCTAAAAATACTCTCACACCACTGGAAGCCGGAGCCTCTCAGGAGCCTGATTTGAAATCTTGCAGCCTGAGGACAAGGCAAGCAAAGGCAGAAAAATAAATAAAAATAAAAAAACATGCCCCCAAACCGCTCCTATTACAGACACAACACTGCAAACAGTGGAAAACAATAGAGTTATTTCAGCGCAGAGCAGAGCAGGACGGAGAGCGATGGCATCTTGGGGCAGAGGGCTGCAGGGCTGGGTGGGGGCCTCCCAGGCGGAGGTGGAAGGAGGGGTGCTCTAATGGGCTCGGGGAGGCTGGCGAGCCCTGCTGGAGGCCCACAGGAGGCCCTAGCCTGTGGTCTTGCCTTGGGCAGGCCTGCCACAGCAGCAGTCAGGTGGGCTGACAGACTGAGGAAGAGGAGGCCCTCCCCTTGTGGCCTACCATCAACCCCCCCACCCCACTGTCTCTCTCTCACACACACGCACGCACGCACGCACGCACGCACGCACGCACACACACACACACACACACACACACACACACACACACACACACAC
>JBBMOE010000003.1:17347742-17620242 GCA_037975065.1 Chaetodon trifasciatus
CACACACACACACACACACACACACACACACACACACACACACACACACACACACACACACACACACACACACACACACACACACACACACACACACATCCCCTCCCTCTGCACAGATGTTCGGGGTTTAGGGAGCAACAAGCTGTGCAGAAACAAACAAAGACGGAGATTTAACATCTCCAAGTTGCGTCTGAGTGATATCTTTCACTGCATGGCTCAAATTGAGACAATCTGTGGTGGCTTTTAATTCAGACCAAAGCATGTGTCCACATCTCTGCTGCCAGATTAAAAGTTAAACATCCGCTCATGCAACATGGAGAAGACTCAAGTATGAGTTTAATTAATTAATGGTCATTTACAGGTTTGAATTAAACATCAACACGAGGCCTCTGTGTCCACACGTTGGTACAAAGTTTTTTTTTGTTTGCTGTGTGTACAGAGGAGAAAAAAAGGGCAGGCATCAATGTGAATCTGCACATCAACACACACACAAGTCTTTTTTCTCAGGTGTGTTATGGAGTTGCTCTGTACTTACACAGTCGACCTTTAGCCCCAAAGCTCCCTGAAGCCCCATCCATAGAGCCCACTGTAGGAGATAAAGATCAGGGCGGCCCAGCCTGGACTCTCCCCTCCTGACCGGCGAGGCGTGTGAAGCCTCTGGCATGACTCTCAGCATGGGAAAAGTGCAGCTTTATCACCGCTGCTCAAACATTCATCACACAGCCTCTCCTGCAGCGCGCTCCAAAGGGAGACAATAGCGCCTCCATCAACTCCCATCAGAAGCTGCCGCTTTAAGCAGAAGGTGGCAGAGAGGCAACTTCAAAGTTTTTTGCTGGCCTGGGTCGGTGCGCACATCACACCGAAGAAGAAGAAGAAGAAGGAGAAGAGAGGAGGGACAGTCGAGGAGGAGCGGCTCTCTCCAGTCAGGAGGGAGGTCATTATCAGGCCATGTTTATGCTGCCAAAGAGCACACTGATGTGTGCTGCTGTTTTGGAATATAGCACTGCAGGCAAGATAGTTTATGTGCCTGCGTTTGTCTATGTATGCATAAATGTGTGTGTGTGTGGTTGTTCCGAAAGTCTACCAAGAGGACACCGTATAAGGTATCTGCATTATTTTCTGCACAGAGAGGTCAAGGTCAGTGTTTCCCCAGTGAATATCTACATTTTTGCACAAACAGCAGGAAAATTCTTTACAGAACATGGCATCAGGAGAATGTACCACAAAAGTATCACATTTAACAAGACATTTGATTTGTTATCGGCTCCTAAAACCCTTTTTGGAACCAAAATCTGCACTGAAGAGGCATTCCTAAATTCTAGAAACTCAACTAAATGGGAGCATGTTTGTAATTCTAATAGATTTTTAAATAAAAGGAAATAAGGTAGTGAGTTTGTGCACGCTGTCTGCAGTCAAAGACCTCCATTAGACATTAAACTGGAAGATAAATGTCTAATTTTATGTATGCAACCACTGACAGGTTAATTGTCTGAGGTGTTTGTGATTCTTTTCTTAATTGGTTGTTGAAGTTACTGGTTATGTGCTGTTTCATATTGTGAGTTTATGCCCCGCTGAAGGTTCATTTAGTGCTGACAGTGTGCAGGACTTCATTCCTTTGTCCTCCTACACGCCTGTCTACCAGGTGTTCATTCGACAATAGTTACACATGAGACCAAAGCATTAAGGGCATTGTATTCACCATAATCATAATCAATCAGAACTGAATGACATTTGTGAAAAAAATGTGTTGACATTTTAGAGGATGCAGCCATCTCGTCTGACACTGTGGCTTTAAAAGTGTGTATGTCCTGGCAGCATAGAGGAGCTGATTAAAATGAGTTAACTCACTGCAGAAGATTGTTCAGTGTCTGTCCAGCTTTAGGGTGAGTATATTTCTGTTTGTACTGTATGGGCATAAAAAAAACTGTTGTAATTCTTTAAAGAATGAAGAACAATAAAGAACAATAAGTGTGCAGTTATTTCTCTCAGTGGCAGAGATGTTTACAGACCTGCTGTGTCTGTCCTCTATCTGCAGACCAGTTAACCCATATTTCACAAACATATGGAGTGGCTGAAAATAGAAAAACAAAGTCAAACTATGCCATATCACTGGTGTCAAGTGAAGTATGATTGCATATTTGAATTGGAAATCTGGCAAAGTGACGATAACAACCTCGTGCACTCGCTCGGAAGGCAAGAAGAGGGTTAAATGAACAAAGCCTTGAAAAAGAGTCCAATTCTCCAGCTCCTGCCCCAATCCTCGCAGTTACCCCCACAAAGTACACAAGAAAAAAGAAAATAGTATCATGCATATCATTCATTAGCAGCAAATAAAAGAAATTCTCTCTAATAGTGCCCCCAAATCCCCGAGCTCCCAGCACCATGGAGCGGGAACTAAAGAAATGGGGGAGAGAGATGCAAAAGGAAGCCGTCTCCCTCAAGTGCTTGTTAGGCCCAAATTATTATGGCGATGAATAATTTTAAAAATAAATAAGAAAATAAATAAATAAAAAAAGAAACATTTATAGATCTAAGTATTATCAGAGGAGCCGCGGGTCTGTTGCCAAGCTCTCTGGGCCCGTTTGAAATCCGCCTTTGTTTTTCACTTTGATCTTTAACTGCTAACCTATCCATCGCTTCACCTGGTCCCCTGTTAGCGCTTCTTCACCCACTTCCTCCCGTTAAACTTTTCTCTATGTGGCACGGCGCTGCCCGCACTAAGTGGTAATCATAATGGCAGCATCATCATCATCATCATCATCATCATCATCCTTCTCTTCGTCGTCATTAACTTTCTGCTCGTTCACAACAGTAATTAACATACTGCGCAGGGAGCAAGATCAGGCGGAGAGATGCAGGAGTAAATGAGGGAATATAGAGGAGCGCAGAGCAAAGAGACGAGGGAAGGCAGCCATGTTGGAGGAAGAAAGACAGGAAGGAGACATAAGAGAAAACTGCGACCAGCTCCTCTGCTCCTGCTTCCTCTCCTCTTATCACAATTTCTCTGATTTCCTTTCCTTCCCTTTTGTTTAGTCTATTTTTTCATCTCACTTCCTTCCTCTTTCTCTCATCGACTTATTGTACATCTTTTCTACTCGTTTGCTTTTTTTTACTTGCACCCTTTCTCCTCTCATACTTGTTTCCTCTCATTTCCTTCCTCTTGTTATTTCTGTCATCTATGTTCTTCTCATCCCCCTTTCTTTCCTTTCCTCACATTTCCTTTCCTTGTTTCCTCTTCTCTTGCCTCCTTTCATTATTTTTTTCTCTAATTTTGTTTTGTCTCATCTACTGTTTCTTTTTCTCCTCTTGCTTCCACTTTTGTCATTCTAATTTCCTCCTCTCTCTTCTTGCTTCCTCTTCTCTCATGTTCTTTTCTCTCATCCCGTTTTGTTTCTTATCATCGACTTCCTCTCCTCTCCTTGTTTTTTCCTCTTTTGGTTCCTCTTGTGGTTTCCCTTCTTCTCCATCCACATTCCTTACCTTTTGTTCACTCTCCTTTCATCTTGCTTTACCTCCTCTTGCTTCCTCTCATTTCCTTTTGTCTCCTCTATGTTCCTGTTCCCTATCTCTTAAGGTTTCCTCTTCAATTCTTTATTCCTTTAATTTTTTCTCATCTAATTTTGTCTCTTATCTGCTTTACTTTCCTGTTCCTCTCCTTGTGTTTTTTCTCCTGTTTCATTTCTTTTCATCTCCCCATCTTTTTAAAAATTTTCCTGAGCCTTCATCTCATTTTCTTTCCACTTCACTTCTTCTCCTCATTTCATTTTATCTCCACTCGCTTTTTTTCTTCTCTCACCTTGTTCCCCTTCCTCTCATTTCCTATGCTCATCTCTCATTTTGTCTCATTTAATCCATGTCCCTCCCATCTTCTGTCATTTTTCTCTCCACTTGCTTCTTTTCTGTTTTCCTTTTCTCTTACCCTTTCATCTCCAATTGACTATTTCCACTTCCGCTTTTGTTTTCTCTTTCATCTCATTTCCTTTTTCCTTTTTTCCTCTTTCCACTTTTGTCCTGTCCTCTACTTTCATTACCTCTTTTCTTGCTCTCTTCTTTCCTCATATTAGTTTCCTCTTACTCTTTACCTTTAATGTAAATTCCTCTACTTGTTTACTCGACTCTTACATCATTTCCTCTCATCTTGTTTTCTCACCTCTTCTCCCTTCCCTTTTCATTCACTTTCTCTCCCCTAATTTTCCTCTCTCCTCCTTTCCATCCTCCTCCTCCTCCTGAGGTTTCTGACCTCCAGTGCAGGGACATCCCGAATCCTGTGCTCTGTGCCCGGCCTCTCATTGATATTGTAATGAGACGTATCCCAACATCCCTTCCTTGCTGTACTCCCCCTCTCGTATCTTTCCTGATACCCTTCCTCACCCCCTCTACCCCCTTTGCTCCCTGAGCCCCCGAGTGGCTCGCTCGATTCCGTTTCATCACACATCAAACGGGCCTGACGCTCTCCACGCAGGCAGGACCCAGGGACCGCAACATCTGCACAGGGAGGCATGTAGGGGTGTGGGGGGAACTCCGGCCTCTGCGGGGGGAGGGAGGACACGTTGTGCTACGAGCAGATGTCACTGGGACCTGAACAGCAGGCTGGGGGGACGCCATAGGGAATGAGAGACGTAGTGAGGGACCAACCCCTGCAGCCCAGCCTAGGGACCAAGGAGAGAGAAGATGAACCCGAGTCTCTCAAAACACTCCTCCTTTGCTCCCCTCTTCTGTCCCCACCTCACAGCCCAGCTCCCCCTCCTGCTCCCCTTTTGACAGTACAATTAGGTAATTAGTCACCTCAGTGCTAATAAGCTAATCATTACTTGTCTGTGTTTTCTCTCCATTTCAAAATCTGTGTCCTCCACAGGCACTCCCCTGAGTCCTGACGTGGAGGTGGTGGGGCAGAAGAGGCGTACAATTACCTTTGTCTGGCTACTCCCTGTGGCACAGAGAGAGCTAAGGCTCTGATTCAGACCAAAGCAAAGGCCCTTTTTAATGGAGACAGAAAGCCTGCTCTTTGCAGAGGGTCAAGATTGCTCTCACATCCATTAACACCAGAGCTATTTCATCATTGCCTCGTTCTGGCAGGCGGGAGCTGTAGAGGGACTGTGATCAGCCTCTGTTGAGCGTAGATGCTGACATTTCCCCGGTTAGTGAAAGTGGCAATCGGGAGCTTCCGCTGTCAATGAGTCATCAAAGGGCTTGTTTGAGAACAGCTGTTGACGTCAGTGCACTGCCACAAGCATTAACCCTAGTTGAGAAGTGAAGTTTTTTTTTGAATTGCTGATGATCCTTTCATCTGCACATGCAGATCTCAAAGTTCACAGGAATGTTATCTGTCATCAAACAGGGATCATTTTTTGACAGAATTTTTAGAAGAATTTGGAAAGGTTGAGCAGAACAATTAATGTTAATAATGGAGTTTTTGCGTGTTTCATCCTTTTATTAAAAATATACTTCATACAGCTGTGCAGCATTTTGCAAAGCATACCTTTAAAAAATATATTTTTCTTTATTTTCCAAGAAGCTATTGGACTACATTCATTTCAGTTCAGTACGAAACTCAACTTGGATAACACGTCACTGAGAACACATTTGACATCTATGACTGCTTTTTAAAAGTTATGTTGTCATCCTGGGCTAATGTATTACTTTCAAACCAGTTCATGCTCTAACCCAGAGCTGCACACTTAAGGCTTAAGACTTAGACTTGAGACATAAGTTAGAAACATGAGGACTTAAGACTGAAAGTAAAAAACACTGAAGTCAAAATTTCGAAACAAATAAAAAAGTAAAGACAATCAGACAGCTATGTAAACAAGAGTCCACAGCCATGCTAGCAGCTCTGTGCAGCTGCACTAGTGCTTTGAGCTCAATGCTGGAGGCAGCATGCTAATATGCTCTAAATGACAATGCTAATGTGTAAATGTTTAGCAGATTCATCATCTTCATCTTAATTTAAATGTTTATTAGCAAATGTTAGCAAACCCAAAGCACAGCTGAGGGTGATGGGAACATCCTCCGTTTGCAGGGATGTGGTCATAAACCAAACTTTTGAACAAAGTGAAATTTTGGAACAAAGAGGTGAATCGACTGACAGGTTATTACCGTCCCTTGGCTATTAACACAGCTCTGAACACAAAACGTTCAAAACCAATGTAATTCTAATAGTCAGCATTTAGAGACTTGAAAGACTTTTATCTAGAATTCTAATTTGCTTTTGAAGTCTTCAGACTTGACCTGGAGGTGTCAAAAACAAAAGCAGCTGCGCTTTTAGTTGTGCTAACTTGCCGGAATTACGTGAAGAAGAATAAAAGAGGACGTGACGTTCCCTGGGATGGATTATGGATCTATCTCAAGCAAATTTAAAGTCTCACAGACATTTTATACAAAGCTGAACTGAAAGAAGACCAATAACTCCTTGGAAGGTCAGAAAAACACTCAAACATTAAAAAATATGTAGCTTTGAAAACAGTCAGCGTAAGTTAATGTAAAGTAGCAAGTGGGCTAAAATATGCAGAAACATCAGCACCGTCTTTTAGCTGACCTTTCCTGGATTTTTAAAGTCGAGGCATCAACCACGTACACTTTTCCTTTTGGGATATTTTTCAAATCTCCACTGACTACAAGCTTCCCGGCAGCACAGAAAAGCTGCTCATCTTTGCCATGAAACCACCCTCATCCATTCCTCATAATCTAGTCTCATGTTTTTGGTTTGTGGAGTCTGGATCCCCTGCTGTGCTCGCAGCGACAGCCATCATGTCGTCCTCTTTATTATTCAGATTTCTTGGAGCCAAACAGCTGTTTTGCATGGCAGATTGAATCAGAGCCGACTCTGACTCCTGACATTCAGGTGACAGATAGAAGGACTGGGTTCTTGAATTATGGCACGGCAAACAACACACAGACAAGTTGCTGTTGAAAACTTGCTGATATCGTAATCCCCAGTACACCAATGAAGAATCGCAATAGACCGTACTTCTTAAATGTACTGTGGGGGTTGTTTATGTGAACTCTTCACATAGTGTACATCTATGCTTGTATATAAATTAAGTTTTACAACGAATAAAGCATCTAGAATTCATGTGCAGGGATTTTTAACTATGAAGACAAGCGTCAAAGCACAGAGAGAGAAAATTAATCGCTGCAGCCAGTAACAATATTTCTCCTCTATAACAAACTGCTGCAAATGGATTTCACAACCAAGTGTGCGGAAGGCAGCAGCCTTTATTAGTCAGACCTGAATGCATTACTTTAGCTTGACGGCGAAGTCAGCGCACTTTATCACGGTCCGGGTAATGAGAGATAACTTCCCTGCGTCTGCGAGAAGCGAGTCCGGCACCACAGCCCCCATGCATTTTTTATCAGCCGCAATTACTCAGAGCTTGTTGATATTTCCCATTCGTTTCATTTGGGAACATTTGCATCAGATAACCAGAGGCCTGCTGTAGGGCTAACTGAGCCATGCTGCAGTAAATTATAGGTCTCCGACTGTCCGACAAGTCACCAGAGGATTTGCTAATGGCCAGGCTGCAGCGCAAGAGGTCAGTCAGTTCGTTTTGACGTCTGCTCTACACTTGTCAGCTCTCCAGCTCCACGATTCCTCGGTCAAAACTTGTGCACGTTGTCTTTATATGCTGTGAACTGTTCAGACGATGTGATCGGTATCAACACACAGGAGGTTCTGTTTTTGGTCAGATTTTCTGAAAAAGCGCAAAAAAAATCTAACTGTCATTAAATTTGTCAAGAATATAAATGGGTGAGCCCCCCAAAAGTTTCTCATTTGCTCTTCTGTGTTTTCCTTGTTGTCAGATTCACTCAGGTGTGGCTTATTTGACACTGAAACTGCCATTACTCTTGAACGGGTTGATTAACTGCAGTGTAATTTACATGGCACACATCTACTCAGTGATTCTGCAAAATTTGCACCACAGTGACACAATAGTGGCCATAAATCAAGGGTCATCAGTCTGAAACTCACAAGTTTGCACAGTTTACACAAAGCCTTATTAGGTCCAGATGTTATCAGTTTGTCCATTACTGTGTTTTTCATCCAGAATCAGATTATAAATGACACATTAGAAGGACTGCACCACTTTATCTGAAGCTTGCACTCCCTTTGTAACTTCATAGTCATACTCGATTTTCAGCTTGCCTCACAAATTTAGCTCCCTTAAAAACAGCAGTTTCTCACCTCAATAACATATGTGTATATATATACACACACAAGTAACCAGTGACAAGCAGTCACTAGTCAAAAAGGTGAGGAATAACTGCTGCAGAATGAAGAGGGAGCATTGCATTGCGTGGTACGTTACTGTCTGTTTCTGTGCCTTGCTGCGCACTCCCCTCATCAATCATAATTAGCAGCAGCTCTGCTCAATTAATGCTGCAGGCTTGAGGTAGAGATGAAGGGCTGAATATCAATGTCTCCATGACAGGATCGGGTAGATCAGGGCTGATTGACAGGCAGGCGTATAACCCAATCAAGGTACAGAGACCAGGGTGGCTGCTTTCTGGTGTCTCAGATTTGTTATAATTGACAGGTGCACAGAGATGTTCGGGGGTCCTGGAGGAGCTCTGCACCGTTTATGCAGATTAACACGTCAAAAGTACGAATGAATAAATAAACTGGTAAGCACAAATCAGGCATTTAGCCTGAGGGGATGCCATCATTACCAGATTAAACAAAGTGACTAATCATAAAAACAATCCGCTTCAAAAGTGGAGGAAGTCAAAAGACGCCAAAGCTTGGGGGTAAAAAGCTAAGTCATCTTAATTATTCAGCTATAGGCAAACAAAGATATGAATTCATAATTAACGGAGCAATGACAAATAATATGTTTATTTTTGAACAGATATTGTAGATTATGAAGCTGTGAGGTGACTGCTTTGATAAGAGAGAAAGCGCTCGCCTTTCTACAATATTTACATGATGACATAGGAGAATTGGATTTTTTTTGACGATGGAAATGCAAAATTCAAACCAAAAATGAGCCTTGAGGACGGGATCACAGGGATGGCACAAATTCCCAAAGCAGCCAGCCAGCGCAGGTACCTGAGGCAGAGGCCTTGAGGGAATACTTTGGGTCAGGCTAAAGAAAAAGGTGGGATAACAGATAACGAACAAACGAGACCTGCGCAGGGTGTTTCGACACACAAAAAAATCCCTCTTCCTTTGAAACCCAAATGAGCTGATGAGAGGTCCTCATTCCAAACACACACACACACACACACACACACACACACACACACACACACACACACACACACACACACACACACACACACACACACACACACACACANACACACACACACACACACACACACACACACACACACACACACACACACACACACACACACACACACACACACACACACACACACACACCAGTGCCCGTGAATCAAATCCTTAGATGTTTGAGTCTGAACCAGAACTGATGGGATTTTTTTATGGTGTTTTTTATATCACCGAGCTGACCAGAGCAGCCGTAACCTCAGCTTGAACTTCCTTCATACCTGGACACAACACAGCTGTAAACACATTGCTTCTCTTAAATTGGCCTAAAAGCGCCCCCGGTTTCCAGACTTCCCTCCACGCGCCACAGACACCAGCCTCCTTTGACCTTCACACCAAGCCGCGGCCCGAACCACGGCTATTGATTTTTCTAACTATCTGTTTACTCCTCGTCTGCACACTTTCCCAGCTGCTTGGAGAGCATCGCTTGCCCCGAGGCGATCAGCGGGGCTCAGCTTGTTCCAGTCTTTGATCATCGTTCAGCCAGTGGATTAACATATGCACACTCTCTTCCTCTCTTTGTCGCTGAGCTTGATAATAAATCTATGGCCTTCCTCTCTTCCTCTCTCTCTCTCTCTCTCGCTCCAATATGGGACGAGCCATGAATCAATCACCCCGCTTTACGCTTCGTGTCCGACATGGATGCAAATCACAGAAGGATCTGTGGGTAAAGCTCTGCTTATTAAAACCCGATGCCTGACTCATTACAACCCGCTCATGCACATGCATGTCGCCAAGATGAACAGCAGGTAGCACGCGTGAAATACAGCAACATTGGTGGAGATAAAACACAGACAGACGAGATTAACCGATTTCTGCATCTCTTATCTCAACGGAGGCCAAAACTAAGCCTCACCCACTTTGCCAAAACTAAAAGAGAATCGAAAGCTAATGAAGTTAATTACGGCGCCATTGTGGGAGGTTACAGCCTCATCTAAAAGAGGCTTAATCTGAGGGAAACTGCAGTGTGGAGGCTCGCCTTCATACCTGCCCTCGCTGTGCAGTAAGTGTACTAATTAAGGTTGGTTTGAGCCTACAACCACCCCAGTTAGCTCACTTAAAGGGCCAGGGCTTCTGGGGTTTAGAACAACACTCATCAGGACTCTGCAAGTAGGACACAGAGTAAACGTGCCTGAGACCGAGCAGGGATAAGAAAAAGTGTGCGTATTTCCAGGTAGACAGGTGACTTTTTTTTTTTCTTAAAAAGCAACCTATGTGGTTTGTCTAATGGCCACTGTTGAGACACGCCCTCACTCCCCGTTGCCTTTCTTATTTATTACGACCTAATTATATCAGTGTGTCAACTAACGTAACCAGCTCCTTGCCCTAAATGCCGCAATGCTCTCGTGGCTGAGCTCGTACTTGCAGACCTTATGTTTCTGAGCAGTGTACCATTTAACCACAGCTTCTCAAGGCGCACAGGGTTGTTTAGCCTGCGCTTTTTTCCCCTGCTCAGTCCATCAAGAATGCAACGGATGAGGCAGAGGAGTACATGCGGTTAATAAAAATACAGTAACAACATGAGCTCAGGACTGGCAGGAGGAGGGGGAGGAGGAGGAGTGAATTTGGACGAGTTCCCCTCCTAATCATCAGCGTGTCGGCCTGAGCGGGCCTGTGAGGTGCCGGAGCTGGGGCCCTATTAAAAAACCGAAGCCCAGCTTGCCGGAAAAGATCCGTCCTCTCACCTCAGAAAACAACAACCCCGCTCGCCCCGACAGCGAGACAATCAGCCGTGCACTGCTCAGGGTGAGGCGGCGGTGACCCACCGTGCCGGGATGAAGCCAGTTCTACACACTGATGAGCGCTTTCACAGACATCAAACGGGGGTGCTGCAGACCTCCCCACGACCTGCCTGTGCTGCCTTGTCTCCTGCTCTCTGCTTTTATTTGAGGTTGATACTGGCAGACAGATCGGCAAATATCGATCACGGCGCGCTCGGTAAAATTCTCCCTCCAGGTTTGAGAGGTGATTACAGGCCCTGGACGCAGCTGATGCAGACTGGGTGTGTGTATGTGTGTACATTTAGGTTTTTCCTACCCCACCTGTCAAACAGGCCGAGGAGAGTGGCCCCATATTCTTTGGTTCGAGTGTCTCCAATCATCTGCAGAAGAGAGACGTCTTTAAAAAAAAAAACACCCCGACAGACAGGCAGGCAGACACACTGTACAACACAGAAAATAGGTTAGAAAGCGCGGAGAATAATGCATGTGAATCCCAATCATCGAAATTCAAATGATTTGGATGCATCCCCAACCAGCCCTCCTCTCCTTGTCTGCCTTCTGTCGAGGCCTCAGAACTCACCAATAGGATCGGAGGGAAACAGGCTGCAGATTCAGAGGGTTTGCATTAGGAATGGCCCGTTATTAATTAAGCTTGTGGGGAAGAGTTTTTTGACAGCGGCTCCCGAGGCGGCGAGCGGTGTGGATCTTGGCGCTGACCTGGCCCAGCAGGGGTAGGAGCTGTGTCTTTGAGGTGGTGGTGGTGGTGGTGGGGGTAGAATGGGTGGTGGGCGGGAGAGAAAGAGGAGGAAGGGGGGGCTGGCTTCATGCCGACAGCCAGGCCTGCCACGTCTGCGTGCCCGCTTTGAAGTGTCACCTTGAGGGAAGAGCCGATGGCCGGGAAGCCGGGAGGGCGGGAGCCGCGGAGAGGAGTGGCACGGTTGGCATTGCCAGACATGGCGCTTTAATATTGCATGGGCTCCCGTCCATCTCTGTACACACTCAGGACATTCCTTCTGCTTGATTTAGTTTGAAAGTAGATCTTTGTTTTTTTCTCTCCCTCTCCTTTCCCCTCCTCTCTCACCATGCCGTGGCTCAACACCTGTGCTGGTTTTGTGCTCATTCTTGCCTGAACAAATGTCAAGCTCTGCAGTCAGAGGAACTTTAACAACTCCCTGCATTATCAAAGTTGACAGTGGTGCATTTGGCCTGCTGAGGGATGCAGAGTTGATGCATATAGCTTTTTATGACAGCATTAAATAATTGCACTGGAAGAATCATCTCCATCTTCTCATGTCAGTTCTCTGTAGAACTGATTTTTAGAAAGAAGTATTACGTTTCCCTAAAAAATTTAAATTGTCTTAAAACAAGTGCAAAACTCGGCCAGTGCAGTGAGAATATTTAAAAATATTTCCATTAGAAAGCACCCTAACTCCTAACAGAAGTATCTGTTTACTCCTCTGGGTTTAACATAGAAACTGAAAGAATACTGCAGCATTAAAAGGCCATTCTGACTGATTTGACCGCACAAATGTTTTGGAATTTGAGTTACACCCACCTCAACTCCATTTTCCCCGCTGCCTCCATGCATATTGAAACAAGAAAGAATAAGCCAGTTTGCTCCACGAGAATCAAGAAAAATGAAATCTAGTTTTCGAAAATGCATGAGACAAGTTAATCTACATTGGGAACTGACTTTCTTCACTTGTTTTTTAAGAAATTATACTTTCAGGACTAATTTATTGGCAAAAATGACCTGATGAGAAGCAGTTTATGCTTAGCTTTTGCCTCAGAATAAAAATGCAGACTGGTAAATCAATAATGATGTTGCTTATTGGCCGACTTTCCGCAAAATCCAAGAAATATTCACTCTGGTGTTGCTAATTGCTAATGTTGCTTTCATCACTTCCTCAAATGGCATCTTCCTTTACGAAAACGAAGCCATATCGCTGGGGACTGAACTTAAACTTTTACTATTTCTCTGCAGTCTCGCTGTGTTTGCCTGACCTGCTGCCAGCACAGTTACAGAGCGCGGCGGAGAATCAAACATGGCGTTAGTTTGAGGAGATGCATGAGAGGGAGTTTATCAACAGAGGCTGCAGGAAGGAGGTGTTTTGAAGTGAGGAAAAACGTATTTAAAAAAACACTCACACTGCACGCACTTTCTACCCACTTTAACAACCGTCCCAGTTCACAAATAGCAGTTTTAACTCCCCTGATTAGCACTGACATCTGCAGCCTTTCATCTCTCCCTCCATCTTGTTTTTTTAATCAGATTAACCCAAACGGGCATCCTTTAATGGCCTCTTTTTTAGGAAAGCTGAAAGAGGAGAGATAATTAAAATAATTAAACCGCTGGGACCGGTCTGTGCGCGCTCATCTCCCGCTCTTTTCTTTTCTTCTCGCCTTTAAGTTTGGATTCTGCCTTGCTTACTGAATCAAGCAGCACAGAGAGAGAAAGACTCATCATCCTCACTTAATTGCGTTAAGTTGACTCTCGGAGGTCCAATTTTTCCCTCCAAAACCAACAGCCAATGTAGAATCTGATCTTTAGGTGCATGTCAGCTATCTAAATGTGGAAGCAGAGGGGGGAGGGCACATTTCTAAACAGCCTTTATGGAGCATATTTATTTAGTCAGTGAGTGTATTTTGCATAAGGCCAAAGATAAAAAAAAGGGGAAAAAAGTATCCTCTTTAATGATTATTTATTCATGGACTTTTAAGCTTTTAATGAGGACAAATGAAGCCGTTTTCCAGAGTGTCAGTATGTAGTATGCTTACCAAAAATATTCTTGTTTAGCATTTTCTTTTACACTGTGTGTCCGTGAGGAATAAACACTAACATTTAAATATAACTAGGAGTTTGGAGTGAGACTTTTAAGCGATCAGTTTGTCTTGATCTTGCATGAATATAAAATTTCCCCCAAGTTTTGATCAGACTCCGTGATGATGATGATTTATTCATTTTCAGTAATCCTTGTAATTGAAGCTAAATTGATCAAATGTAATTGATGGCTGCTGTATAGGAAAGCTTTTAAAAACTAGGTGGCTTATCAGAATCTGGGTGCTTTTCAAAATAAAATTTTTCTAACTTTCAAACCACACGGCAACTTTATCAACCCGTGACCTCCTCAACTTGACAAACATATACTCCATTAAATCAATTATTCACTCCTGTGTAATTCATTCTCATTCCTATGAACACATGTGTCATACGTTTGTACCTCCTCACTTCTACACCGACAATTCGAGAAAAAAAAGTGGGCTATACCGCACCGCCTGAATTATATTTCGCATTATAGGTGTACATATCTTGAATATTATAATAACACGTCTTCAGATGAATTCAAACTTTACTTCCTGTCAAAAAGAATCTAATGAATTCTTGCATGAGGATTTTACCGAGAGCAAGAGCCCCGACATCCCTCTCGGAGTGCAGCCCCAACTTTACACAAGCTCGGATGTCTTTTTCCCCCCTCATACACTTTCACTTCATTCAGATCATTTTCACAGGGCTTCATTTCAAGTTGGCACACACAAAAAAAAGAAAGAATCCCTTTGCTGGAAATACTTAAGATTTATGTTTAAATTTTCATGGAATCTTTGAGAACATTGAGGAGCAATTTCACATTTGCACTGACATCTAATTTCTCAAGTAGAGTCTGAAAGCACAAATTGCCAAGGATTCCCTATGTGCCCAATTATCCTGCATCAATTTCCTTGACCCTGCGGAATGCTGGTAAATTAATCATACCACTTTTTTTTTTTTTGGACTCTCTCTCTCTCGTGAAATACATATGCACGCGTTTGATAAACTAATCATACTTGGTCGGTTATACTCACAAAAAATGATTCCGTCCTGGAAGCAGGATGAGAGTTAACAGCAAGGCCCAGGGAGCTGATAAAACACACACACGGATCGTACGTCACGTTTGTACATACACAAAACACACACGTAAAGTACAAACACAAAATGACAGGATACTGTTCGGGAAAGAGTGTTAATGTTTCCTACTGTGCACGTATTTGTATTTAAAAATCAAATAATTTCGCAAATTAATCAGTTTAAATTGTGTAAATCAACGTGGAGGAATTTTTTGGTTTAAAGCATCAGTGATGTTTCTGGTTTTACTTTATTATCTGCTGTCTTTGGAGAAGGGGTTTGCCTTTTCAACAGCCGTGTTAACACTATTTTCCTTGCCAAGTAATCTCAAATGAGCTCAAATATTAAAGAAAAAAAATACTTTGACTGAGAGAAAAAACACACAACAGCACTTCTTGTCAATATCATCAACTCTGCTGTCATGTATTGACCTCAGCAGCACCATTAACAGCCCAAGGATCTGAATCATCTTCAATCATCAGCTGTGTAACACTACATTTATCAGCCTGCCTTACCTGTTGATCCCAACATGGCTGCACAGTCCGCTGTTTTTGGAGCAACAGTGTCCTCTGGTGGAGACAGGACAACAAACAGCAGAGTGAAAGCAAACACAAACAGCATGGAAACAGGGACACCTACAGTATTTGTGAAAAACTGATCGCAGATATGTACTCACCTTCATTTTGGAAAGTCAGCAGGAAAGTTGGGATCTTCTAAAAATGTCCAAAAATAAACTTTAGGTTAAAAAAAAAGTTGTAGACTGAAAAACAAAAAAATGTAAGCAAAACCACTGACATAAGTGCTCTAATATGAAAAACAATGACTATGAAATGTCCTAATCAAGCTAGTAAATGCAATATTTGACTTCTTAAGTGACACCGGCCATCAGCAGCTCTACAGTCTCTTATCCAGTCTTCAGTGACACTGATAAGAAAAACAATATGACGTCCACTTTTCATACTCTAGTTCACCGTTTTGTGTTTCTATCTTGGAATACTGACTGTCTGTAAAATGTTTCTGGACTGCAGGAAGCGGCTCCTTTGCTAACATTTGTTTGGCTAACAGTAAACAAAGTGTTAGATTTGAAAACATTCACATTTCAGACTCACTCAGGGTTAAAAGAAGGCAGTCCTACATTTTATAAAGTAGCTTTCTTGATGACAGTGCCACTAGTTGAGAAAAATGACGCCACTCTTTCATACATCCATTAAATATGAGGCTATGAGTCAGGAGGCAGTTAGCTTACTTTAGCTCAATTAAGATCAGCTGCGCGAATTCAAACAACGCGATATAATGAGTGAATTCATGAGATTTAAACAGCCAATAGGTGGACTGGTTTACCTCTGTACACGGCTAGGCTAGCTGCTTCAGGTGTCAATGCTAAACCAAGCTGATGGGGTTCTGGCTGTAGCTTCATATTTAAGTTAGTGTAGCCAACAAACAGATGTCAGTGTTCGCATCTGGGTCCTGGAGACAAAGCAAATTAGTGAAGTATTATTTCTCAAAATGTTGAACTACTCATTTAAGAACTGCTTCAAGACATCCATACTTCAGAAACCAGTTATATGTACAATTTTCCACAGGTTACCAAGTTGGTACAGCTAACTGGCTGTTCTTGTGTCATAGTTTGTCTACAGTTTTTAAGTCTGTAGTTTTTCATTTTTCTTAAATTACAACTACCAACTAACTACTATTACTACTAACAGCAGCAGCAGTAGCATATAGTGCCATGTGGACATCAGTAGTTTTATAATAAATTATAGTTTTGTGTTATAACTAAACAATTGTATCACTTGTATCAGTCAACTACCAAAATAATTTTCTGTGCTTTCGTACTCAGGTAGGCCAAATACTACAGGGCTGCCCACCAAAAAAAAAGTCATTAAGTCTCTGTTCATGTGTTTTCTGTCAAGCTGTAAACCAATAACACAGTTTAGGGGGGGTGGGCTGACTCTTTTCAATGTGCAAACATCTGAAAGTGCTCAGTCCCAACAACAAACTGGCCATAATGAGAGAACAACCTCAATGCTGCCTCTCTGCAGAGGTTCAAACCAAAAGGAGGCAGCAAAAATAAGCAAAACTCAGAATTGTAGTGCAAAACATTGAAGACGATCTTTATTGTTCACAGTTAAACACAAGCCACTGCTTTAAGAACTTCCTTTTTTGCCATTTTGTCCCAGATTCTCCAGCTCCGGTCAGAGTCCTGGTTTCTTCGATTTGTGCTGATTGTACCTTCTGTCTTGGTTTGCTGTAGTTACTACGGTTGGCATTTAAAGTGGATTGTTGAACATGCTTTAGATAGCGAGGCAAAAGGAAGTGACAGCAGGAGTTCCCAGTGGACAACAGGATTTAGACGACTTTCAAAACCAGAGTTTGCTTCTAATGCTTAGAAGAAACGACCTGCAGAAGGGAACCTGATGCGACGAGATGTTTTTGGTTTTATTCCCCACGCTGCAACCAGCTGAATGTACACAGGACATGAGAAACAGCACTTCTGTTTAGAGATGTTTGGATTCGGCCACAACACCAATGTCTGCATGGCACTAAAAAATGATCAGCTGGTGGCCTTGTATCTCTTGCCAGGTGTGATTCTACTTTAGGATATGTGCTTGTGAGCTCCCTTCCTGGCTGAATAAATGGTTTTGGTTTTTACAGAACTTTTGCCCCTGATTTTTATTTTACTCCACTTGCTTTTATTTGCTTTTTGACATTGCACCGTTCTTACTGTTGTAATTTTTAGTCTGTTTATTGTCGTTTGTATTTTTTGTCTGTGTTTTTTCAGCTTTGCCATGTTAAACCCTTTGGGCTGTATGTTTGTCTGAAAGGTGCTGTATAAATAAAGTTGAGTTTCCTCAGAACAAACCAAACATCTCCACTTACTAATCACCTCCACCTCTCTGATGTAACACTCGCTCAACATGTACTCCATGTACAACACATCTCCTGCTCTTCTGTTTCTTTAAATATTGGATTTTGATTAGGAGTGATAGCGTTTAAATGGTCAGTACACTCAAAAAAACAAAAAATTGTCATTTAGCGCCAATGCTATCGATGAGAGTTTTTTTGATAATCCTTCTGCACAGTCAACACAGTGGAGGTGGAGGAACCTTTACTTGTGCTGCTCACAGTATTTCAAAATGACATTAAACATTTTAGTTAGCAGCAACTTGCCTTTCCAGAAACACAGTCCTCATCACAGACCTCGCTAAGGCCTTTTATTCAAATGGACTATTTCTTCAGTAGAAAGCAGGTCTCAGAAAGGTCTGCACATTATCCAAAGTATCCGGGACACTGTTTCAGAAGATGAGTTGCTACCGAGTTTTTGTATTTTCCCATTGTTATCTTTCTATGCTGTGGGCATCACAAACAGAGTTCTCATTCACTTCCATTGTGTTGGCTGTGGAGGCAGAAATCTCAAAGACAAATGTCAAAATTTGGAAAAGCTGAACTATCTGCATGGCTGATGCAACTGCAGCTAAATGGGAAAATGTACGTTTGCAGTGTGAACTGACCCTTTAAACATTGCGCTCACACTGTCACATATAAATTATGGATAACTCTGATTGCATCCTGTCAGCATGTCTTTGAGCATCTTCATCTCATAACCAAATTCATAAATCTGGCAACTCCACTGGTAACAACACATCGACTTTGTGCCTGTGAAACTTGTCAAATATGTTCAGGGGAATGAATCAGTATAAAAAAAGAAAAAAAAAAACACTGGGGGAAATCCTGTTGCCCACTCAGAGGAATGGAACATATAACACTGAATTCCAAAGAGTTGCTGACATGATACTCTTTCGCTGATTTGTAGCTCTTCTTCATCGTTAAACTTCAGTCTCTCCACCTCCACCCCGGCTCAGTTCTGTGTCTCTAACTGTGCTCGTGATGTGTTTCATTATAGTCCATGATCTTTAGCTGCTGCTGCCGGGGACGCCCTGACCCCGCGTGACCCCGCCCTCCGCCTGACCCCACCCCTGCCTTCCTGCGGGGGCTTTCCTGGCTGGAGGCCTTCTGCTTGGGCTCAGAAGGGGGCTCCTTGGTGGGCACAGTGAGAGGAGCGGCGAGGGCGGGGGCTGGGACGGGGGGCGGAGTTGGGATGGGGCAAGGTGCAGGGCCTACGGTGGCAATGTAACCCGAGCACGGCGGCTCCACGCACAGCTCAGTCTTCAGGCCGTGGGCGAGGCCGGCCAGGCGCGGCGGCGGTTGCTCCTCGTCGCACTGGCTCTCGCTCTTGTTGCGGAACAGCTCGCGAGCCCTCATGCCCAGGAAGCTCTTGGCGCTGGGGTAGGAGCCCACGGTGAGCGGCGCGTCAGAGGGTTGCAGGGGTGCGAGCGGATTGGCGTGGGAACAGGACAGGGAGGGCTCCACCAGCAGGGGCGGAGCCAGGTCCTGGCTGCCGTTGATGGAGTTGGCTGTTGTCTTGGAAGAGTTGCTCGCCTTTGGTTGCCCGGGCGATAAAGTGCTGCCGTTACCCTGGGGGGAGTCGTGTGGCGGTCTACTGTCCGCCTCGTCGTTGGTGTGAGTTTTACTTGGTCCATCTGGCAGCATGACACTGTGGAAGACATGTTCAGAAACACTCAAGTATTAAGAAATGTACTGATCAGATGATACCAGGTATCACTGCATGTACCATCGTCAATAAAATACCACTAACATTTACAGGAACATGTGCATCAATAACAGATATTCATACAGCAGCTACCAGAGCTTTGGTTCATCAAGTGTCACTTAAAATTTGTGCATATTAGACACCTGAGCCTGGTACACGTTGCACTTTGCATGTCTATTACAGTTAGATATAACATCTGAAGCAGACATATTTATGTGCTGACGGCACTGCTATCATTAAATAGTATAATTTAAAATAAAAAAAAGAGAAAAAGGGGAGCATTTATAGAGTGACTATAAGACAAAAGCTCAATTATTAAAATATACTGGGCTCCACATGACCAAATTAACCAGACTAGAAGTGACACTTTCAAGCCAGAGAGGTTGGAAACCGCTGTAAAGTTCAACTGTGTAAGAATATTTGCAAACTGGACTATCTAAGAAACAGATAACCACATCCTAAAACAAAAGAAATCAGCTGCACTAAAAATATTCTCCAAGTCTGACCTGGAGTCAGCACAAGTGAGTGGGTCAGCTCTGCCCCCTGCTGGTGAACCGGTGGCGATGCTGGCAGGAGCCTCCATCTCCACTCTGCTGTAGAGCTGCAGGAGTTCAGTCTGCAGCAGCTGAGTGATTCTCCTCTGAGCCTGATACCTGCTGTCTGAGGCCTGCAGCTCCGCTCTGCAAAGAGAGAGATGAGAAGGGAAGGGGACGAGGACAAAGACAACGTAGGAGAGAGAATGTGAGAACCACTGACATCGAGTGAAAGGAAAAAATACAGAGAGGAGACATGAGTGACGTCTGATCTACTCAGACCAGTAATTCATGTCCTACTGATTTAGATGCTCCAATCCGAGCTCATTTCGACATCTCAGAGGTTCATACTCACTTAGCTTGACATTTTACATCCTCGAGGAACTTCTTCTGCTCAACGATGAGGTGTTCCTTCTTGGAGAGGTGCGTCTCCAGCTCGGAGACTCTCTGCTGCGCCGCCTCCAGCTTCTGACCCTGAACCAGCAGGTTCTGCCTCAACGTCTCCACCTCTTTTCCATAAGACACCTGCAGCATCTGGGCCTCCTGGGTGTCAGGTCATAGTCCAAAGAGCAGGAAGGAACAACAAATGTATGAGAGAGGTTTTCAGCCATGTGAGATCAGTTTCCAATTGCATGGAGGCAGTGCCATGTTCTACCATTATCTACAGTACTTGTGAATGTACTTTAGTAGAAACAACAAGTAATGCAGGTTTCAATATGTCTTGTGGTGCATTCAGTGTAGCTGCGGATATGCAAATTGCTAATCAAATTGTCCATTTCTTTGCAGAGTTTATGAGCAGAATTAATTTTATGATCGGCTTAACAAATAATGAAACTTGAGATTCATATGTTATTAAAACAGCCCTCTGACTCCACTGAAGTCTATCCTGGTCCTTTGGATAACTGTGATCATGACTTATGGAGACAGATGAAGCTACAGCGAAGCTAAAAACGGGACAGTTTGACTCGAGGCCCAACAAACCCAATTAGTGTCCCCTTTGTCACCTCAGTACGTCGTCTCTGCAGTTCTGTGCATCTGTCTCTCACACTCTCTCTCACACACACACACACACACACGCACACACACACACACACACACACACACACACACACACACACACACACACACACACACACACACACACACACACACACACACACACACACTTCTTTCCACCATACCTTCGTATTATCAGCGCCTGTGTGGTGTAGCTCCTGCATGGACAGCTTATGTGCCTCCCCGAGGAGCAGCAGCTGCTTGTTCAGGAAGCTCATCTGCTGCTGGGTGCTCTCACTGTTGCTCAGCTGAAGGACACATGAGACAAACAATGACAATTGAGGGCAAAACAGCAGCCACACTACAAATCAAACCTGTCCACAAGTACCAGGGAATACTTAGGACAATAAGCCTGACAGAATTACAGATTCGACGAGCTGCAGCATGAAATTTTTCTGTATGCACGTCAGTGATTATCTACTTCTGTCTGAAATAAGTGTTTCTTCCCATAAAATGACACTTTGCAGTCATGCTATGGAAATTATCTCGAGGAATCAGCTGCCAGACCCTGACATGTCAAGATACTAAACCATACAGCCTGAATATCATAAATCAGGACCTTTCATCAACTCTGTCGATGCCGTCAGATCTGAAAGGCCCATTTTCCTGAATCAACAGCGCCTTGTTTGTCAGGATTTCAGTTCAGTCTGGGTCAGATGGGGGAAACAGACCTCAGACAAACCCCAGGAGGCAGAAAAACACCCAGACCCCCTGTGTCGCTGACCCAAAAATAGAGAGGGAGAGACAACGTCTCCAAGGCAACTGAGCCCTGGGACAGCGTGCAGTGTGCAGAGAGGTGGCAGGACGAGGACTGGGGCTGCTGTTACTCCCCAAGTCTGACCCGACTGCCCAGCAGCCCAATTCCTCCATTTGGAAAAGCAGGAGGAAGCACAGAGATATATACATTTCTATTCATATTTGTCAGTGGATGAGCCTGAAAGCCAGAGACCAAACAATCCCGCTGATTTAACATAAAGCAGTTAGTAGCAAAATGCTGTGTGAACAGCGCCAGTATGGGTTTGTTAGCAGAGATGTGGTCACCTCATGATCTGGAACTGAACACCTGCCAACACATCAAAGATGAAATGTACAAGACTATAATCCTCCTTTTGGGATGGACTTGGTTTTAAACAGTCACAGGGCACAGCAAATATCAACCGTGGCCATCCAAAGGCAGAAACACCACTTCAATTCAACTTTGAATAAAGAGGAATTATATGCTCCATTCTGACCCTGTTCAACCTGTATTTGACCTCCAGCTGTATATAAGCAGCACATCTTATAAGGACGTTTCCATGTGTTTATTCATATATTCACATTTACCACAATGCATCCTGTAACACATCCATAACTGGTGCAGTAAAAGGTGATGAATGTTAGAGCTCCTCATATAGACTGATTTGTCCCTGTGGGGTTGGAAAATAAAAACAAAATCTGGAAATTGTTTCTTCATTGTAAAAGCAGTTAGAAAATGCTTTAGAAATGTGTCACAACATATAATAAATTAAGTAGTGCTACAGAGATGCCCCGGCCGACAAATAATATTCTCCAAACATAAGCTTGCTTGGTACAGACCCCAGAGAAGATCAAATCAACATATTTTGTCTTTATTTTCAGTGAAAATGAAATGCAAAAATTACCGAAAAAAAATGGTGACTCATAGCTCAGTGGCAATATAAATCCAGGAAATCAGTTAAATCCAGTGGAGTTTACAAAATGCAATATTTGTATTATTTACTCTATTAAAAACATTTCCAGTTGAAATAATGTTTGAATCTAAAGAGTAAAAAGCATTAGTAAAAACTCACATACTCAAAGTACAAATAATTCTTCTCAATTTTACTTGAATAAATGTTGAAGATGTTCCGATTTTCCAAAAGGAGAAATATTAGAAATCCTCAGCCGAAGTGAGACAAATGTTCTCAGAATTAAATTCTACAAAAACAGACATCAATACACCTTTCCTGCATGAGGGGTCTCTCAAACATGTCCTCTTTACAGCTGTTCTACTGACATATTCACTGAAATACAACTCAATTATTTACAGAGATGAAATAAAAGTACAGGAATTGCTATTTTGCATTTTTATTCATAACACATAACATAAACAAACATAAAGAAAGTGCTGTTCAGCTGGAGGCACAGCATTGGAAGAGCCAGGCCAGACAGCCTATCTTCTTCTTTTCCAGCATTTCTGTCACTCTGTACTGAAGATCATCCACCCTTGAGGCCATGTCGCTCTCCCACTCAGACCACTCCTGCTGCTTCTCCTTCAGCGTCTGCTGGAGCCTTTCAATGTCTTTCTGGAGAGAGGCCTTCTCGTCCTGCCAGAGTTTCAGATGGACCTGCAGCTGCTCCTCTGCTTTTTTCTGGCCTGCTGAGACGTCTTTGTTCACTTCTGTCAGGTGCTCAGGTGATCCACATAGGACGCCTGTGTTCTTTCTGTCTCCTCCTGAGTTTCCTCTTTGATCCTCAGCAGATCTTCCTCCAGCTCACCTCACTTAAAGCTGCGCCTCTTCTACAGCTGAGCTCTTTTTGGAGAGCTCATCCTCCAGTTCCAGGGCCACTGCCTCATTTTTCTTTCTGAGGGCCTCTTCAGTGCTGAGCTGTTGGTTGAGCTGCTGTATTTCAGGCAGAAGTCTGTCTGTCCTTCTGCTGTTTGACGCCTTCATCCTCCAGCTCAGTCTGCTGCTCTTGGTCCCTCTGGGTTCTGAACCACTGGTACTTTATTGGAGCTTTTTTCTCTTTCCTATGACTTCTCAGACTCAGGATCTGCTGCATCAGCTTCATTTGAAACTTCTGCAGTTGGAGGTTGACCTTCTCCACCTCTTCAGCCCATGCAGACTGGCTCTTATGGCTGCTTCAATCATCTTCAGTGAGGCAGGGAACCAGCTTGATGGCTTTCTTCATCAAAGTTATTTGTTCCTTTCTCAAGTTCACGCTGAGATCCATGACGCCCTTTTTCAAAGCCATGACCGTCTTGTGCCGCTCGTGCTTGGCTTCCTCAGTATCATCAACACTGGACTGGAGTTCGGCTTTGCACTTCTCCAGATCTTCGTGAGTCTTCAGGACCTTTGTGCACTGACCAGCTGCATGAACCATCCTCACATTTGCAGCTGCATTGGTGTTTTGCTTCCTTTGCTTCTTCTTTGCCCTGTCCTGTTTTTTATTCAGACCTGCAGCATTGTTTTCAGAGGTCATCAGGCGGGTCTTCTCCAGCTGAGTCATCAATCTCGCGATCCTCGTCTCCGCAGCTTCCAGTCTCCACTTAGACATGTGCTGATCCATGCCAGCATCTTCCAGCTGCTTTCTCAGAAAAGCGTTTTCTCTCTTCAGCTGTGTCAACTCGTCCTCCTGGACGACAGACTCTACCTGACAGCCCAAGTCTTTGGTGTTACTGTTTATGGCTTTCAGCTCTTTCTTTTGCTGGGCCTCCATATTTCTTCTCTGCTTTGTTTTTTTGTCCCTGATCCTTTTTTAAAGACCTTTATCCAACGAGGCAGTGAAACTACTGACTTAGCAGACAGAGCTGTTCACTATTTAAGTGCCACAACATTCCATTTGTGTCAGAGCTCACGGACACATTTGGTGCATTCTAGAATTCCAGACTGCAGATTTTTTTTTGTATTTGAAACATAAACAAAGTTGTACAATAAAAAACAACAATCAAAATCATGGGGTCTTTAGGTTTTCAGGTAATCACGACACCGAAGCATCTGAGAAGCAGTGTGTGTGTGCTGCGCTGTAAATGAACAAAGGAAGGCTGTTTGCAGACTGTAAATAGCAGCTGCTTCACTTCACAAACAAATGCGAGGACTCTGCTGCTAGCTTGCTATATGGGCTGTGTTTGAACTAATTCTAGCAAATAATGTGCATGTTCGAATTTGATATCACGGCCTACAGCAAACATATTCTCCTGACGCGAGAGAACATGCTTGTTAAATCAAGAATGAACACACCTGAGATGTTGGTAATAATCCTTCATCGCATGCACACAACGACAATAAGAGCAGCATGTCAAAGCAAAACCAGGAAGTCTGTGACAGATGTTTCGAAAACTACTTTAACATGTTCAACTTAATTTCTCCTCCAAATAAGTTTGGCTAACCTGGGCAGCTTTCTCTGAGCCTTAGGCCTTAACTATTTTGACCACTAGATGATGATCTCACACTAAACAATGCTGCCCCTCACAAACTTACAGGCTCTGATAATGTTTGAGAAAGGAGAGGATGTGAGGAATTCCAAGAAATCAAGACGACTGACAAACAAGCTCTTTGTTTATGACCAAAAATGATGACTGTAGATTTACAATGATATAATCAAACCTCATATGAACAATATTACGACCCAGCAAAATGCTTTGCATGCAGAGAAGCTGAGAAAATAGGAATTTAAGAGGAAGCAAAACTCTCGAATAAATGATGAGACCAATGAGTGAACAGGCAGCAACGTGCATCCCCTTCCAGCTGTTCTCCAGCAGTAACACCACCCCCTCTGAGAGCCAGGTGACAAGCATCACAGAGCATTCTGTCTCCTTCCCCAACACTCCAGTCACGTCTCAGTGAAGACATTCGAAATATTTACGTAACTGCCTTCGACTGATTCGCTTCTCTCCTGCACTTTTATTTCCTGCATTAAGCTTGTGAGCAAAAGGGCCGAAACTGAGAAAATAACCTCTTTACCTTGATAGTCATCTGGTTGAGGAGGTGACCAGTGTGGCAGACTTTGTTGTTGGCCCTCTGAAGCTCCGCCTCCAGTTCATCCATCCTTTTCTGACACTCCTGCAGCTTGCTCTGGAGACACAAGACCCCATTAGAGTTGTAATTGTACTGCATTTGTATAAAACATATACAGTAAGGTGCACCTTTGTGTGTAGGTGTCTATGGATCACCAGTCTGCAGTGTGCGTTTGTGTGTGTACCTGGAGCTCCTGGTTCTTGGTGTAGTAGTCGTCTCGTCCCTGCTGCAGCTGTCGGATCTGACTGTGCAGCCTGGTCACCACCGTCTCACGGTCGTCCCACAGCTGCCTGTACCGCTGCTGCTCCACCTGCAGACTCTCCCTCAGAGACAAGATGTCCACACTCTGCAGGTTCAGCTGGTCTTTCTGCACAGACACGCAGATTCAAGTAGGAGCTGAGCACAACGTGTAAAGGAGTTTCGAAATGTGCTAAATTAATAGATGTCTTAATGCAGTTTGCAGCACCTAGTTCGGAAATTCTACAAATCTACAAATCTACAATTCTACAAATTGATCAGTGGATATCTCTGAAGAATTTAGATGCGTTTTCACACTGTTTCCGTCTAACGCACTTAAACAGATCTAATCCATGACAATGAGCACATGCAAACTTGCCATGGCGTTGTTCTGCTCCTCCAGTGCAGTGGCGTTGATGATGCGTCGGAGGAGGCGTCGGTTGCGGACGGCGTGCTGCTCCCTCTTGTAGCGCTCGTACAGCAGCTGGTTGTGCAGCAGGAGCAGCTGGCTCCGCAGCGTGTGAAGCTCGTCCAGCGGAGCTGAGCCTGCGGAGGCCATGGCAATAACAATGTAGTTAACACGGTCACATGCCTGACACACACACACACACACACACACACACACACACACACACACTGCTGGAAATGAGCTAAACTATTATTCAAGTGTGGAACACCAGAATAGCGCAGGTAATGTAATGAGAATGTAATATGAAAATGACTGTGTATAAATAGAAAACTGATTCCACCACGCTGCTGAAACGTTTGTTCACTGTCAACAATACAAGTTATGTATTGCCCTCTCCTGGTTCAAATCATACCTCTCAGGATGCCCTCAGTTCATTCGTATCAATTCATCTTTCTCTAACACAGCCCGCGTCTCTTGCGGTGTCCCCCAAGGTTCAGTGCTTGGCCTCCTCATCTTCACTGTCTACACACTTTGCCTCAGTACCATCATATGCCATCATGGCCTCCATTTCTACTGTTTGTACTGTGCCGATGACAAACAGCTCTACATAAAATCCTGGATGCAAGCTAACTTCCTCAAACTCAAAATAGACAAATCTGAAATATCATCATCACTCCCAAATCTTTCATCAAATCCTGCCACGATTTGTCCCTCTGCATCGATGGCTTCACTGTTCCACACACATCCGTAACCAAGGAGTCATCTTTGATCAAATGCTCTCCTTTGAATGTCACATTCATTACATCACAAAAACTATCTTTATCATCTTAAAACCCTGCCTCTCCTCTTCCATCCATCTTCTTTTCATCTCCTGAAACGCTCAACCACGCCTTCATTTACTCAACTACAGCAACAGCCGCCTGTACCACCAAAATCCTCAACCAACTACAACACATTGAAAACTCAGCTTCCCATTGGGTCACCCACTCCCTCACCAGAGGTCACACCACCCCAGACATTCAGAGCCTCCACTGGCTTCCCATTCAACAAAGCATTCAATTCAAAATTCTCCTCATCACCTATCTCACTGACCTCCTGCACCGACATACTCCAACCAGCAACCTCAGATCTGTAGACAACCACCCACTCTGAGTATCGGACTGGGGGGGGGGGCTTGCTTTACTAACCTACTTTCTTCTTTCTGACTGAAATGTGACTTGAGCAGATTCCTAATTTTGTAAATGTACTCTTTGATCAGATCCTTCCTGACATAAATGGAAGATTTGATTTGGAACAGCTGCTTGTCTTTACACATTTAACCGAAAATTGGCTTCTATTATTAAATAGAAAAAATGTGGTTAAAAAACACACTGCAGACAGAGAACAACACACAGCCCAACCATAACACTGAAATTAAATGAAATAAGAAAAAGTTTCCTGCAGTGTGCTGGATTCCTGTTTCCATTTCAGTTGAAAGAAATAATTTTTAAGAATTTTTTGGATCTGTACCAAAAACTAATCACTTGTTCTATGGCTCATGACCCAAGCTTCCACCAAATTTCTTGAAATCGGTTATGTGTAAGAGATATCCTCCTAACAAACAAACAAGACTGAAAACAACCTCCTCTGTAGCACCAAGCAAAGCTGTCTGTTGGCTACCAGGCGGCTTCAATGCTTGATATCCTCATAGTCGCTATTTAAGGGTAAACACATTATTGATCCACATTCATCTGGTGAGATGTTATCAGCTTGTCTTTTGATTTGAACAGTGACCTGACGGAAACAACTCTGCTTGGTTGACTTTAAGGGTGCTGTTTGTGTCTGTGGACACATTTCATTGATTGTTGCAGCTAATCACATGATGAAGATATTTAAAATGTGAAAACGCAGTGCTCTTCAATCCCTACGACCAGCCGACATAACTCTGGAGACAGAGCTTCACTTGTTAACACATACGAAGGAGGAGAGAGCAGAGATTTACTGAAGAATTCTCTGGAGAATTTGTTCCAAGGCCCTGACGGTCCTCTGGAGAGTTTATGTCAGTCAGCAACAAGCGCTGAGTGGACTTTTGTTTTAGGTGCAATCAAAATGACATGACTCCTATCAGTCGACCTCGGGAGAAGATAAAATTCAACACAGTGTTTCTATGTTGTTGTGAGCTGCAGCTGGATGAAATTAGATTCTTGCTCTGTTTGCCTGAGTGCAGCAGGACTTAAATAAAGGCTGAAGAAATCTCTAAATGGCCAACTTTCAAATTTCTGACTGTGACTGTGGGAAGTTTGTGTTTTTTTTTTATAAACCTCAGTTGAACAAATTCCCTGTCCGGCTGGGTAACATTTTAACATGCCGTTCGTGTCTCAGAGCTTGTGACCAATCACTCGTCATGCCTAAATAATGTTCCATCCGCAGTCTTCATAATAGCTTCTTTTATCAGTGTTGGACAGTGCTGTGGTGTGAGTGCTTTACCTCCAAAGTGCGTCCAGTCAGCTGACTTACTTGGCAAAGGTAATCTGTGAGGGGAGAAGATGAAAAAACATTTTATAAGAAGGATCTCTCTGGGATTCTCTGAAGCTGCTCTTAAGTTATTCATGTCAGTCAGGATGTTAAGGATTGGATCATTTTTAGTAGAGAAACAGTACCAACAGCCACGCATAGAAGTGTTTTAGAAAGGCAACAGTTTCTGGTATTGGACATGGGACAAAGACATGAACGTTTTGTGTATTAACATGTCTGTAGCCACATTTCATTGATGTTAGTTGTAGTCCACAACACAAACTATATCTCAAACCAGCTTCATCCTGTTTGCTGCAAGACATAAAGGAAGCAAACGCTGCAGTCACTGAGGTCAGCCAGAGACAGTACAGACTGAACTGTACTACATATGGAAAAGGTGAGGAAAGCACAGGTTAGCACACAAGATACTACAGTGACACGGTCCTGTTGAGGTAAATATAAAGAAATATACACTGAGCCAGAAGACTGTTAGCTTAGCATAAAGCATAAAGCCTGGCTCTGTCCACAGGTAGCAAATCCACATCTCAGCACCTCTAAAGCTCACTACTTAACACGTCAGAATTTCATTAAATCCATGAAAAAAAACAAAGAGTGAAACCAGCATGTTGTGGTTTGTATGGGGGGGGGGTTACATGCTGGACTTCCTGGAGCCCTGCTGTCACCGTGAGCAGAGACTCTGCAACCAGCAGAGACTCCAGCACATCAGACTCTTTTTTCTAACCTTTGGACAGAGCCAGGCTAGCCATTTTCCCCAGCTTCCAGTGTTTCCGGTGAGCTAAGCTAACCATCTGACTCTAGCTTCATATTTAATGGACAGATGTGAGAGGGGTATCGATCTGCTCATCTAACGCCTAACAAGGAAGTGAAAAGGGTGCATTTCCCAAAATGCCAAACTTGGTCAAATACTCAAATAATCCTGAAACACTAGAAATGAAAAAGAAGCTCTTTACCATATTTACCACAGTCTACGCTGTAATGTGTCAATGGAGATAATGCTGTTATACTTATTATCACTCTAACGTTCTTCATATTGCCTAATGTCCATATTACATATTTATGTGACCATATCGTAATCATTTGCCCTGTTGGATTCTTGCCTCAGCCAGACTTTTTTCTCCCTCCATCAGGCTGTGTTTGGTCCTGATGAAGACAGTAAAATGTGGGGATGATGAGCAACTGAAGTGAGCAAAGCCAGATTGTTCAGTGCCTAATGCTGACTTTGCTGACACCATCTCTGCTGTTGTATTATTGGCTTGGAGGACCAGCTCACTGTGTGTGTCTGTGTGCATGTGAGTGGGTGTGTGTTTGTGTGGAGAAAGAAAGGGGGCGGCGGATTCTGAACAATGTCATACTTGTTCTCAACTGGGTGTTTCCTTTCGGCTGCAGTAATAGACTGGAAACAGCCCAGGCAGGCTCTGCATAGTGAACAGCACATCAAAACACACTCCTGAGTTTCCTCTGCTCAGTATGATCAACACGCGTTTCACACCGACAACCAGAGAGTACTCAGACAGCAAATACCTCCTCCACGGCTGCACAATCCTCTACATGTGTTAATTCATTAACAGAAAGCGTTCAGGTTGTTCATCCTATCCACTCTAAAACAATCACTGCTTTCCAGCGCTTATGGGTGAGTCAGCTCGTCATGACCCAAGTGCGTGTGAGACATGTCATCATGTTCCAGCCACGCAACCTATGGGTGAAAGAGCTCGCTCAGAGTTGAGAAATACACCTGTCATTAAAAATGGTTGCCCGCAATGCATTTAAGACAAATAAAAAGGTGGTTTGATGAGGATTGGATGAATTTTGTCATGAAAGTAATCCCTTAATAAATAATATTTATAATAACAACAATAAAAGCCATGAATAAAAGTCTAAATACCTCTTGAGCACTTTATCATGGGCGTCGCTCCCCTGTTGCACAAGGCGATCCAGCACCTCTAGTGGTGAAGCAGACACTACCCCTTCCTCTTCCCCGTCCTCCAACCCCTCCTCCCACTGCGACAGCCTCTCCATCGCCGCCTTGTGCACCGCCTCTGACGTCTTCTGGCCCACGAAGAGCGAGGCCGCCCTGGGCAGGGCCAGGTCGAAGAACGACTCGTATGGCACTGGGGCCGGGGTCTTGCTGCACGGGCTCGGGGAGAACATCCCAAACTTGGCCACCTCGTCGTCCGGGGCGGAGGGGCTCCGGTGCAGGTGGTGATCGATGGGGGTGAAACCTGACTGGAAGGACCAGGACTGCTCCAGGCCGAGGGCTGAACTCCTGCTGTCCCCTCCGGCTCCTCCTCCGCCTCCTCGTTCACTCCCAACACCACTGGTGCTCCCAGTGTTCTCCGCTTTGTCTGGCATCGACACAACATGGTGGTTGTCCCGGACGGGGCCTCCGGCCTGGGCGTTGGAGAGGGTCTTGTCTTGTGTCTGACAGCCAGTGAGAGTCTCGGTTGTGTGAAAGAAAGGGGAGTCGAAGCCCCTCAGGCCCGACAGCTCCTGTTTATCTTCAGTGATCTTCAGCAGCTCCTCAGTGATGGCAGCTGCAGCAGAAACAACATATGGGGGATTGCAGTGGAGTTAAACTGCAAGCACGTTCTGAATGTCAATGTCTGCGCTTCAATACTTCTGCTGTCACAACAAGTGCCAAGTACCTGCTCTCCCACACAGAAAAACGGAGGTTTCGGGGCTTCTGTTTTTCCCCAAAGAGAACAGAAATCTTTAAGTCTACGCAGCTAGCTTTAGCAGCAGAGCTGGTGCCATTTGGCAGATGCTTTTATCCAAAGTGGTTCACAGTACTGTCGATGCATTTATTTTTAGTACAAGTGGCTCGAGTGGGATTTAAACCGATAACTGTGCAGAGCTAGCTGAACGCGCAGGGGTATGAACAAGGATATGTTAGCATCCTGGATATTTAGTCAAAGTCCACGAGCTCAGGCTCATTTAGCTTAACAGGAGAATGAATTCACGTATGTTAAGATTTGATCCAATTCAAAACTTTTTAGTTCAGTTAAAACAAAACATCCAGCTGGAAAACATGTACTGTAGGGTTTTGTCATGTTGTTAACCACAAGAAAATGTGTTTACGTTGCCATAAAAAGGGGCCATGGATAGGTGTGTGCCTGTGGCTGTTTTATGTTGTGCCAAATATTAGGACAGTATGAAGCCAAATAGAATAAATTCATTCATTCATGGGGTTCATTTTGTCTTCTGCCTGACTGCCTTATTATGCACAGCATCATTTGGTTTCCGTGGATCATTGTTTTTGAGGACCATACCCTCAATGTGACCTGTGCTTTCCATGCTGAATCACATGCAGGGTGAATGTGGTTCTATGATCTATACCAAGAAGCAGACGCTCACCCTCTTCCCTCTCTTTCTCTGTTCTCAGCTGAAGCTCGAGCTCCTGTTTCTTCATGAAGACCGACAGCTCTGTCAAAGTCATGGAGACGTTTTCAGCAGCTCCTGCATCTGATGAGGAAACGTGTGTCACAAGTGTCAGAAAAAACATCTCCAAAAGACAAAGCATCAAAGCCACAAAGGTCATTTAATAGGGAAAGCTGGTTAGAAGTGTGCACGTCATTGAGATTAAGACTGAGGATGCAAATTATGCAGCATCTGGCGTCACGCATGGAGGTCAGGCCAAGTTGAAATTGCCTTCAGTCTATTTGAGGGTGTCTGTCAATATGTTAAACACCTGAGTGGATCAAAGCGGGCTCTCTGGTAGCTCTGATCATGTGATACATCACAGTCATTACAGGAGGAAATGTTTTTGATGCAGACAGAGACCGTTACCATCGATATTCACAGCTCCATTTCAGATCTGATCCAAAACCTGAGGACCTTTTACTTTGAGATGAATGATGATAAGTAACAGTATTCATCATGACGAACCTCTGTTTGTGGGTGCTTCTCCACTCTTCTCTGTATCTTTCACTGGTTCCTGTCTCACCAGCGTCGCCTTGCTGCTTTCTCCTTGTCGACGATCCTGGAAAGTCACAAAGTTAATAATGTCATTATATTATGAATTCATTGAATTTACATGTTCATTTCACCCGTGTCTCAAGCCTCTGGTGACTGATGGATACAGGTTTAGTCCATTAGATTAGAAGCCAAACACGTCAGACTTGAGCCGAGAGTAAATAACACGACTATAATGACTCCAGCTCTTTTCTCCTGTTGCTTCACTTCTGAGTGCGAAATCACAATCACAGCCGCAAACCCTGTTGATAAATCAATTTGCCTCCTGCTGTCAAGCAAATGAGTTTTCAAGATGAAAGGAAAAAGTTAGATCATTTGAACTGGCTGGCGTATTTGTTTGGATTGTCCTAATTAAGCCTCATACGAGGAACTGGATGCTGAAGAGAAAAACAACACAGTGGTGATGAACAATCAGCGCACACATCGGCCTTCTGCAGTTCTGCCATGCTGAAAAAAGTATGTTAGAGGATTTTTGTCTTTGAAAGTATAAATGAACAGACAACTGCCCAACAAATACTGGTGGACTGGGGGAATCTGTAAATTAAAATGGAGGGGAGAGAGCATACCTTCCTTGGTGGACTGGACTGGACTGTGTTGGCTGGTAAGGAGATTATGGGGAAGTCATCTGATAGGGTGGGAGGTGGGGACGAGGTGGCTGGAGTGCTGGAGGCCGGCGTTCCTTTCCCTCCTGCTTGCATCAAAACAATCAGCGGTCAGCAGAAAAGAACATTTCAGAGTGTCACTCAGTTAAAAACAAAATGAACAGATGAATCTATTGGAATCGTGCACATGTTGACCTGATGTGCAGTGGAAGCGGCTGGGAAGGTGTGAGGCACTGTGGGAGAGCTCCAAGTTGGGCGACATGCCCCTGGAGGAGGGGGGTGTGGCCATGCCACACAACGAGGAGGGGCTCCACAGAGGGTCCTTCCCCCCACAGGAAGAGTTGAGTTCACAGGTGGAGTTCTGCAAAGAAACCGAACAGCACACGATCACAGACGAGAAAGAAAACATCACAACATAGATAAGAGATGAGACAGTTTGCTAAATTTCCACAAATACTTAAAGGAGCAGTTTGACATTTTCTCCTGGAAACTTACCCACTAGAAAACCACAACCTGTGGATTTTCACACTTTGACTCAAATATGGATTAACACAATGAGATATAACATGTGAGCTGGGCTGGCTGCTTCCCCGTTTCAAGTCTGAGCCAAGCTGAGCTGCTGCCGGCTGTAATTTCATACTGAATGGACTCGTTCTCCTGTCTGACGGTCTACTGTCTACCTTGCTTTGCACACAGTCCTCACTGTGTGAAATTCATGTGTATTCATGTCTTCCTCGTCAAATGACTAAAAGCATCTATTGTATCACTCCTCCTGGTGTCTGCTCGTGCAGAAAGTTCTAGATTTATGTGCTGAAATCATGAGATAAGTGCTGCTTCACCACAAAACACTGGAATTGCAAATGGAATTCATTTCTTCCCTCCGTGCTGATGTTTTGATACTCAACTTCAACACATTTTAGATCAAGCTGGAGGGATGGAGAGGTATTTAAAAGTGCAGCTGAGAAATCAAGGTGGATGTCTTGAAGGTGTAAAAATCAGAAATTCCACAGAAATGAAACCACCTTGCACTCAGAGGGGCACAACTGGAGTGTAGTTAGTGTTCCCGCTATTGTTCTGTAGTGGAGAAGGTCCAATGCGCCACAACATAATAAAAATGTACACTTTTTACAAAATAAAACATTAACCTTCAGAGAGGAAAAAAAGCAGGGGCAAAATTTTACACAGCAGATAACATATAATTAAAACAGGCGGGGCTGCTGTCGAGGCATCTACCAACTAAACCCATCATGAGACGAGAGGAAGGTCTGGGTGCCTCACCACCTCGACTTGACAGTTTGTGAGGGAAAACACTGAGTCAGCAGGAGTCTGCCATTGAATCAAAGATCCAGATTTAGTTGAATCCCTGACCTCTGACCTCACCCCAGAGGTCAAAAATCTGACTACAAACTCAGATTAAAAACGTCTCTCCTGAAATGTTGGGTGTCCCATGTTTTCCAGATTTTTCATCTGTCTGGGTCGGAGGGAGCGTAGACACAAATCCTCACACAGACCCCAGGGGGCAGAAAAACACCCAGACCCCTCCCTTGTGCAGCTGACCCAATAATAGAAAAGGAGAGGCGGCGTCTCCCTGGCAACCAGCCCTGGGGAGGGTCGACAGAGGGGTGGCAGGGCGAGGACGGGGGTGGGGGGGCATGAGTTGCAAATCCTGAAGCTTGACCCAGCTGTCTGCCAGCCTGATGACTTTGATGACTCAAAAGCTGTCCGTCCACTGGCTTCCTCTCTGTCTTTAAAAAAAACATGGAGTGCAGTCGCTGCTCTGATTGAGGCCGTTTCTTGGTTTTTGGAGGAAAGCAGTCAAACCACTACATTTTGACATGTGACATATGGAACGCAAACACGGCCACAAGCACAAGAGCCAGCAGCAAACAGACGCGTCACGATGCGCTACTGTAGTGTTTCCCTCTGATCACCTACTGACCAGTCCATCCATCCATTTTCTATACCCTGACTATCCCTTTCGGGGCTGGGGGGGGCCGGAGCCTATCCCAGCTGTCAGTGGGCGAGAGGCAGGGTACACCCTGAGCCGGTCGCCCGTCGATTGCAGGGCAACATATACGGACAAACAACCATTCACACTCACACTCACACCTAAGGACAATTTTAAGTCACCAATTAACCTAATGTGCATGTTTTTGGTCTGTGGGAGGAAGCCGGGCCCGGAGAGAACCCACGCACAGGAAGAACATGCAAACTTCACACAGAAAGGCCCCCCCCCCGACCCGGGGATCAAACCGGCGACCTCCTTGCTGTGAGGCATGCACACTACCTGCTGCTCCACCGTGCCACCTACTGACCAGTCCTGTGTCCTAAACCAAGACTCTGACAGCTCTTCACTGCACTATGGATGATCTTACCTGCCGTCTGGAGGTCTGTGGGCTGCGGTAGGAGGACTGTGTCCCTGAGAAGGGGGGCAAGGACAGGGGCGGGGGTAGCTGCTGCCGTGGAGTCGAGAAAGGGGTCGAAGAAGAGCTTCCTGTTGTCAAGAAGATAAACGGTCTGATCAATCTTCAAATGCATGCACCTAACAACCAGCGGTCTTTCTCTGCTCTTTTGTACCACAATGTTTGGTGTTTGTCCTTTAAAGCAGTTGGAAAAACCAATGTGTACCATTGAGAATACAAAGGTCTCACTGAAAAAAGGCCTAATTGTCTGGAGCTAGTCAATAGAAAAACATACCGCAGCGATCCAGTGTCAAAATGCAACTTCAATAAGGTGGATAGGTAAGAGCTGTTCATGCTAAAATAAACATGTAACATCTGAATGTGGCCCACGACGTTTCAAACTGTCACTCGATGTCAGATGCCTACATACTAACAATTTCAATCATAAAACCTTTAATCATGAAACATTATTCCATCCAAACCTGAACCTTCCTTTTTGTGAGTATGCTGAATTTGATATCACAGTAAACATGGTGATATCTAAGTTTAACGATCATGACTGTGAGCTGATGCTTTTACTGATTGCAACTTCCTGTCATAATACAGCATGTGCAGTATTTACTTCTTGTTGTCTTGTTCATTCGGCTCTCTTAAGTTTCATATGTCTGAAGTGATTCCTCACCGTAGCTGCTGTGGAGGTCTGTGTAGGGGCTGGAAGTGCAGTCTTGTGGCCGCAGGTGGATTTGGGGGTAAAAGATCTCAGGCATGGTGGCGTAGCCCTCCTCACAAGAGGCCTCCTTGGGGTCTAGAGACACTTTGGCACATTCGATGACGATATCATGGATTTCATATTTTTTCCACCTACAGCAAAGCACAGCAGCATTAGTCAAAGAGATACAGTAGACCTGGAAAAGAAGACTGAGCAACTGCACCTTTGCCAGGTGGAGCGGTATGAGACTCACCTGGTGGGGTCGAGCTCATGGTCCTTGGTTCCTGTCACCAGTTCTGGGTGAATACGAACGTGTTCAAGCATCGGCTGAACACACAGGTGAACACAACGCTTATATTAGTAATCATTGGACGAAAGAAAGTTGAACGGAGAGCAACACAGCACAGGAGCACCTCACCTTCACTACTTCCTCAAAGGTTTCCATGTTCTCCTTCATGCTGTAATGGGAGCGCAGGTAGGACACAAAGTTGCACGGGTACATGCCGTACAGACGGTGGAAGAGTGAATAGACGCTGGCGTGCAGGTGGATCAGGTAAACCTCTGAAACATGGCCTGAATGTGTTGAAAGTGACAAAGAAAAAAAGTTGAACTCCAGACAGACAAATTCATCCTTAACAGCCAGATAATTGACAAACTGAGTTACAGCTTGTTGCTTGTTTGTTTTGACCCAGCCAGACTTCCTCCCCTGTGACCAAATTTGGATTTTCGTGCTCCAGTTAACTGCCTCGATGTCTGCAAGGGCAAACATCCTTTCAGAGGCCCACGAGTGGTGGACTCTTTGATAGATGAGATTTAAATAACACAGTAAATACAATACTGAAGTTGGCAAAATTTGCCTTTTTAAAGGGCTGGGATACATGGAAAAACATGACAGGAAGCTCCTACCGGGATTCTTAAGGTTCCAAGATGCCAGGCGGCCAAAGATGTCAAAATACTCCCACAGGTGTTGTTTTCCAGCTTGAGGGATCATGGGTAGCAGAGTGATGAGCACCAGCACTCCAGTTATCAGCACCACTACGTCTGTATCCGTCTGCCAGGAGACAAAAGTGCTCATGTTTATGATGAAGTCACAAGAGGGTTGGTTGGACATGCCTTTGCTGGTGTTTCTAAATATGTCGTTCTGATGAGGAACATTTTATTAAAACAGTTCTCTATGTTACCCAGTATTTAATTGACTGTGCAAAATTGAGAAATATTCAAGTGGGAACTTTAATGAGAATGGCTGCAACAGTGAGTCAAGTCGATTTTATTTATATAGCGCAGCATCACACATCACAGATTTGCCTCAAGGGGCTTAACTCTCTGTGGCATAATAGACACTCTATCCTCATAGCCTCCATTCAGATAAGGAAAGACTCCCCCAGAGAAATCCTTTCAAAACAGGGAAATAAGTGGAAGAAACCTCAGCAACAGAGGGAAGGATGCCTCTTCCAGGGTGGTAAGACATGCAGTAGATGTCATGCACACAGACTAACAAAGTAAATTTACAACACAGACAATCAGGACAGCAAAATTATGGATGGATGGATTTAATGTTGCCAATGGCACACGTTCATCCTTTGGAGAACGTGATGATGGCAATCCAGCTGTCAAGACATTTGAGTCTGGACCGACAGACCATCACTGCCATCCCTGGTTCTCTGCAGCTTGCGAGGCTAAAAACACGTTGGAGCAGCAACACTACAAACCTCAAACCAGCGCTGGCCAGCGTTAAACCTTCGCTGTGTAAAAGCTACTTCCACAAAAGTTCCAAAGAGGCCTGAAAGCCATCCTCAAGGATCAGTGCAGATTAAATAAATCCAAACAAATATTCACTTAAGTAGCTGTTAATTGACCTTCCTCCTGCTTTATGTCGCGCCAAACTCTCGCAAGATATTAACACATTCCAAAAAGTGTTAATATAACATATATATATGCTGTACAAGCTGGGTGGGAACTCTCTAATCCACGTGGCTCTCAGAGTGCTGACAAGGAGATTTTTGTGTTTACATTCATGTTGTACAACCGCCTTGTTACCTTCAGGCATTTGAGCAGTGAGAGCAGCAGAGGGTATCGAGCAATCTTGTGGATCCAGGACGGCTGCTTGCGGATTACATGGCCGAGCAGGGTGAGGGTGGGCAGCCGGCAGGCCTGTTTGGTCATACACTCGTTCATCTTGTCCAGAAGGTGCTGTGAGGGAGGGAGGGAGGGAGGGAGGGTGGGTGGAACAGCTCTGTTAACTCAATCAGAGATAAATAAAATCAGATTTCTGTAATTCTTTCATTTTTAGCTTGCTACAGGCAATATGCAAATACACAAACAACAACATGAAAGCAACTGATGATATTTTTATGATTTGAGGAAAGTCCACCAAGACAACAAATTCCCATTTTCTTACAGGTTCTAAATTTTGAGTTTCCTGTTGTTAAAATCACCACATTCTGACACACTTTGTAATGGACAATAACAGGAGACACACTGCTGATGACAGATGACACAAAGTCCTCTGTGTGTATTCATAATGCTTTATTTGCGTTAGTCTTTTTTTTCTTCTGTTCTGTATTTGTGACTTGGCCTTCATTCGGCTGCCTTAACTGTCTCAAAATGCAAAAGGCTACATTCACACACCAGGATTAAAAACAGATTTCAATTCATACTAACAGAATCAATCAGAGGATTCGCGCAAGGAGGCGAAATAACTGTGTGAATATTCCAGGTACAGTTTAATTTAGCCCCTTAGCTAATGAGCTAAAGAGTTAGCTAACTCGTTGGCGAGCTGTGACAGCTGCTGTACGGCGCAGTCAGACTGAAATTCATATCCCATTCATTTTCACGTGAAACGGGGACAGACACATTGACTTCCTCTGCCACCTGTCTTTATATTCTTGCTTTTAACTATATAGAAAAACAAAACAAGCAGCAGAGAAAAGG
Organism: Chaetodon trifasciatus; assembly: GCA_037975065.1. Classification (NCBI taxonomy): domain Eukaryota; kingdom Metazoa; phylum Chordata; class Actinopteri; order Chaetodontiformes; family Chaetodontidae; genus Chaetodon; species Chaetodon trifasciatus. The sequence continues at coordinate 17,387,346 of JBBMOE010000003.1, forward strand.
GGATTTTTTTAACTGTAGTGAGTGTATGGACAGTGGCATATTCATGACAGTAAAATGTTAAAACACTGCTGTCCTGCTGGCCATGCTAGTTCCTGCAGGTTATATTTATGACCTCCCTTACCCACTATTTCCAGTGCCCTCCTCTCCCTATTTTTTTCTCTGATTGCATCAATTCTACTGGGATTAACAGATCTCACCGCAAAAAAATTTGCCACTGGAAATCCTGGCACGACTGAGCGTTACGCCTCTGCGTAGGAGTGCTGCTCACCTTATCGTGTGGCTCTCTGACTGAAGAGAGGATATGCATGGCCTGGGCAGAGTTGGTTTCCAAAAAGTAGTCCACCAGCCCGTTCAGCAGCATAGACCCTCGCTCTTCAAGGAAAACAGGATGGATAATTTGAATTAGTTCAAAAGCTTTTGAAAGCAAGAGGCACAGTGAGACAGGAAATTCCAGCACCGGCTGAGCTATGTGAAAAGAATAAAGTTTAAAAGGTCTTCACACGCTGGCTTCATGAATTAGTTAAGTCACAGTTTCTCAAAGCTCCCTAGAAAGCTGAACACGGACAGATAAACCATGTTGACATTAAACAAGCCAGTCGGCCATACCGGTGCTGAGCTGCTCGTTGATGAGGCCTCTGATCTCTTCTAGCTGGTGGAGGTCGGAGGTCTCCAGGAGTGGGAGGAGGTCCCCCACGTTGGACTGCTCCCTGGCCATGGTGGTGGCAGTGCTGGGGGGTGGAGGCAGCGTCTCTCTCACGGTGTCCGTCCCTGCCTGCCTGGAGGACTCCTGGGGCCACCCACCAATACAGTCTCCAGGCACCTCTACGTGGCACCAAGGCCAATTCAGAAACATTTCCCAGAATTAGAGCTCTGATCTAGGATTAGTGGTCACGTGACAATACCAACTCAGTACCGGGACGTCAGGTTTTTTGCTAAAGGCGTTTCTGGATAATGGAAAAAAATGGAAATGCTGTTCTTAATGCGGAAACTGGTCCTTCATCAAATTTACTCAGACAGACAAACAAAGGTTCTGAATAACAAAATGTTGTGGTGATGTGGTGGCCTTGAGAGGACAACAGGTCACTGTCGTATGAACATAATGCTTTCGCAGTAAGTCACAAATTTCAATTTCACTGGATTCTGTCCCAAACAGGCCTCAGTCTTGGCCCAAATGAATTATCACCTTTGCCCTTGAGCCAAGCTTTTAAGCCCCAGCTGCTCTCGTGGAGCTGCTTCATGGCAACTTCAGGTGTGAATGTGTGTAAGTGTGTGAGTGTGAACAGGGTGTTAATGAAAAGAGTTCTGCCCTGAGTCACTGGATAAATTAATATCAAACAATAACAGATTTTTTGAGCCATTTAAACAAGTAGAGAGCGTAAGACTGACAAGCCTTCAGCTTTCAGTTTCTAAGGTGAACTCATGAGTAAATGGTTGCTTATTTACACATCCAGCACTTATGGAGGTCTTGTGGAGTCATTATTCTGCCAGCTGATGAATTTAAGTCCAACACTCACTCACAAATAGCTCCATTTTTGGTGTCCACTGACTCCTGAGGGAAATATTTGGCTATTTAGAAGCTCAATGTTCCACTACCTTCACCAACTAGTCACTAACTGTGAGTCTGCCACTTGGTGCTCAGCAGGTGGGGTCATACAGTACAATAAAGTTGCCAGTCGGACAGCTAAACAATAAGCTAAAACTCACTATGAAGCCCTGTGAAGCCAAGGGGAGCTGCAGATTCAGGCCATAGTTCTCAATAAATTCATCACTACAAGCAACTCCTTTTACACTGACATTTGATAGAAACAGCCACATAACTTTAAAATGCCTCAAAGGGTTAATGTTGGACTTCCATACACCAGGTGGACACAAACAGGACTCCAGATGAATGCTAATGCTGCTCCGTGCCTGCTGGCTGTGTAAATGAGCAGCTGTTGGCTAACACATTAGCCTTATTAACTTTATAAGGTGATAATATGTCACTGTTGTTTTTACAGCCTTTTGCGCAACCACAAAGTGGCCAAATAAAATCACTTTATGCAGATTTAAGGGTGTATTGGTAAAACATCAACTTAAAGGTTCCCTGTGGAGTTTTTTAGGTGTGGGTCCTGGTTTTGTTTGTACAAAGCACACCTGATACACATTCCTGCCAGTGGTTTCACACTATTACACTGATCTGCAGATATGCAGCAGGAAGAAGACTGCGTGCGGGAAAACATGGACATAAACAATGCAGGATTAAAGTTATACTGCAAATGTTTTATGAGGAAGGAAATGCATTCAGCAGCGTGGGCTTTTAAACGTTTCATCATCCGGTGAATACAATCAGCAAATTGATGGAAGACATATTCAGATCTTTTAAGTAAAAGTATAAATACCATGCTGTGAAATTAATCCACTACAAGTAGAAGTCCTGCATTCAAAATGTTACTTAAGCATTAAGCTTTATTACTGTTGGCGCTCCTGCTGCAAGGACAACCAGATCGCTTTCCATTTTCCTGAGAGCCAAGCAACTACCAAAAACACAGGACGCACCGCATTTGTTTCCAACTTTCAGCAGTCAGCACCACTTTGGAAATAAGAGAAGAAAGACGCATGTTCACTGAAGAGGCAAAGGGAAATTGTCATAATTTTATATGGAGTAATAACATAGTTTAAGTATCGCTTTAGGCAAACAAGTAACTACAGCGAAGGCTGGCGTCGGAGGAGGGGGGTAGAAAAAAGCATGAGGAGAAAAAGCACGAGTTCATTCAGTCATTTAATCTATCGTGGAGACAGGAGAGCAGATAGAAACGGTGCCGTTCTGGCTAGATCACCCAGCCTTCATCAGCCTTCATTTTCCTGGGGGAATGAATTACCTGGCTTCAGACAAAGTGCATAATGAAAGCGAGGCTTACAGGGAACCAATTCAAACGCAGATGGTGTCATTATTCTATAGCTGTGACATTATGCAAGCCGCACTTACTTCATAATGATACGTTAAAGCAAAAGAAATGTCTATTGCCAGTTTGAGTGTGAAAAGTGAAAGTAGTCAGTGTGCAGTAAAACACTCCCTGTCAGTCTTCTACTGTGATACCTGAGGTTTCTGGATTACTGTCACTGCTGCATTCATGTGCATGTTGTATTTGATTGCTGTAGATGTTTACGGTTGAGCTCCTTTTATCCACTTTACATACTGTTGGGTAGTCAATGCATCATATTCTATAAGAACACCATATGTTTGTAGTGTCGCTGTCCTGTGAGAAACACGCAAAGTCAAGACAGATTAGGCAAATAAATAAGGTGGAAAACATCTACGAGATAATTAAGACAGTGAGAGGGATCCAAATGTATGACCTGCACCTTATCTGAGCCTCTTTCTGCTATCAGTGCCCAGAATGAAGGGTTGAGTTCAAGAGCTATATTTAACATTTATTACACCCCTGCAGAAATTAGCTTTAAAAACACACATACACACACACACACACACACACACACACACACACACACACACACACACACACACACACACACAGCCTGCCTTAATGTGTTTACCATTTCAGGTCACTCGTCTATTCATTTTGTCTATGATACATTCAGGCTAGATGCTGAGTCAGCCATTCAAAGGAAAGGAGGCCAGGGGAGACTCGCAAATCTCCATCTGAAAAACAGGCATAAATAATCCTGACAGGCAGGTCATTATCGTCAGGGTGTCTGCACCCAGCAGCTTATTCCCTAACACGAGTAATGAATCAGCAGCGGAGATCTCATCAGCTCTTAAGATCTGCTCTCAACGCTCAGGCCGCAACACTCGACGCGCTCGAAGATGATTAGAATCCTAATATGGCGAAATTGGCAGCTTCTTACAAGTTTAGGTGCTACCAAACTATTCCATTAGAGCCGAATACTGAATCTTTCTGAGTCACATGCTACCAAAACCAAGATAAACAGGAGCTAATAGGGAGAGAAATCAGTAACCAGCGTATTACAACTTATCTGCACTCGAGTCATATGTCAGATAAAAACAGTGGCCTCTGAGAAGAAACACGACAACATTAATCAGATGTGCTCCAATGCTTTTTGACTCGCAGTGGAAGTCACAGCCCGATTGCCTCTCCGTTATCAATTAACTGCTCAGTCATGGGGTCGGGGTGTGGAAAGTGGATTGAAACACGGCTGGTTTTCACCGTCGGAGCGAGCGTCTCGCAGGGACAGGTCAGCGGCACAAACACGAACCACCCTCAGTGTGATCTCAGGCAGCTTGGGAACACTCAGGAGGACACAAAGAACCTTTATGCAGCGCGAGCACTTCCATGTAAACACTGGAAATTACATTTGGCTGTGTGCACACTGTTACCAGCAGCCTCCTTTTCCCCCTGCGTGATTATGTTAAAGCAGATCCAGAAAAAAAGACAAAACAGGCAAGTTTTGTCTTTTTTTCTCCTGCAAAAAATACAGTGGTTTGTTGCAGATTGCAAGTGGTTCACTGGACTGAATGGAGTTTTTATGTTAGGTATTGGGTCTGTAAAATGGAGCCCATCACTTGCTCCCACAGCCCAGTGTTGTTTTGTCCGCTCGCAAACAAACTCACCACAAACAGAGGAAAGTCCTCACGCAGGAGACCCTAAAACCACAGAGTGTTCTGCTTTTTTACTAAAGATGTGACCAATTTATCAGTTATCAAAATCATTGTCACACAGATTTCAGGAGTAACAGGAGGAGCACAGAACAAGCAATATTTCTTCAACAAGGCTAATTCTTTATCCACACAGTTACCAGTTTATTAGGTACGCCTCCTTGAAACACATGCAGTGTAATCCAACGGGTCTGGAGGAAATCCTCCCTTCACGAAGGTTATAATGTCCAGTTTTTATTGAAAGTCTTTCAGATTGGTGTTGATTCAACCCCACGGTCATTCTGGAGGTCAGCGAGTTATAATGATGAGAGGTGTTTCTCAAACTTAAGCGGCCTCCGTTGATATAAACATGATGGACAAAATATTAAAAAACCTCTATGTGTGATGAATACACCTCAGCAGGACCACAATCATCCAAAATGTCCCCACTGCTAAATCAAGGCCTCTGTTTCAACAGAAACTGATCATTTTAAGCTTCATGAAGGGACGATGTGCTGATATTTGTCCAAATATCTATAAAATCAGTTAATATTGATCTCATGGGGCTGACATGACAGCAGGAAGTAAAACTGTCTTTTTTTTATAGGTGGCAGATATCCAGCTTATTTTAGACGCCGTCTCATTTTGGCAAACGTCTTGTAAGGCTGCCTCTGTGTTTACACATTAAATGCCGATTTGCTGAGACGCTTTCCATATTTAGTGAAATTAACTGTGGGTTTTGCTGAAAAGCCTCTTCACACTGATCAAACTGAGTTACTGAAAGAAACGAAATAAAAACTGAAAAATTAGACAGTAAAACTGAGGGACGTTTTACTATCCAATTTAAAACAACAACAGCGATAACTGCATCATCATCATGGGTATTTTTAGGCTTATTACACTACTTTTATACCCAGTGTAGCTCCATGTGACTACTTTCAGGCCAACATACATACAGGAAACAGCTGAATGAGTCAAACGTGGCCATTTCAAACCATTAGAGCATTTCTGACACTTTCTTTCATTCGCCTCCGGGGAGCTGAACTCATGACCTCAGTATCTCAAAAATCCTGACCACAGCACAGCTACTAACACAAAGTTTTGTTCATAAATGAGGTGAAGTTTTGACAAACAGACACCAGCTGTGGTTACAGAGGGGTCGAGCAGGTCAAGCTGTGAAACTGGTGATCCATTTTGTCTCCATGGTGGCAGGAGAGTGGTGAGGGGTGACAAGTGAATGAACACATGCTAACAACAGGATATCATCATGACTGGTGTGACAGTAGGAAAAAAAACTGTTGAATTCAAGTTCGATGGCAGCCAAGAGATAAAAGCGAGGAAGTATGCTGCAGAAAGCTGCACAGGATATTCTCCTGAGATGCATAACAAGGCATCAAATAAGCAAATAAAAATACAAAGGTCATGATGATAATGTGTCATACTGGCATGCACAGTGACAGCGGGACAGAGCCGGACAGGCTGAAGAGCAGCAGAGCTGCTGCTGTATGTGGACTGACCACTGGCTGCTGCCTGTCGTAAACAACTCGCAGAGAACAATGGGCAGGGTTGGGTTTACTTTATCCGATTATAAAAATATGCAGACATCTTTCCTCATGCAGACCGAGAACCTCTTCAGAAGCATCAGGAAATGCAGATAAAACCACGATGAAATGTTTAAAGCATCAACGTCAACTAAATCCATCACCGGGTCTTTCCAAAAACAAGTCAGTCCCACCGCCGAGAGCTAACGTTAGCTGGGAGCAGCGACCCACACTCGGTCGGGTATTCATCCTGCCTGTCAGCCGTGTTCAATCGGCGGAGAAGCAAGGCCGACAGCTCGCGTTAAGTCAAACAAGGCACATGCGTTGAGATTCGCTGTAAGAAAACCACATAAGATATAAATAATCAGACCTGTTTACCTGTTAGAGTAGCTGCACTCCACAGGGCGCCGCCATCTTGAACACCTCACAGCCCATCCCACCACGGTCAACCTCCGCTGTCGGGCTGCATGCAAACTAATCCCACAAGTTAGCGCCCCGCAAGTCGCAACCGGAACTTACACCAGCCATTCACCCGAATAACATATAAAAATAGTTAGTTAAATTACATCTAATAATTCAGACGTAATGTTTTCTTCTGTCGCCCGACAAATTCTTCGCTCTATTTCAAAGCAAAGATTGTTTTTCCCATCTCCTCATTGGTGGAAGGATGAAGTGTATGTAATGCGGTTTCGCGTGACCCACATGTGAAGAGCGCACGCGCAAATAAGATTTTTTTTTTTTTTTTTTTTTTTTTCAGGTAGTAGAGCGAACGATATGGAAGCCCATTTCTGCCAGAAAAAAAAATACCAATGAAAACTGCTGAAAAGTTAGGAATGGCAAAGATGAACATGTATGCTTGGACAAAACAATGAGTTCGCAAAGCAAAATTATCAAATACTTGGATATACTTAAATAATTGAATACTTTAATTTTCTTAGGTTTATTTTTTTAGTCAGACTGTGCTATTAAATATTTTAAGGAGGGGTACCAGTGCAACTTCCAACTATGTTCCCATTTATTTGTTTTGTTTTTTTAAAACCATCAATGCATATCAACACCAGGAGCAGTGTTTCTGCTCGTAACATTTTTCCATGGTGGGACACCAGAAAAAAACAAAACAAAAAACATTTTCAATCTGGTCCACTTCCTCATCAAGAGTTTGTTACTCTAAGCATGAGGTCTGAGAGACCTGAGCAGGGTAGATAGAGGTGACCAATGACCAGATTATCAGAGTTTATAAGAATGCAGCATAGTGATGATAAAACTATTTTATCGAGACAAATATAATGCAGATGTACAGATGTGCATGCAACCAGAGTTTGGCCCGTCCATATGAGTCAGCTGTCACTCTGTCATTGTTAGTAGAGAATCCAGTCTACAGAGTAGTTCATGCACTTAATTGATAAATCAAATCAGTGCTATCTTATCTTATTTTTAACATCGTTAAAAATGTCTCAGGTACAAAATAAACATTAAATAGAAAACCAAATCCAAGTGAACTGATTATGTAAGTGAGCTTGGCTTAGGGGGCCGTAGGATGGGCGTGTGGATTAAAACAGTTTGCCTGATCATGTTTTTGCGACTGTTGCGACAATTGGCAGTCAAGTTCATGCTCATCTTTTTGGACTCTTTGTTATCGAGGTCAGTGAAATCAAATTGCAGCCGAGAAACCTGGAACACATGATATACTGATTTTGTTGTTTTTCTTTTTTTTTTTTTTTTTGCACTGTCTGTGGCCGACTGGTTGTTTCGCGCAACTTTTTCTGCAAATTTTGCTATTTTAATTTTAGAATTTCATGGTCTACCTCTGGAGAATGCATGAAAAATGATGTTGGACAACGAACTCTATGTTGGCAAGCTAATTAGCACTTTAGCATCCATTAACAGCAGATAGAGGCAGGGAGAAGCAGTATGTTAAAGTTTGTTAGAGCTTTTTGTTCTTGTAGGAACAGGGAAAAATTTACTGAGCCATTTTTTTTTTTTTTTTTTTTTAAGTTTTATTTACTTTCGGCCGCGTTGTATGTGGTTAGTTCGGTGAAAGAAGAAACTGAAGGTGTATGGTTGTATTTTTCTGTTTAATAAGGAAAATACATGTAGAAATATTTCTTTTCTTGACATTTTGAGAGTTTATTTATGATTTCTAAAAGCTAATAGAGCTTGTGCAATGCAAGCAAACTAGCTTTGCTGCTATGATTTGTGATTGGATTTAGTGTTTGAATTTTTCTACCATTTTCTGCATGTGCTGATGATGAGGTTTTTATTTCGTTGTCTGTGTGGCTTTATAATACAAAGCAGGAAGGAGCTGCTGTTTCCACTTAAAACAGTGAAGTTGACCTTTCGCCTTTTTGATGTAAAATGTCATTACTTTTTTATCCTAAAATGAAATAAGATGATGCTTTATTAATCCCACAGCAGGGAAATTTGCAGCGTTACAGCAGCGAAAGGGATAGCACAATAGCACACAATCATAAATAAGTAAACAATATAGTATGGGCTTATTTGCTTTCTTGCTGAGAGTTAAATGAGTTGATCAATGCTATGCTCATGTATGGAGATCTTTGGAGCTCGTGTAGAGCGGGGAGTTGATTAGCTTAGCTTAGCATAAAGACTGGTTGCAGGGGTAAGCAGCTAACCTTGCTCTCCCAAATGTGTTTAATCCTTCCACAAACCATTATGTAAAAATGGTAAATTGTGGTTTTATGTGGAGTTATGTGCTGTAACTATTGTTACTAGTGTTGTCGTCATCATGTGATCACCTCCAGCTCCATTGATGATTCACATACAGGAGAGTGGTGTCATTAATCTCATCTAATGCTCAGTAAGAAAGCAAAAGAAAGTATTTCCCAAGATGTCAATCTATTAATCTAAAAGATTGAATAATCAATGCAGGGAGATATTTCAAACACCTGCCTGCTACCATACTCATCATCCACATCACCCCTTTTCTTCTTCTTTGTGCCACTGTTCCCCACTGGTGATGGGGGTCTGGAGGAAGGGTTCCTCAATGCCCAGCAGGATTGGCCACCACATACTGGCAGAACATCTGCAGCATCTTGTTGCAGACAGTGGAGCGTCTGGGCCTCCACAGGAAGCAGAGCCGGCTCTGGTCCTTCTATTGCAGGGCCCCTGTGTTCCCCTCTCCACTTTATCCTGTCGTCCAGGTGCACTCCAGGTGAGGTATCTATAGGAGTGAAGTGAATGCAGTCTAATACAACAGTGCTGTAATAAATCTGACTTTCATGAAGATTATAATGTTCAGTCGTTCAAACTGATTTAGAGAGGTGTTGATTCAACTTTCAGGTCATTTTGGAGGATGTAGTTTGTGGTGTTGCTGAACTGTGTTGCATCATACAGAGAAATGTTTCTGTTGACCATTTTCTGAAAGATCATTTAAAGGACGAATCTGATTTCCTTTGTAATGATAAGGGATTACAGAAACCCCGTAAAACTGATGGATTTCAACAGGACTGCTGGGTGTTCAGGCACATCACAAAGAGTTACGAAAAGTCATTCGTCTTAGCAGTGCGTCCCTGTATCCAAACAGAAAGCCGGGACCTGTTTAATCCATGAAATACTTTAAGCAACTTTCTCAACAGTGTAGTAAAACAAATTAACCTGATGACACAAGCCGTTCTCACTCCCAACTCATCTCACACGGACGCTCGCTCAGGATCCCAGGAAAAGTCCACATATGAAGGATGTTGGGGTGGTTGGATGGGTCAAACAAATACACGACTTTCACCCAGGCGACCACTGTTTGTGTCCCATGTGAAACCAAGAGGGAATGTTGATCTCTTTTTCACTTACGTACATTAAATGCAGAAAAGACAAAGCAAGCAAGCAAGACAAATTCTCTTTCTCACCACAAACACTTCTGTACTTACGACACATATAGCTTGTATGCTATAAAAAAAGGAAAACACTGCAGTTTTAATACTATTTAAAGAGTTCTGTTTTTTTTTTTCAAATGAATTGATATTGTTTATAATATTTAGTTTTAAGGGGCGCTGCTAAAACATGATGGAAAATGGCTTTTTCTTAAAGCACTCCTTCACTTTGAGACTTTTTCCTTTAAAATACAACAGCATATGCCAAAATACCTGCAGTCTCTCTTCTATGAAAACTACTCTGATTAAACAGCTGGCCTGACAATATGTAATAGAGGACTGATAATTTGTTTTGGCTCCCTCGTTTAAGATTTTAAGTCTGTTAATGATGGACATTCAGCTGAAAGTACATAGCATGTGAGTAAAATGGGACTCTGAAAGCCAAAAGTTAATTAGCAAAGTAAGGAAACTGCTCCACTGAGGTCACTTCGTGATGTGCTACAGCGTAAAATAAACAGATTGACTTCAAGTTGATTGTTATTGCACAAGTGCCAGTGTACACTTAAATTAGGTTTTGCTTCAAAACAGAAAATGCAAATAGTGGTAGACATAAACTTGAATGAACTGTGACATGTACGCTATGAAGTGTGCAGTAGAATGACTCTAACTATGATATATGTACAGTCACAGTGGGTTCCTCTCTAAACATGCTGTCAACTTGTTAAAATGCCAGCATGGTTCTTTTGTGTCTGTATAAATATTCTTTTTTGTTAACCTTAATTCAAAAATACAGTGTATAGTTGGCTGAGCTTGTGTGCTCTTTTAGAAAAAAACTCCTGCCTGGAAAAAGGACAAAACAAGAACAAACAGAATCACAAACAGAGCAGAACAACAAACACACAGGCAGAGGCAGGTTTATTGGTGAATTTTCAGAGGTCCTCGTGCCTTTAACGGGCCTCATATAGGACAATACCAAGTCCATTCAAGCTCAGTTTGTCCAGTGCTGTGCTATGTGTGTCTGTATTTATACATCCTTGTTTCAGGCTTGCAGACTCTGGTCCTGCAGGAGTTGCATGCTGAACCTGTGGGCAGTGAAAGTGATCACAGCAGCAGTGTCAGACCTTCACAAACAGTAATATGAGTAATACAAACGCTGTAGTGTATTTTGCAAGGCTCCTTTTAAACTTCAATATATAAGTAATTTAGAAGGTTAGACAGAGTTTTCACGGGTCCATATTATGATTAATTCATAATGAGGCAATTAAGCTCATATCATAGGTTAACATTCCAGATACTTGCTTCTTGATACAGTCATTTTTGAAAGATTAGATTAGATTAGATTAGATAACTAATTATCAATTATTGTGTTAATATTCAGTGGATAGTAACAGTGAAATACCTGACCTTTCACACACACACACACACACACACACACACACACACACACACACACACACACACACACACACACACACAATGAAACATTTCTTGTCCTTAACACCAATTCAAGCGTCAAGACTTAGGATACACACTCTGTCCACAAGATGTCGCTCTTGCACTTCTTCCCTCATACAAATCCTGCACTCTTGAAATGTTTCTCGACTCTTCAATGCAATGATTTTTTTTCAACAGGTTTTGACATGCTGTCATTCTTTAATGAAGTTTTTTTTATTATTATAAATAAATAAAATTTAGAAATGTAACTGCCTAATATTCGTCATTTCAGCGGCTCTCCTGTACCCTAAGGTGTGACACTGAAGCATCCCGTGAGGAAATCTGTCATGTCTGAATATCAGTATGCTTCAATAAATACAGAGTCAACAGTCGTAATCTCCCAGACTGGTTTGGTGTGTGTTTTGGTGTGTGTGTGATATGGAGGTGCCGCAGTCTCATAAGATCTTGCACACAACACAGTCGCACACACATTTGTGGGCTACTTCGAGTAAATCCTGTAAATCAAACATTGTGAGGTGGAAATATTTGGTCAGGTGTTTTATCTTTTCTTTATTATTATTATTATTTTTTTTTGTGTGATTTTTTTTCTTTGAACTTTTAATTTTTTTTTCTTTCTTTCTTTTTTTTTTTTTTTTAATTAAAACGTTTCAAAGTTTGCTTTTAATTGTGTCTTTCTGGGATCCGCGCAAATTGCATGCGCATAAACGATCCTTCGTTTGAGGCACTGAAATCCTCTGCATGGAAAATGTATTTCTGAAGTTCAGTTTGAGCCTTCGAGCCTAACATACCTTCGTCTCGGAGCGCTGGTTGTTTTGTGTAACTGTTCCAGGGCCAGCAAAGGCCCTGTGTTTTTCTACGCAAATTTCCACCTGCAGGTTGGCCTTCCATTGGTTGAAACCACAGTCAGATTCCCCTGCACAATTATCTGATTGAAAATCAGGGAGGGGAGAAAAAGAAAGAGCAACAGTGTGATGCTTTTACACTGCTTTGCTTTCCTGACTTTTGAGAAAGGATTTTGCGACGTGTTTTTCCTCCGACGAGTCGCTTCACATCCAAAGAAGAAGGAAATTATTCTTATTATTGTCAGGCCGAGCGCAAGTTTCACTTCGACGGGAACCTTTTCAGTTAACGGTGAGTATCTGCTGACAGTAAAATACAGCCTAAACTTTTATCCACTTTTATTCATTTTCCAGCAGTGACCGAATAGTAGGCTATAAACTGTAGAAATATCTAAAATGTGCTAATTCAACTTTATGTCTGAAGGCCTGTTAACGAAGAAGAAGGAAAAAAAATTCTGCTACTCAATTAGCGCCAGAGTTCAATTTATGTGTATCAGATTATAAGAAATTAAATTACAACAGATTCACCCACCTATATTTAAAGACTGAAACGATGTTAATTAAATATAAAAGGAAAAGATCTTAGGCTTGTGTTGACAAGCAAGAAACAGGGTATTTTACTGATATCCTCGATTTATTTCAAAATACTTTAAAGCGATATTGTGTCACTAACCATTATTTTGGGGCGCAGGATCAACATGCCGCGGTCATTTCTTGTGAAAAACAAAAGGTGCGCGTCCTATAATGTTCACCGATCATATGAAGAGGAGCCGAAGGCCCCTGTAATCACAGGTAAGACTGGATAAAAACTAATAAATAAATAGGAAAAAAAAGAAAAAAGATCTGGATTTGTGAGGGAAGCAATGGTTTCAATTAAGCTTCTATCTGTTTTTGCTGCCTCATGTCGTTATTTTAAGGCCGCTGCTGCGTCTGAAACATTTGCATGAACTTCGATTGGTAGGCAGATTTTAAAACGGACCTGCATTAATCATCTATATGACGTTAACAAACTCACATATCTGTCCCCAATTCAGCATTTCAACCTTCAAGGTGTTTCCTATCTAGACAAAACGTCCTACAAGAGGACCTTCAGGGTTTTGTTGTTACAGAATATTGACTTGCTGTCTAATCACACAGAGCTCAGAGTCATCTGCTTGAATGAATCACACTTTTATTTGCTGTGGATTTGCAGAGGTCCCAACAGAGGCTGAGAGCACAGACTCCTCAGACGGGCCTCAGTCGGAGGGACAGCGTGACCCTCCGGAGGGCCACTTGCTTGAAAAGGAGGAGGCAGAGCTTGAGTGTCCCTTACCTGCTCACCCAGAGCCAAGCAGACCACCTGTGGCTCCCACACAGCCATACTACCTAAATGGTGAGCAGCCAGTGCCTTCATCTTGATCTTTTTCTGCTACATCTACAGGATAACCTTTAATCAATTATTAATTTTGTGTGTGTGTCTGTATGTGTGCGCCCTCAGAGTCTCACATGGCAGGATTCCCTCCTTACTACAAGCCCACGTACGCCTGGGAGCCGCTGCCGTCCTCCTACGAGCTCCGTCAGATGAGTTTCAGCCACGCGGTGCTGCAGCACGCCAGCAATCTGTATGGCAGCCACACCAGCAGCAGTGCACAGCCTCAGCCTCTGGACTGCAGCACACACTACTCCCCCACCTCCAACACCTACCACTGTATCACCTGTGAAAAGGTACACACCACGTTAGCCTCACGCCCACACATACTGTACAAACCATAAAGCTTTCATTTTTGTTGAGAAACTTCTCATCGAGACCAAATGAAAATGTACATGTATTATAAAATGTGTTCACTTCTCTGCTGTCAGCCACAACGTTAAAGACTAACTCTGTTTTAGGTGTTCTCAACACCCCACGGACTGGAGGTCCACGTCAGGAGGTCACACAGTGGAACCAGACCTTTTGGCTGCAACATCTGCAGAAAAACCTTCGGCCATGCTGTCAGCCTGGAGCAACACATGAACGTCCACTCTCAGGTATGTCAGTGACTCCAAATATGAACAAAATATTACAAGTTCTTCAGCTTAGTGGAGTATTCCAGAGATTTAGTCTTGCACTTTCAGAAAGTTTGATGACTTGTGAGCAACAGAATAAAAAAAAGTAAAAAGATATTCAAATGTTTTGTCCCTTGTATGCCTGCAAAGTTCCTACACTTCCCACAATGCATTAGTACATAATACTACCTGGTAAATGGCCACATCTGTTGATACTGACGTGTTTTTAACATACGCTCTATGTAAAAATGTGTTTTTTCCATGCCCAGGCTGAAATGACCCTGCTGACATCACTATGACATCACAAGGGTTATTTTCTGTCTATAGAGCACATTTTAGCACATGTTTGTAATCTGAGCAGTACTCCTCATGATGAATAAACCAATCTTAGTTTCCTAAGGTCCAAAATTTGTTCTTTTGTTGTTGAATCAATAATAGATAAAGTTCTGACATTAAATCCAGTCTATTATTATTCAGTCATATTGGCAAAATGGTAATTATACCTTATAATTTGATATTAACTTAATTAAAAGATCAGTTGATTTCACTAAATCCTGGTCTTTGGTTTTACAGTGTATAACTGAATAAAAATAACCAAATAATCTCACCTCAAGGTACATTTAGTCACTGTCGTGGGGCTAAAAAAAAAAAAAGGCATGGAAATTTAGCTTCATACATAGGAAAAAAAAAAAGTCTACAACAACCAGGCATTGTCTGATGAAGATCAGGTGGTATACTGATACATACTGGTCATTTTTTGATGATTGTGTAACACGTTTTATACTTTTGTCTTTGATCAGGAAAAAAGCTTCGAGTGTAAGATGTGTGGCAAGTCATTCAAGCGCTCCTCCACCCTCTCCACACACCTGCTCATCCACTCAGACACGAGGCCTTACCCCTGCCAGTACTGCGGCAAGAGGTTCCACCAGAAGTCTGACATGAAGAAACACACGTACATTCACACGGGTAAGTCGCAGCATGTAAATTGTTTAGGTGGCCATCTTTTTTTAGTATACTAGATCTGTAGTCAGCTGTTTTTCAGGTGCAGCATGCAGGAGTTGTTTCCAGGAGTTCTGTGGCTACTGATAAATCAGAAAAAGAAACTTAAACAAATGTGCTGTGGATTTGCATATCTAGTTTTCCTGCTTCACGCAGGGCTCTGTGAAAGGATCTCTATGCTGTCCACATTTGTTGCCAATAAATGTTTGACAAATCTGAACAATGGCACAATTCTTCACCCATAGATATTAATGCAAACTTTACCCTTCTGGTAAAAACACTTGGCCCATTTATGGTATGGATGAGAAACCTGATTATCTAGAAGCAGAAAAAAAACTGAAAACTTATTTATGAAAATGATTTTGAAAATGATCCAAGGTTTCATTGTGTGGATTTCTTACAGTTTTTTCGGTGTGTGTTGTATTTTGCAGGTGAAAAGCCCCACAAATGCCAAGTGTGCGGTAAAGCATTCAGCCAAAGCTCCAACCTGATCACCCACAGCAGGAAACACACAGGCTTCAAACCGTTTGGATGTGACATTTGCTCCAAGGGCTTCCAACGCAAAGTGGACCTCCGGAGGCACCACGAGAGCCAGCACGGCATGAAGTGAAGCCCAAACGAGCAAGAGAGCCTCAGCAGCAATCGTTTGTATGTGTAGAATCTATCAAAACAATGCGCTGATACTGATGTGATCTAGATGTCTGATACATTTCGGACATCCTTTACAGAGAAACTATAAGAATGAGGAAGCTGTGAAATCACTTTCTAATTGAAAGTGATTCAAATGTATCAGTTAATATATTGGAAGGTATCATCTTTCACAGGTGTGTTTGCATGTGGATGAATGGGAGACGTGCTGATGTCGCATATGTAACAATTTTGACGTTATTTTTTGTTTCATATAATTTATTTAACTATGCTTGAGCGACTGTATGTTGGCTGTGTGTGAGTTTAAATGCTGTCAGCTGGAATAAAGGGTTAACTGAGTTGGAAAATCTTTGGTTGTTCTGTTAAAACAAAATTATGCAAAGTGAGATACGACATACAATCCTTAGTAGCTGCAAGGTAAAATACACGCACATGGTTTGTTTAAGATGACACAGCGAGCACTGTAAACACACTTTTTCTCTGTGTTTGGCTCTTTCTGTGTGTCTTTCTGAGTCACTTTCCTGTCGGAGCAGGATGTAGAATTACGGCAGTGCAGCCTCAGGTCAAAATCTCTTGCGGGACCAGAGATAGTGTATAATGGAGTAATCATGCATTCAAATAACACTCCTGGAACACCATGCAAATCTGGGGCCAGGGAGCTGCTGCTTCCTGACAGTCGACTAGAAAGCAGATGATGAAAAGCTCAGTGACATATTTTCATTCTGCCTGATGCTCTGCAGCTTTGTTGTCGTTACACGGGACGTGAAGCCAGCTCAGTAATCTCAGTGAAAATCAGAATTGCACAAACTGTCAGCTAGACCATAATGAATTTTGGCCACACACCCTTTCATACATGCAGTGTGGCTGCTTGGTCTTTACAGTGAGATGAGGGATTCATAAGAGGCAGTGGAAAAGGGATTGATTACTTAGTCAACTGTCACCACACCCAGCCAGCCTGTTGGATTTACTTCAGCAAACAAATGGTGGCTCTAACGAAGTCTCACCACCTTCCTCAAACACCAAACCTGTTAGGACATTAAGATGCTTGGGGCAAATCAGATCATCACCTGGGCCTTTTAAATCTGACTGGATGACTAGATGATGGCTGGTCAAGAGTTAAAGATCCACAAGATCCACTGCTGATGTAACATCAGGATGATAACACATTATTTCAGCTGTATGGATCCTTCACAGGATGTAAAATGACACAGATCATGACGATCATATAGAAATTAAAAGATGGCATCATGACTTCAACAATAGTGTATTCACCTATGCTGGTTCAGAGGGAGTCAGTGCTAGAGAAATCAGTGTCTGTGCAGGGAAGAGAGGGGAGGTGAAGGCTTACTGTCTGGCAAACAAATCTGAGGTCTTTATGCAAAATGTGTTTATACTGCCAAGACAACAGGGTCCGCCATGAACCTCCACAACAGTTAGACCCGCTGCAGCAGCTGCTGCATCCTGGTGTGAGGACACAGAGCAAATCAAAATCCTGCACAGGTAACCAACAGACAAGAGACAAAGAGGATCATCTTGGGTGGGACTAAACAAACAGGATGTGGCTCCTGAAAGGGGAGGGGCGGTGCTGAGGGTGTAGCCTGGGGGAAAACAGGAGAAAATGAGGAAAACATGCAGGTCCACACGCACATGAAATATCTCTTACAGGTGCACGGGTGTGAAAGCTTTCATTTTGTTTTTTAACACAGAGGTCTGACGGAGCAGCAGATGAGGGCTATGCTGTGCTGGAGGTGTTTTGTGGTTATTCAGCCCTTATTCATTTGCAAATGCGTGTTGCCTGAGGTGATGTTGTATCCTTACAAATTTACATGATTTTCCTTCTTACCTTTACACCTCTCACTGAGCGTCACGTGGGAACAGTCAGAGAACACTTTCTGAAAGTTTTTCAAATGCTGCATGAACAGGAACATATCTGAATGTACGTTAAAAGTGTTGTTTGCACTCTGTCAGGTATCCATAACGTGCACATCTTGCTGCCTGAACAGGAGAGTAACAGCAGAATCTGATACCAGAAACCAGAAACCAGACTTAGTGCTGTCTCTCAAAAACCAGCACACCTCAATCCAAATGTAGCTCTATCAAACACTCACACGCACACACACACACACACACACACACACACGCACACACACACACACCTGGCAAAGAAATGGAGTGCAGAGCTAAAATTTGTCTTGCAAATTGGTTCTATGCAAATGATCTGATGGCAGGTACCGTGGAAACACTGCAGGATAGAAGGATGGCTGAACACACCTGAGGCATAAATGACACATTCAAGGAAGACAGAGTGGGAGATCCCCAAGAAGGGTCACTCTCTCCCTCTGATTAATAGACCTTTTGTGGCAACAAGTCTCTCCAACCGACTATTGTTTTAAAGATTAACACCACCCCCCAAAAAATCACTTCTACATTTGTAGCACTCTCTGTTCTTCCTGTTTCTACCTTTAATCTGATTCCTGGTTGGCTGTTTCAGCAATTTCATATTCAAATGACCCGTCTTTCATGTTTCTCAGTGTTTATCGCATTTGAAACACAGCCCTTTCCTCTCCTTCCTAAGACTGCATGAGACAGAGCCGCAAGTTACACGCTTTTCATAAAATCAGAGCACACATGTAAAAGGAGAAGAGTGGAAAGAAAACGAACAAATATCGCAAACTTATTATGGACACCTTGAATTGTGAATTCAGGGCGTGTTTATAAAAGAAAAAAAACTGATATGTTTATTCAAGTGTCACAGCAGCACAGGAAAGAGGCCAGAAAAGGTGGAGCTTACAAATCTGTAGGAGGTATATGAGTATAAAAACACTCTCACAGAACACGTAACATATAAAAGACAATAATAAACAAATGATTTCAGTGTAATTTTATATATACTGTATTTATTTTAAATATCATTGACACACAAAATCTGACCTATGAGAGTGATTGGGAATGAAGAAATAAGCTGAGTGACGAGTAGAAGGACTTATTACAAAGAATTATATTGTCAGTGTGGAGTCGGTGCTGAATGACATGCCGGTGATCACATCGCTCACATCTGTTTTTAAAACAGATCCCAAAAGGAAAAGAAAACTGTCAGCAGATTTCCTCTGCGTGACTGGACACAGGAAGATACTGCATGATCACATCCGCTGTTGTCACACAGTGTGGGGGTGTCATACTTTTTGATTGCCGGTGACACTGTGCTGTGGTGCAGCATGGCCTGCCCTCCCATAGATAAGCACAGTGATGATGCGTAAGAAAGACCACGCCTACAGAGTGTCAACAAGAGTGATGAAGGGGAAAAAAGATGTTTTCTGTGTGGTTGCTTTTTCTGGGATTTAATCTATTTTATAAGTAGGCAACACAACACTGGTGCCTGCTGTAAATGGGAGCCTGGGAAGTAATTTTAGTTTCTAAATTGTGTATGTTTACATTCATTCCTCACCAAATGCATTTAATTTTGTTGCAAAAGATTAATTTATCAACACGCCTGTCTGGCATGCCAATAAAATATGTCAGCAGTGGTAAGTGCTGATACCGGCTGGTTTGTCCTCCATGCCCTGTGATCTTGGATGTAAGCCATGTGGTGAGCAGTATCCTAAGAACCACATGTCATCGCCTTCTCTGTCTGTTTCCATGCAAAAACTGTCCGATAAAAGCGAATGAAAAATGAAGAAAATGTGCACTTTTTCAAAAGTAACTTTAGCTATTGCTGACAATTTATTGTTTTTTAATGTATTAATTGTGTTTGCCTAATAATGGAAAGCTGCAAGAAGATTTGAAGGCAGCATCATTGCAAGCAGACAGTGTAGTGCAGTGGTTTCAACCTGGGGGTACTGTCCCCTCCAGTGGGTCATAAGATAAAACTGAAGGTTCATTAGATCACAAATAGGAAGGAAAGCAGAAAAAATAACATTTATGCTCCTGAAAATGAAATTTATTGCTTCACAAACTTCTCTTGTGTTTTTATTGCCCTTTTCTATTTGTTGGTTGGCCCACTACTGTGGTTCAGACTGAAATATCTCAACAAATGTTGGATGGCTTGCCACGTTTATGGTCCCCAGAGGATGAATCCATCTGATTTAATTCAGTGATACTGTAACTTGCACCAGTAGCAGGTTGTCATCCTTGGCTTTTAGTGAAATGTCTTGATAACTATTGGCTGAAAAGCTGAAAAGGTCTAAAGAATGAATCCTAGTGACTTTGGGTCACAAGTCAAAAAGCTGGGAGCTACTAGACTACTTTACTATGCATCTTAACTTTTTCAGAGTTGCATGTTAAAACTGCAATGCTTGAGCAGCTGTGTGACAGTCGCACACAAACAACCTTTTATCAGAGCCAATTGTTGAGCAAATTTCCAGACTGCAGTGAAAGCAATCACTGAAGGCAATCTTGAGTTTTGCCTACAGAAAATGACTTGGCTTCATAGGTGTGGCCTAATGTCTACATCACATCACATGTTCAGATATGGCCATACATACTGAGAGCCTCTCTGGCTGACAAACAGCCAGCTGCAGGTCCAGAAGTTGGAGATGCAGAAGTTGAGGGAGGGAATGACAGGAGAGGGGATATGCTGAGTGAGCTCAGAGTGAGTGGGAGAAGGGGGGGTGAAATCTGAGGCCTGCAGACTCGTTCAGCGTCAGCCGGGAGGTGGACACTCTCTGATAACCTTATCATGTCCTCCCCACACTGTAACGGCTAGAACAGGCCAGCAGAGCTGCAGGGAGGAGTGGACAGGCCCTTGACTGAGATAGCACCAAGAGCTGGGTGAATACTCGATGGACGAGGGCCCCCTGGAGAGAGAGAGAAAAAGTAAAGACAGAAAGATTGTCAAAATCCTTCACCATGGCACACAACAGATTGTCAGTCAGAGCCCCTCCTCCTCACACCCCTCCCACCAAACACTGCGCTTTGTAGCACTGTGATAGGCCAGGCTCAATGTCGCCATTTCTGTTTTGACTGAAGCTCTGATGGTGTTCACAAAGTTGGCACAGCTGTATGCTTCAATTTTCCAAAAGATTACTGTACAAGCCAGTGTAACAGAACATGCAGTAATGAACTGAAATGAACAAATAGTTAACACAGACAAGAAGGTAAAAGCAAACAAAACAAACTGACATTTAAAAGAAAAGCAAATAAACTGGCAATCAAAAATTTACTAAAAAATTCAAACAAACATGAACCTACAGAACCAGTTACCCTCTTCACACCGCTCCTCTGAGAACTGTGTGCCAGAGGGTGAGGGTGTTCATTAGCAGTGGTATGGGTTCCCAGCAAAGAAGTGAGGGAGGTCTAAAGTTTCCTGTCATATCCTCAAGTCTCTTCTTTAGAGGAAGCCTGACTTTTTCAAGGGTGAAGGGTACCTGGCAGTTCATTTAGCCACATTCTGCTCTGATGTTTTCCAGTACTGAAGCAGTCTCATTGCTGTTAAAAGGCCATATGCAATTTGAACTAGCAGTACAGGTGTGACTAACAACATTAACAACGCCTCTGCTCTATTCAGCTATCACATGTCGGCATACGTCATTTAGAGCTCTATCATTGTATTAATTACACCTTTGCTGCTATAGACACGTCATGCAGTCTGCTGTGAAAAAGAGTCACATGACAAAAATCATAATCAGGTTCATCTCTGTGTATCCAGTGCAGAGACTGATCCAGGAACTGCTTAGCCTAGTTCAGCACAAAGACTGGAAGCAGGGAGAACTTTTCACGTAGCCATAAGCAAACATAAAAAACACAAGAACTCCAAAGCTGTCCAATTTACTCTATATGCCGTATCAAAGATATTAAAAGTAAGATACTGTAATACGATAATAAGATCCAGATGCTTCAACTCAAGTGAAGGTGATTAAAAAAAAAAAGTGAAGATGGCAAAAGGGACACATTGTTACAAGTCCAGTGTCCTCCCTTAAAGGCTTCAAGAAAGAAGACAAACTAGAATCAAAGTAAACACAGTGTCACATCAGGCCATAACTGCCTATACAACAGAATCTTAAATAACTTGGTAAACACACAGGCACAACTGTTTCTTCAGAGTCTTCTGTCTTCTCTGAGGGGATGACAGTCTGTTGACAGTTTCTGGGAGGGACAGCACACAAATCCTCTTTAATGAGGTCCTTCTGACAACAGTGGATGTCTCTGATGTCCTCTGACAGACCAAAAAACATTTTGAGTGGCTGTTAAAATACTCAATATGAAATAATAGCACGTAGACAGATCCTTCGCACAGATTCAGGGCATTCAAGAAATACTGTTTAACTTTGATGGAGGCAAATTCCATCCTTCGCTCAGTCAGAGAATATCCTTCATTGATGAATTTTGTTTGGTTTTACACCGCCACCACGTGGTCAAATGCGCACACTGATTTCGTTGTGGCATCTTCAGTTTTGTTTTGTTTTTTTTTTTGTAATTGAAACTAAAAGAACATACAGTGGACAGGTTAGGGGACATGAAGCACGTGTAAGAGTGATATAATCTGTATTTAGTTAAAAGTGTAATACCGAAGAAACGTATAGAGAAAAGAAAAAACAGTAGAACAACAAAAAACAATGTACAAGAGGATTCCACCTGACTATCTTGTCTGTGGTGTCCCTCAGTTAAAACACTGTATTTAAAAATATTATGCATTTATCATTTCATAAAAACAACCAAAACAAATTCTTAATTATGTTCAACTGGACAGTTCAACCTAAACGGTGCTGCTGCGGAACTATTTGTCTGACTTCCGTTTCCGCCCGCCGCTATTTTGTACCTGGATACACAGGCACGCTGATGAAACGGCAGAGGGGCATTGTTTTGATTTTCTTGAGGTTAGCGTAGGGTTTCAGTTTAGGGTCTAACTGCAGTGTTCATTATGCCCGCTTAAGTAAGACAGTTAAAACAGTCGACATGGCGGATTCCACAGAGTTAAAGCTGGATTTTACTCTGAAAGAACTGACTCTTTCCGGTCAGTCTGAAGATGTCGAGGTGCCCGGCAGCTCGTCCACCGTGGAGCTGCGAGCTAACAAATTAATGTGTGTGGAGTATCCGGCGGTCGTCACCAATGTGGACAAGATGCTGGAGACTCTCGGGGGGGAACAGGGAGTGTCCAAAGTAAGTAGACTATGACAGGGACAGACTTGTCCCTCTTGTCTACATTTGAGGTGCCTTGAAACGGTCTTAAAAACTGTTACAGTTCATATGTCTCGTGTAGATTTAATAATGTTTGACGTATTCTGTAACGTTAGCTTCTCGATTTAACTTGATGTATGTTAAAATAGCTACGTGCCATAAACTGCAAGAAAAATGAGTGTATTTTTTTTTTTTATATAAACGCCGTATATAACGTTATAATTTTGTTATAAGTAATATACGTTCGTAATACGTTGTAATTTGGGGCTGTTCTAACTTAAAACATAGTTTGATAGTTAGCCGAAATTTAAATTTCTTGGTTTCAGAAATGCCGTCCTCTTCACAGCAGATTTGTTGTCTGAAGAGCTGTAGTTTTAAGCAGTGGTGCCCCGAAAGACCGGGTTTAATAGTAAGTTTTTAGGGGGGAAATATGGATCTGCAAAGTTAAATATCTGCTGACATGAGGGCCTTAAAGTGATTCCTGCGTTATAGCCTGATCTTGAGGCTGTGAGGAGATTAAAATGGGCCTGGATAATCTGTAGCACATCACAGTCTGGAACTAACAATACTGTCTACATTGATAGTTATGTTTGATTTTTCATTTAAGTGAACTGAAGAAAGTCAAATGTCAAGTGGTTTGTAAATGGATAACTGTCATCGTTGCCCTGACAAAATCTTCATTATCACCGCTGCTCTAAACTGCTCTGATCTGCGTTTCCTGTTTATCCCTCAGACATTCGCTCACCCCAACAGGCGTCTGGAGCTGCGTTTCCGACCTCAGGACCCTTTCTGTCACTCACTCTGTGGAAATCGCTTCCCCTCAAGCAACCTCCTTCTCAGAGTGCGGCGGCGGGTGCGAAAAAAGGATCCCAAGGATGCTGAGATACGCATGGACATACTCGGAGTCATAGGAACAACATACAAGTTCCAGGGTTAGATTAAAAGTCCTTCTGGTGTATGATGTTTTTTAACATTTCAAAACCACAAAGCTTTAAAAGCAAAATCTATGCTGCACTCTGTATCATATAGACTTGGTTAGAACATGATAATCATAATTAAAAAAAAAAGATTTAAATGGTTGGTTGGTTGTTCTGATTGCTTGTTTGTTTTTTGCAGGGCTGGCAGACTTTCAGTGCCTCGCTGTGCATTCAGAGGGTGGAACAGACACATCTTTGTATGACAAAATCATCCTCCGCAAATCAGAAAATCAAGAGTTCTTTGAGAAGCCCATGCCGTACTTTCTCCCCCCAGCCATCTTCTCACGCCTCGACAGTCCTGTGGATTATTTCTACCGGCCGGACATCTTTCACAAGTAGGAGTGGGCGAAAAAAGAGTAATGGTTCTGTAAAATGTTGTCAAATAGCCGTTCTGTAGAGTACTTCATCACATTTGATATTACTGGTTTTAAGGTTAACAAGTGCAAATAAATGTGAGCCTGACTTCAGTCAGTGGAATATAACAATCACACACTTGCGTACCAAAAAGAAAAAGGGTTTAGCTTTTCCTGCAGGATTTGCTCATCTTTCCTTCACAAAGCCGACAAAACACTGTCAAAACAAGCCACAATGTGCAAATGTCTGATAATAATTTCAAACAGTATTGCCAAATGGACAAGTGGACACGTCTGCACTGTCGCACAGTCCATACCATCATATCACCCAACCCTAATCAGAAGTCATTCACTCCTGACAGTTTAACTTCTGCTTGTTCCTATTGTCAAGTGTATTATTTCTCTTCTGTAAACAGCAGTATTGGAATGTCTCCCTTTTAATTTCACTGTGGTTCTGATGCAGCTTACCGGGAGTTAATTTTTGATATTATTCCTCCTTTTTGTTTACAGTCAGCCGCCCATCCTCAAGAAAAGCTTTATTGGTTTGAATCGCGCCCGTCGGCCCCACAACGCCATTTTTGTAAGCTTCAGCGATCCCACTGTGCCCACCGAGTGCCTCGAGGCGGCCAGGATAAACTGGACACGAGTCTGTGTGAAGGACCATGACAAGCAGATTGAAGAGCAGTTGAAAAAGGTGTGTGTGCTGCTGTAATCATGGTTGACAGTCACCTCTAGGGTCACCAGCATGTTGAAAGAATGATGTAAAGAAAATCAAGGCACTCTGATGTAAGTGAAGTCCTTCATTACAGCAGGAGGGACCATAACTTACACCTGACAAAATGTTATTTCAGGGCTCATTAGATAAAAAGAAATACTTTTTAGTGCAGAAATAATCAATTGATAGATCGAAAATTCATTAAAAATGCCAAGTGTTTGGTTCCAGCTCACCCACTGTGAGCATTTGCAGCCTTTCTCTGTAAATTTCTCATTGTAAATTGAGCATCTTTTGGTTTTGGACTGTTAGACAAGACAGAATGAACAACGTGATGACGAACTTGCTCTCCTGGAAGTAGCAACAATATTTTTTCATTTCTCATTTTCGCTTGGTGTGCACACTAATTAACCTTCTTTCTGGAGAATTTAGCATTTTATGATAAGAAATGTGTGAAGTCTAAACTGAAGTATTCATTGTCTTATTATCGATCGTGGCTTAAAGGAGCCTTGTGGAGTTTTTTTTGTAAACAAACTTTCGATTTACTTTCAGTAATCACTAAAACACAATGTCTTCTGCTCTGTGTTGAATTCATTCCCTTCCTCATAAACCATTTGCAAAGCTGATATTTTGAATAATTTGAAACCTTCATTGTTTATACGCATGTTCACATGTTTTCTTGGCCTTTTATTTAACATGCAGTCAGTGGCTGCCAGTTCTTTTTCCATCAGGCTATCTTTGACAGTCAGTTTACTCACCAGTGTAGTATAACAGTTTTCACTCTAGAATTGGCATCTGGTTGAAGCTGGAGAAGGCTTTTGTACACTGTTTCACAGGTATGGCTTGCCAACATCTCTGGGCTTTTATCTAATCTCAACCCAAAATTGTGCCTAGATGTTTGAGAGCCGGCCCATCTGGTCACGGAACGCAGTCAAGGCCAACATCAACATCCACCCTGATAAACTGAAACTGTTGCTGCCGGTCTTCGCCTATTACATGGTGAGCTGAGGTGACACAGTGTGCTAAGTAAAGAATATGAGGGTGCAGTCAGGGATAAAGTTAATGCTGTTCAGTGCATTTTCCCTGATTCAGATACATTTTGAAACAGTGAAAAATGAATGTTGAGCGCTAAACCTCAGTGAGATGTTCTCCTTGTAGAAAGTGATTCCAAGCTGAAATCATTGATTAATTCAGTGTTTCTCAACTCCGGTCCTCGGGCCCCCCTGCCCTGCATGTTTTAGATGTTTCCCTCCTCTACCACACCTGATTCAAATGACTGGCTCGTCATCAAGCTCTGCAGTGGCTTGATAACGAGCCACTCATTTGAATCAGGTGTGTTGGAGCAGGAAACCTCTAAAACATGCAGGGCAGGGGGGCCCGAGGACCGGAGTTGAGAAACACTGAATTAAGTCATTCATTTAGTGAAAGTTAAAGGGAGAACCAGCATTTCTTTTCTGCCCAAATGTAGCTTAAACAGCAGATTTATTTTTGTAGGTGACAGGACCGTGGAGAAGTCTGTGGGTGAGGCTGGGCTATGACCCACGGAAGCGCACAGACTCCAAGAAATACCAGATGCTGGACTTCAGGATCCGCTGCAGCACCAAGCACGGTAAGAACCTGAGGCAGGACAACAGTCACTGTTTGTTTCTCAGGAGGTTGTCTGTCCGACCGTCCAGCTTGTCTGTCCGTCCGTCTCCATCTGGATGGACTGATTAGAATTTGGTGGTCAACGGTCACTGTGACCACACAAAATAAATTTTTGGTCATAACTCATGAATTCATATGCTAATTATGACAAAATTTCAACCAAATATGATAACATAATATTTGTGATAACAAGTGATAACATTTTATTCAAAAGGTCAAAGGTCACCTTCACTGTGACATCATAATGTTCTGCAAAAACACTTTTCTGGCCATTATTCAACACCATAACTCAGCAACAGAAGGGGAGGTTGTGACCATATTTCACATTTGGTCAGATACTGAGTTGGTGACATTAATCTTGGGCGTCCACCTTGAAACTGTGCTGATTGTGTAGATCTTCTCTGCTGCCAGGTTGAAGATGTGTGTGAAGCATCCACCTTTTAACAGTTTGTAGTTCCATGCAGCAACATCCATATTTGAAGCATTGAGCACAAGCTCACTGGTTCTGCTGATATTGAGCTTCAGGTGATTGTCGTTCCATCATGTGATGAAGTTCTCTGTCAGTCCTCTGTAGTGAAGACAGCATGTTTCTCACTGGAGATTATTCACTGGAAGCATACATGTCCGTATCGTGATCACTTCCATTTCACCAAAAAATACTCTTAATCTATTTCTTTTAATTCCTTCAAAGTGTTCACAACATATATGAGTCTGGACAAACATGGATGTAAATGCAACTTGACTGGTTGGTGAAGGCATAAACCACCAGGCGGTAATTCTAGTTTATTGACTTCTACTGTGGCAAATCTAGCAAATGTGAAATCCCTCCATCTATGAGGAACATCGGCATTTTTCTGTAAAACTGTCTTCCGCAGCCAATTCAATTATATTGCACACTATCAGTCTGCCTGACACTGACTGTTACTTCCTCCTTCTTTCCACATTTAGGATATTCATTATCGGACATTCCAGTCAAAGCCAAGAGGAGTGCCCTTAACTACAGTCTACCTATCACATTCAACAAAGCTGGTGAGTTGGCTTAAGTAGATGTATGTAATTGACATGTAGGAGGCAGCTGCTGAGGCAGCTGAATGGAATGCAGACATCGTTCTTTATATCATTTACACCTGTGTTCAGTGAAAAAAAAAAGCACATTGACCTTTAAAATGACTCCTTCAAGAGGGACCTGGCTAAGAGAGAAGCATGAAGATAGATACTGCAGATTAACATGTGCCAGCTGAGAAAGGCAAGCCATCTAACCTGGCTGACACCATCAAGTCATCTGTTTACGACCTGTCTCTCACACACTCCCTCTGCCTCCCCAGCCTCCTCCTGTATTCACATTCAGTGGTTAAGTTTGTGTTTGTTAAATGTTGTGTACCTCAGGCTCTGCCAGAGGGGGTTTGTGAGCTCAAGGACAGTCTGTGTCAAGCTTGCCCAGATTTGTTCCAGGGCATCAGTGCACAGCCATGCCGGCAAACTAAAATGCACATTGCTGCTGCCATCCCACTGCTGTTGCCACGGCAAACTGACAACATGTTGGAAAAGCGCTGTGCTGTTTGTTTTTTTCCAGGTCCCCAGCCTGCTAGTGTGATGGAACTTCCAGCTCAGGAGCGTCCGAGCACCAGTCGAGATCCAGTCCCAGTCACACACCAGCTGAAGGTTACTCAACTAGTCACCTACTAGTGTGAAGACGTTATTGGTGCTAACATGCTAGTTTCAGGCGCTTTTTGCTTAATGACAGAACTTTTATTACACATCACGTGCTTGATACCTGCTGTGATACCAGCTCTCCTCTGTTTCATCTCCACAGGAGTCATCTTACATTTTCAGAGAGGGCATGCTGCCTCCCCACAGGCAGATGTTTTACCAGCTCTGTGATTTGGATGTGGAAAGGTACTTTAGAGTGTTGTGCATACACTGCTTCTTTCTCACTCATTCATTTCCCATGTACTTACGAGTAATCAAGCTGATTTTGGGGTTGTCTGTAAGTGTTAAAAAAGTCCTAGAAATTTGCAAAGTATCTTATGTAAAGGAGCCATTATGTTTTATTGTCCAGAATACAATTAGATGTAGTGTTTTTTTTAGATTTGAGCCATTAAACAGACCAGCAAGGCTTTTTTTCAGGTTTTCAGATTTTCATCAGAACATATCTGGATGATACTGAAACTGTACTGTACACTTACTTCCCACCACTGTTTGGGTGCAATGCAGCTGTTTGTGTGTCTCCAGTATCCAAAAGGTGGTTGAGCAGAACAATGGTAATGAGCAGGTGTGTGATGAGCGGGACGGCTGGTGTGTTCTTGGCACCACTGACAAGCTGAGGGACGTGATTTCAGCCATGATCAAGAAGGTCACCCGAGTCCAGAAACCAAGTAAGGGAAATATCCTTCATCATCATTCACTTCATAGACACCGTGTCCTCTTTGTTATCACGCAGACACAACATGGCCAAAGGTGTGACCAGGGCGAGATAGCTTCCGTCCTGCTAGCCTTCTGTGCCAATGTATGTAATTTCTCATACAGCCGAGTGGCTCCCTAAAATTAAGAAATGGCTACTTATGACATTCCAATAAGCCTCAGCTTATGTTAGGATGCTAATGCGCTAAACAAAGATGGTGAGCATGGTTAACGTTATACCTGCTAAACATCAACATGTTGATGGTCGCTGTGAGTGTGTTAGCAAGCTAATGTTAGCACTGAACACACTTCTTCTGTTAGCTTTGAACAACTAGGAGACACATGAGGCTTTAACTGTGCTTCTGTGGCTAAGACTCATGGGATATGCAGTTGTTAGATGCTTACTGTATTTCTCTCCCTCAGCACTGCCAGAAATCCCCAAGAAACGCACACGCACAGGACTAAATTTAAAATCCCCAGGAACAGATATGGATGCAGAGGAAGAGCTGCAGGACGATGAGAACAAGGATGACGAAGAGGAAGATGAGGACGACGAGTTTCAGCCATCGGAGGGGAGTGAAAATGAGATGGAGACAGAAATTCTGGATTACATTTAACAATGACTGTTAATATTTTCTATTATTTGCTTTTGTAAGAGGTGATATGTTTGAATTGTTTTTGAGTGAAGTGGAAATAAAAATGGAAGTATTTCTAGTGTTGTTGTGAGAGTTGTATCATCTTTGTAATAAAGTTTTTGGTTCAATCAAATCAAATGTTTTTAGAGTTTTTTCTGAGTACTTCTTCCTTCCTCCACTTCTGATGAGCAGGCAAGTAAAATAGGTGAATTGAATGATGGGTAATGTAAAACTGGTTTGATGCACGTCCAATGAGAGAGTCTTCAAGGTTTTTATCAAAAAGGCATTTCACTTACCGTCCCATTTCTGGCTGAGTTTAATCACTCCTGATAAGACTTACCACAGTCTCTTATGCCAGAATGACACCTCATATTATTTTGCGAGGTTTAACCTCTTTGATGTTGTTTATTGAGGAAAAGTGCTGTGGACACAAGGTGGTTAAACATTGTGTAACAGTGGGAAAACCTGGCCCACAGACATCATACTGGTCAGATGTTGCTTCGGGGAGGGGGCCCCTGTTTAAAAGTGTGGCCAACAGTCAACCTGGTTCTCAGTTTGGTCACAATGGCGAAGCTGGAGCTTTTGGTGGCTGTTGCTGTGTTTCTGGAGACGGTCTCTGCGGCCTCCGTAAGTGTCAATAACAGAAGTGTTATATCCAAAGAACCATGTGCACAAGTTCTCTGTTCAGCATCTGTAAAAAAATGCTACTATTCTTAGTTAAGACTGTGATTATTTGTTCACTTCTGGGCCATCAATCTCGACTGACATGATGTCTTAGAGCTTAAGTTTTCATAAGCCTGTGATTGATTCAGACATTTTCATTTTTTCCAAAACATGCTAACATGAGGCTAAGATTTCAAGTTACACCACGTCACATTCATTGGTGTAATTCTATGTAAAACGGTGGACGACCACATCAGTTCAATTTCTCACTTTTCTTTGTGCTTCACTTGTGCAGCTCGGGGTGGTGCAGACAGAGGGAGGTAAGGTGCAGGGCACGAAAGTCAGTGTTGGGTTGTTCCGTACCATGGACGTCTTCAAGGGGATTCCCTTTGCTGATGTCCCTCGAAGGTTCGAGAAACCAGTGCCTCACCCTGGCTGGGATGGTGGGTAGACTGATAAAACTGAACTTGCATCTGGGCAAATAACTGAAAACTATAAGTCACACCAGAGAGATATGTATGCTCATCCCTTTTAACTTTAATTATAATGGACTGAAGAGGTTTTATCTTCTAGCTATAGAGGTAAATGAGCATCAGCTAAAGGCCTAAACTACATGATGTGATGCGTCATGAAAAAGTACTTTGGCCATT
Source organism: Chaetodon trifasciatus (assembly GCA_037975065.1). Taxonomy (NCBI): domain Eukaryota; kingdom Metazoa; phylum Chordata; class Actinopteri; order Chaetodontiformes; family Chaetodontidae; genus Chaetodon; species Chaetodon trifasciatus. Next base: position 17,418,424 of record JBBMOE010000003.1, read on the forward strand.
TTCAAGTCTTACACTGCTCTTTCCCTGCACGTGTCCCTCGTCAGGTGTTATGAAGACCACTGAGTTTAAACAGAGGTGCCTTCAGACCAACGTGGCCATGACTGACACCAGAGGCACTGAGGACTGTCTTTACCTTAACATCTGGGTTCCTCAAGGTCGTTCAGGTAAATACTGAGAGAAGCCTGTAGAGTCTCATCCGTATTAGATCTGAGCTCCAGCTGGCTCTCATTCTCTTTGTCTTCTAGTGTCCGTTGGTTTGCCAGTCATGGTCTGGATCTTTGGAGGAGCTTTCCTGGCCGGAGGCTCCATGGGCGCTAACTTCCTGGACAACTATCTGTACGACGGGCAGGAGATTGCAGACAGAGGGGATGTTATTGTGGTGACGCTGTCATATCGTGTGGGGCCTCTGGGCTTCCTGAGCACAGGAGACGCCACCATGCCCGGTAGGTGCAGTGGCAGAATTGTGCAAAGCCTGCAAGATGCTGGCCACTCCGCCAATTTTATAAATTGCTCCATTGAATTAGTACATCCTGCTGTGATGAGTAAAAATTGTTCCCCGTTAGGAAACTATGGTCTGTGGGACCAGCATGCCGCCATCTCCTGGGTGCACAGGAACATCCGCGCATTCGGAGGAGACCCCGACAACATCACCCTCTTTGGAGAGTCTGCAGGTGGAGCTAGTGTCAACTTCCAGGCGAGAAACTTTTTTCTGGGTGTCTAGCTTGTGTGAGATGACAGATAGATAGCAGATATGAAATTAGCTAAAATTCACAAGTTGCAAACATGAATTTAACTTCATCTAAGATTTGCAAAAATATCGTGTTTTTTTTTGTTTTTTTGTTCTTGTTTTTTATCTTCTGTCTGTCTGCCCACAGATTCTCACTCCCAAAAACAAAGGGATGATCAAGAGAGCCATCTCCCAGAGTGGGGTCGCCCTTTGCCCCTGGGGCATCAACAAGAACCCCCGCAAGGTGGCTGAGGAGGTACATTACAGCTTCTCTGGCATGTTTTATTTCTTCTATGGAACTTTTAACACTTTTTTAATAGCTAACCATAATTAGCTGTAATTAATGTACATATAAGTCCATGGCCGAGAAACTATTAAAGATGATTTGAACCCTCTCCCCAGATTGCTCTGAAAGTCAGCTGCCCCACCGATCATACTATGGCTGCCTGTTTGAAGATGACTGATCCTGTGCTCCTTACAAGGGCTGGCTTTCTGTCTCTGTCCAGCTCAGCTGATAGTAAGGACTGCATCCACACAGCGTGGTTCACATTTTCATTTTAGACATGGGGCTCTGTTTTCGTCCCCGCCGCTGGCGTAGCGCAGAGTGCGCGCAGGCGGGCTCGCAGCTCACTTGGTATTTTGGTAAACCGAGGCGCACAGAGTTACGCCAGGATGGACGTTGCGGCGCAGTGGGGGGGGTATCGGCATAATCAGGGGCGGATTTGGATTTTCGGTCCATTTCGGTCCACGCGGCGGCGTAAAAGTGCGCTGAAAGCTCGCCGCTCGTGCGCCCACGTCACCAAAACCTCACAGGCAGGTTTCCACAGGGTCTGGCATTTCACTGCGATCAATAATTAGCAACAGCCACGATTCAATGCAACTATCTGAGTCAGCACATACAGTCAGACCTAAATTTATATATTTTGATCAGTATCTCATCTGACCACATGGCAAGCGCGATCGGCACGCGTAATGGTCACTCAACCTGACCGAATGTACACGGGTGAAACAGGGATGCAAACTAATCAATAAACGTCGCTGTGCCAACCAGAAACAGCCGTGGCATCCTACAGAGCATATATACTGCATCTATCTCAGGGCACTCGAGAGACAGAGAGAGACAGACACACAGAAAAAACGTAAGTGATGATCGTTGTCCACTATTACCCACGTTATTTCATTCCAAATACAAATGTTATCATTGTAATGCTTAACGTTATCTACAAAGATGGAGTACAACATTGCTTTGAGGAGGAGGAGGAGGAGGAGGATTTACCATCTAAGGACCTCCTCCCGGGAGAAGTTTGGGCGTCGGACAGTTTCCTGCGCGGGCACAGTCATCCTCGAAACTTGCCATGCGCCTCCCAGCAGCGTTTTTAAAGGTGAGGAGAGAAGCTGGTGTGATTGGTGAAGATTGGACTCGGCTGTGTCAAACCCACTCCACGCCTTCTCCCCTCCCTACTTCCGAGTTGCCGCTGGGTGGGACTGAGATGAGAGGGGGGAGTAGTTGCGCCGGCAGCGCAGTGCACGAAAATATCAAAGTCTGCGCCGCCACGCCCCATCGGCTCAGCGGACCTGACTTTGCGCCGCGCCGCGCTGGCGGCGGAGTCGAAAACAGAGCCCATTGTGTCAGTGCTTTGTGCCAGAGCAAGGCACAGAGAAGTAAGCTTTTATGCCTTGAGAAGTGAAACTGGCTGTGTATTATGTCTGTTAGACTCCTACCAGAAAATAAGCTATTTTACCACATTTTCTCCACCTTAACTGCTCTCTCTGTATGGCGTGTCCAGTCTGGGCTATGCTGTTTTTGTGCATATCTTGTGGAAATGTTGGAATGTTAAAAAAAAAAAAAGTTGCAAGAAAGTTTAGGTGGAACAGTTGGTGTAGCGATGAAAGCAAAAGATGAGAGCAATGTAAACAGTGAATTAGTCATGACTTACTTGAAGTATGTCCACTAAAGCTTCCATTGCAATGAAGAAAAGAAAAGGGCATCTTATTGTGCCCCCTACTGCAATGGTTTAATGACACCTGACAGGAGAATTAGCACCACTATACTGTAGTTCTTTATATTGTATGTGTCTGATTGTATTTGTGTCTGTCAGATCCCATTTTATACAACATGGTCCTCTCTCCCGTGGTCGACGGCGACTTCCTGCCGCAGGAGCCTGCCAACCTGTTCCACAATGCAGCTGACATCGATTACATCATTGGAGTCAATGACATGGACGCACACGTTTTCACAGGTTTAGATATTCCGTCAATCAACTCAAACCAAGTGGACACCCCTGTGTGAGTTTAAGCCATTAGATCACAGTGTGAAATGCTGATAGTTCTGCTCCGGATCTAAATAGACCAACGTAACTGTAGTTTTCCAAGAGCTGTGGCGATATTAACAATTTTGCTGGCAGAAAGATGTTTTATCAGACTGTATTTTCTAACCTTCTCTTCCTGATTGCAGGGAGGATGTGAGGAGGCTCCTGGCTGCATTCACTAAAGAGATGGGCACAGTTGGTCTGGACAGTGCCTACTCAGCATACACCTCAAGCTGGGGACCAAATCCCAGTAGGGAGACTATCAAGAAAACCATTGTGGAAATTGAAACAGACTTCATCTTCCTGGTTCCTGCTCAGGCTGCCCTCTACCTTCATTCTGGCACTGCTAGGTGCAGAGCAGTTTTCTTCGTCATTTAAAACCACAATATAGTAGAATTTAATGATCATTGTATTATATTTTTTACAGATATTTGTACAATTTTAATACAAAGTAAATGAATTACTTAAAATAATGAATGATGAATTGGCTTTTAATTTACCACTGAAACGGTCAATAATTATTCTGTACTCATGAGCCCTGCTGTCTTTTATACTCACTGGGTTCATGCAAAGAGCAGTATCAAGCATCTATAAGGTTAGGTGCCATGTAGTAAATAACTTGCACAAAAAGAGGTCTGTCATTTAAACCAGCCTCTGAGAACCTGCATGGGCCTTGGATTTTGTTTTTTTAAACTTTTCTCAGATTTCAGCTTTATCTGGCCCCCTCTTTGGTGTAGTTGTCATCACATCCCAATTCTTTCCTTGTCTCACCAAAGGACTGGCCGCACCTACTCCTATATCTTTTCTGAGCCCAACCGTATGGCAGGCTTTATCAAGCCCTACCCCAGTTGGGTTGGAGCTGACCACGCCGATGACCTGCAGTACGTGTTCGGAAAGCCTTTCACCACACCAGTGGCGTACTGGCCTAGCCAACGGGACCTCTCTGGCTACATGATCGCCTACTGGACCAACTTCGCCAAAACTGGGTATAATTCTGCAGAGACAAGAGTAATACAGAAATCAAATAAACCTGGATCAGACAATGAAACTGCAAACTAAAACTGCATCAATTCAGTTGCCCCTTTATCTGCTTGTTGTCTACAGAGACCCCAACAATGGAGGCTTGAAGGTGCCCACTACCTGGCCTACATTCACCACCAGTGGACACCAGTACCTGGAGATCAATTCTGAAATGGACAGTAACTATGTGAAACAGAAGATCAGGATGCCTTTCGTGCAGTTCTGGACGAGCGTCTTTCCAAACCTTCCTGTAAACATTTCAGAATAAAGAGCTTGTGCAATCACCTGTGTATTGTGGGCACCCAAACCTTAAGTATCACATCAGCACTGGTTCATGAAAAACAAATAAAATACTTCCTTCACTTATTTTTTGGTGTTGTGACTCTTTGAACAAACAGTAAAGTGCTTAACAAATTTCCTTTGCATGTATGACACCTGAGGATGGGGTTTGTTTGACTGTTTTGGGCTCAGCAATGATAGCAGTGATTATAACAATTCAAAAATTATGATATTGGTTTACTTTATTAACACAAAAGACACAAAAGAGTTAGACCAGCTTCAAACAAGGCTTGCAGAGGTGATTATCACTGTTATGACACAGGCACTTACCCATGAAACAAAGCAGAGTGTCTGCTTTGTTCAAGACAAATAATAGAGAGGAGGTTAAATGAAATCTGTGCCTGCTCGACTGAGCTATCTTAGGTGACATGACTATGACTAAGATTGGCAAGCTGACCAGCTAAATTTGCTAACCTATTAGCTACTGTTTGTCCTGCTCCTGCCCTAGGTTGGCTATTTGCCCTGTTCCTGATATTTTCATTTGCAGAATAGGAATTTAAGTAAAGATGAAGTAAAATAAGTGGGTGAGGGATAGACAGCCAATATGGCAACTTAAATTCTAAAAGCCAGCATAGCCAGGCTGCTATATGTCCACTTAAATCCTACATCATCAAGAGGAGAAGGAGAAAACAAGTAAAGCTATGTAATGCTTTGAATTTATGGCCGCAGCTAGTCATTTAATATACCCTGAGCAGTGTCTGTAACCAGCTTGCTAACATCACCATTATTAGTGCTGACACAAAAGTGTCTGATGGGCTTGTTTTTTCTTCTACTCTGGAAACTCTGGGAAAAGTCCTTTTTGCTTAAAAGTGGGAAAAAAATCCTGATTTCAGTGATTCTAACCTCTCCTCTTGCACCAGCTGTGGAGGTTAAAGTATTGCCATTAGGATGGGCCCTGAATCCAAGTATAATAATGTGCAAAAGTTAATGAAAGTGAAGGCTTTTCTGAAAAAAAGTGATGTATTCATCAACCATGTTAAATCCAGCAAACACAGAGACAGCAAACACAAACTTTGGGATAAAAATAATGTGAATTTAATAGTTACTTGCACATAGGAACTGTGCAGCAAACATTTATAATATTGCTGTCATGCTTAATTACTCTGACTGATGATTGTAGAACATTGCATTAATACCCCAACAATAGAAGTCACATTGAGTTTTATTCACTACAGCAAACATTCATTATTATTCTGTCTCCACAAATGCTGATGGCATCTATTTTGTATATCGTCCTACAGTGTTTATAATATCCATCGACTGAGGAGTGGCTGTGTGGATCTGGTGTGGAAAGAAGGTTTGTAAAGAATCTGGCCTGTCTTAATCTCTGAAGAACAAAATACTGAAGTTCAACTGCATATTTCAACCAACAGCAGCACTTCAGATAAGTGGGGTTATTTTAAAGATTTTATCTTATCTCAAACGGTGTGCTCTTTGCTAATCTGAGAAGAAGTCCACCTGTTTCAGTGAGTCAGTGTATACTTCCACACCGTATACTCTGTGTTTGCCAAACCAAACATTTTACCTCTAATGTTGGATGTGTAGACTAGTTTCTATTGAAAGATTCTGCCAAAACACTGATGTATTTACACTCAACATTATGTCTTTTTTCCGTATTTGGAATGAAAAAAAACAAACAAACAAATATACATATTAACACTTTATACAACATGATACCTTGCTTAGAATACCTTGTTTGAGTTGGCAGTTGGCACGCTTTACAGCAGGCTTGTGTGAAGATTCTCATTCATCCAGGTCATGGTACTTCTAAGTGCTTTCAAAGGCAACTGGACTTGTTTGTGGTTCTAGAGGACGTTTTGCCTCTTATCCAAAAGGCTTCTTCAGTTCAGAACTGAACTGAACTGAAGAAGAACAAGTCCAAAGGCAAGTCCAGTTGCCTTTGGAAGCACTTAGATTTACAGCAGGCTGTTTCCCATCACAGGTTTAGAGGTCAAATCATGGTCAGTGGGACCACAGGGTGAAAGTAAAGATTGTGTAACAAGAGTAAACAGCTATATTTACCAGTTATTCTCTGGCGGGGGTTGGGGTTGGGGGGTCTTGTGCATATAAGCGCCTGGAGAGGACTCCGCTGTCGTCTGGACAGCCATGGAGAAGCTGAAGGTTCTGTTTGCTGTTGTCTTGTCTCTGGGAACGGCCTCAGCCGCCTCTGTAAGTTGCATGGAGGGCTCTTTGTGATTTTTGGGCAAAAAACAAATCTATATTACTGTTGGGATGTAGTAATCATGGTAAAATGGTCTCTGCCTTCACTTATGAGTTTACTTCATCTCTGTCAACTTTTTACATTTACAAATTATCAGCAGTAAATTTAACAAACTCCTCTAATACACATTTATGGTTTACCTTCAGCATGAAGAAGGAAATTCCAACATGCATACTGTAAATGTAATTTCTCAAAAGCACATTCTGTGTACAGTGACCACCTATAGATTACATAGAGTTTATTCTCACAACGCTGTCTATATATCAAGGGAAAAAACAGGTTCAAGAGCAACATGCACAATCTGCACTATTATGATATTATCTTACAATTTTACTGTATTTATTTGCTGTTTTACAATGTCATTGAAGGTGAAAGCTCTTGTTTGACTCTGTCTCTAGCTGGGCGTGGTACAAACAGAAGCTGGTGGTGTTCGGGGACAAAATATCCCCCTTGGTCTTTTCCGCTCTATTGATGTTTTCAAGGGTATTCCCTTTGCTGCCAGACCTGGAAGCTTTGAGAAACCAAAACCTCACCCTGGCTGGGATGGTGCGTAAAAACGGCACTTACACTGCAAAATCATCCCTCTGAGCAAAAATGATTCACATTGTTCTCATCCTCAGGCGTACTGAAGGCAACAAAGTTTGCAAAGAGATGTCTCCAGATGAGCATGCTCCAGACTTCAAGTTTTGGTAGTGAAGACTGCCTCCACCTCAACATCTGGGTTCCTCATGGTCGACATGGTAACTTTTTTTATGTTTCTGTATATTACTGATATAATCACAGATACAGTAGATGTGCTTGCTTGTAAAATTAAAAATGCTTCTCTTTTTCAACCCAAGTTTCATCAGATCTCCCAGTCATGATTTGGTTTTATGGAGGAGGCTTCATGGTCGGCGGTTCTATGGGGCCAAATTTTCTCAACAACTATCTGTACAGCGGTCAGGAAATTGCAGACAAGGGCAATGTCATTGTGGTGTCTGCGGGATACCGTGTGGGAGTACTGGGATTCCTGAGTACAGGGGACTCTCGTTTACCTGGTAAGGGCAGTTATTGAGAATGTGCTGAAATGGTAGAAATCCTGCACATTTGCCAGTGCTTCCCCCTCTTATTGTGCTCTTTACATTCAGTTAATGGAGGAGTGGGATGCTTGTATGTCAGTAGACTTGTTGGCAGTTTTAATGGGCTTTTGACTCAAAATTTGCCCCCATGACAGGAAACTACGGTCTGTGGGACCAGCATGCCGCCATCGCCTGGGTGCACAAGAACATCCGCTCATTTGGAGGAGACCCTAACAACATCACCATCTTTGGAGAATCTGCGGGTGGAGCTAGCGTCAGCTTCCAAGTGAGAGGCTTTAGCAAAAACACAGTCACCTTCCAGTAAGGCAAGGGAGTTTGTAAGTTGCAGCTAATGACTTTATGACATGAATATTATATAGATAAGCAAAAATGCATTGGAAGAATCATATAAGGGTTGCCATTTTGCAGAAAATTAATTTGCCTGATGTATGATCCTCCTGAAACATATTTCTTAAGCACATTGTACTATTAAGAAATCCAGTACTTGCAATTTATAAAGGCCTTATAAAGTATTCCTTGCATGTACATATTCCTTTTGCAATACTTTTCAGTCATTTGTGGTAAGTTTAAGGCCTGAAAAGCCCTATTTCACACATTTTGTCAATACTGAAGGGTAATCTATGAATGTATTGCTATACAGACTCTCTCCCCCCACAACAAAGGGCTGTTCAAGAGAGCCATCTCCCAGAGCGGTGTTGCCCTCTGCCCCTGGGCTATGAACAGGAACCCTCTCAAGGTCGCAGAGGAGGTATGTAAGATATCTTGAAGATGGAGCCCGCTGTCATGAAAAAAATCCTAATTTTACTTCGATAAAGTAATTTCTATTAATGATATGATTTAAATCCTGATTTTTAAACAATTGTCCACTTTCCTTATGAAATTATGAACACATGGGGCTGAAGCACTTAACTGAGAATTTGGCTGAGCTCAAGCATGCTGTTTTACCTTGTGTTCAGGTTGCTGAGAAGGTCGGCTGCCCCACAGATGACAGGATGGTGGCCTGTCTGAAATCCACTGATGCTGTGACTCTCACCATGGCTGCTCCCCACATCTCACTTGGCACCCCAGACAGTGAGCATTATTTTCTGTCAATGGAAGAAAACATCCACAGATCTGACTACTTTATTTAGAATATATAGCAGGCAGTCAGCATTCATAAAGGATATTGTAAAATTGATCGCATCGCCATTTAGACATAATCCTTCAATTCATTATAAAGTCCAAAATCAGTGTCTCACAACAGTGTTTTTCAAAACTCAGCTAAAACATGCTTTACATACAGACTAACAATACCACATAAATATGTAGTTGCAAGTAATTCTGTGTCAATTTATCTAGACCCTACTGTGAAAAACCTGCTTCTGTCTCCTGTCGTGGATGGAGACTTCCTCCCTGATCAGCCCGCCAACTTATTCCACAATGCTGCTGAAATTGACTACCTGTTAGGGGCTAATAACATGGACGGACACCTGTTCACCTCAAAGGACATTCCTTCCCTTGGAAAAAAGAATGAAGAGACTCCTGTGTAAGGCTGATTTGTCTTCAGAAAGAAAACATTTTTATTTTGTGGGCATGAATGAAAGAGAAAAAGCGAGAGAGGAAATTTGGAGGCAGAACTCTGTTGCAGAGTCATTTCACTAACAGAGCTCTCTACCTTATTTTCATTGCAGAGAAGATGTAAAGAGGCTCCTTGCTGCTTATACTGAAGAGAAGGGGCAAGCTGCTGTCGAAATCGCCTTCACTGAATACTCGGCCAACTGGGGATCAACACCCAGCCAGGCCACCATTAAGAGATCAGCTGTGGACATCGGGACCGACTACATCTTCCTGGTTCCTACACAGACTGCCATCTACCTGCATGCTGCTCATGCAAGGTGAGGCCAACTGCCTGATTCTTTTGCCTTTAAATATCTTTTAGTTGCTCCAGCTGTGTGTTTTTTGCAGTTTTACTCATCAAAAAAAAAAAAGTTTGAGAGTGGCGTAATCAGACTGTTGGCAGATGCAGACTAAACAGAGGACGTGATGGTCTTCAACAGGTCTGGTCGTACCTACTCCTACCTGCTGACTGAGCCCAGTTTATTTGCTGGAACACTTTATCATGACTGGGTGGGAGCCGACCACGCTGACGACCTGCAGTACATATTTGGCAAACCCTTCACCACTCCAAAGGCCTATGGAGACAGACACAGAGACCTGTCTGGCTATATGATCGCCTACTGGACTAACTTCGCCAGAACAGGGTAAAACACTCTTTGCATGCATGTGCAACATTGGAAAGTTTTAACAGCTTGAGGATTATTTTACTACAAAACTAAAGGGTACTTTCACAAGTGTTTCTTCCTCTACTTATTTTCACAGAGACCCCAACAAAGGAAACCTGAAGGTGCCTGTGACCTGGCCTGAATTCACCAGCTCTGGGCACCAATTCTTGAACATTAGTGCTAAAATGAATGAGAGCTCCATTGGGCGGGAAATGAGGCTTCGTTTTGTTCGCCTTTGGACCCACACCCTTCCCAGCCTGCCATCACCTGGTGTCACAGATGCTCAGTGATGACTTTTTATTCAAATATACACTGATTATACAAATAAAAGAGTGTGTGCAATAAACTTTGTGAGTAAAAGAAATCTGTTAGGGGCTCGACTGCCAACCAAAAAACACCTTTGTGGGTATCATAATTAGTAAATGATCTGACTTAGCATAGCTTCACCCCTACATCACATCCTCACAACCAATGAGAGAAGGATTTCAGACGGTTAAGAAACAGGAGTTGATGGTACAAATAGTCTGAATTTATTGTCCTGTTAGAGATCAAACTGACAAGTTTGCAAACAAACAGTTAGCTACGTCAGAGAGCTTTTCCTCTCTTCAGTAACTCTTTATTGGATGAAATGATTGACAAAAATGGAAACAAAATGCTGGCAGAGCACAGAGAACGTAAGAAGAATCCTGGAGAATACAGTGACTATGGTAGTTCACCAGCAAGCTGTGTCAGTCGTCTTTACATCATCAAGCCTCCAGTTTTGTTTTTTTCACAAAGACGAAAGGATGAATTTTGAGGTGCTGCTTTCTGGTGTTGAACTGAGTGAAAGAGAGTGAAGGTTCCAAACGCTGAATGATGGACCATTTTAGGGCCAGTAAAGTTTGATGCTGGCATTTCATACTGAAGTTACTGAACTGGGCTTAGTGTGGTTTGCTCCCTGTTTCTAATCAACCAGTACTGTTAGACCTAATCAACATATCTGGAAGTCATCATCATGCCATAGTAAGAAAAAATACACATACATTGTGCTGGTTAATGGATTAATGGTCTTTTTTTAATGACTTCTGCAGCTTTGAAACAGATGATAGATTTTAAATACAAAGCCCTGCACACCACAGAGGTGATTTCAGTTGTACCAACACCAAATTATCATCAAGTCAATGAGTCTGAGCTGGTGCAACAGGAAACAATCAAACACAGCCTGCACATGCCCAAAAATACACCATACTTTTCTATATGATTGTATGGAAATTTTAGCGCTCTTTGTGAGAATAATGAGCTGGAAGGGTGTCCAACTGCACAAAATCAGGACTAAACTCTGTTCTCTCCAGGTTGCCCTAAAGATCAAGTGCATTACTAATTGTTGATCACATTATGGTAGTCTGTTTGAAGAGGTCTGATTCAGAGGCCCTAACAATGACCAGCAAGTGTCAACGGTCCTCAAGCAATGAGTGCTGCTCCACTGTGAATGGCCTTGTATACTTTGTTGTTTCAGATATTGTATGGGTGCTTTCTACTACAGCAAGTCACATCTGTCAGATTTACTGTAATGCCTTGAAACCAATATTAGAAGGAACCAAATGTGATGAATGTAAGATCACACAGATTACACATTTCTAATTTCTATCACTCTACTAATATCATGCGAGACAGAGGAAATTAGAAAAGAAGTATAAAAATGAGAGCTCATAGAATTAAATTGTTTAATTTAGTGATTCAAATAGCATTGAAGTTCACAAATATAATGAGTTTAGCTTTATGTATATGGAAATGTGTTTAAAATGTATGTTTAGTTTGTGCCTGATTGTATCTGCCTCTACCAAACCCCATCATAAACAACATGGTCCTGTTTCCTCTGATTGATCACGACTTCCTGAACTTTACTACTCGTTGCACAATGTGACTGACATCAGTTTACTGGTTTACATGTTCCCTCAATCACCTTCCACCTGGTGCACACCCCTGTGTGTGTTTGAGCCAACACAGATACAGTAGATCTACCTGCAGTGGCATACAGATTTATAGTCTTGTGCCCTCTAGTGGGGGGGGGGGGGGAGGAAACACGTTGACTATTGGCCTGCACAGAGCCCTGACCTCTAACCCATCCAAAACCTTTGTGAGAGCTGGGGTGCAGATGTGAGCCAGACGTTACGTTAATTTATCATGTACACATTAAAGTAAAACAATATGAATAGGATGAGAGAGAGAGAGCATGAGGGAAATGTATTACAAAAGCTATGGGAGGAAACTGAGAGGAAGATATATTAACACTATGAGATAAGGTTTGTGACTATAATAACAACACCATGTACATATACAATATATCTATGCTTGATAGACTATACAGAGAGGTGTTCTTGTTCAATGACTTAAGTCTGTCTCTTTCTCTGGGCTCCATTGTGTTCATATGATTGGATCAGTATTCTTCATCACACTCATGCAAGCTGATAAGGCTGATGAAGGGTGTGGCTTCAACAAAGTCATCTCCAAGACACATGAACACCAGAGAGCCAAGACAGACAGTCAGACCATGTCCATTGGGAAGACAGCAGCCAGCATTGGGCTGGCAGTAGGCGCGATCCTCGCCTTGCAGGGAGACCTGCTTGACTCCTTCGGCTTTCAGTTACGCGGGGACGCGGCGCTGCTCGGTGCTCCAGCGTGGGCTGTGGTCTGCGTCATCGCCGCAGCTTCCTTCCTCGTCGTGCGCTGGCTGGACCGGCTGCTCTTCTGTCCTCTGGAGCTGCTCAGGGCGCCCGATGATGTGGGATACATCGCCGTGGACGGTCGCTCCAGAGCTCAGGCGGCAAACGAGGTCCGCCGGCGGAGGAAAACCGGAGAGCTGCCTCCGGTCTATCCAAACGGCTGGTACCGAGTGCTGGATTCACACCTGCTGGAGAGGGGCGACGTCCAAAATGTCTCTATTCTAGGTATGATAAGTAAAAGAGGTTACATTACCACTGCTTAAAACTAAAGACACCACCTGCCATGTTTCTGTAGTATTGTCGCGTGTGACGCATGAAGGTGAGACCTAAAGGCTGGAGGCCAGTGAGTAACCACCAAATAAAATAGAAATAAAAACACCCAAGGAGCAATATTAAAGTAAACTATTTTATTTTGAAAGTCAATTAAAAAGGACCAATCTTAAAATGCATATGCCCCCCCAAAAAGGCAAATTCCCCAAACGTGAAAGTGTGTAAGGTGAGATGAGATATGTCAGCAGGTACCACCCAGGTGGAATAGGTGACACTGCACCCCTGTGTATGAGTGATGTCACATTTAAAACCCCTAATCTAGATATGAGATGTGGAAAGGTGAGGTTAGTCAACCCACACTTTGTTGTCCTTAATTTCATGGGAGCGTCTTTAATGAGATAGAACTGTCTGTTGCTTCTTCCTGTGCTCTACTCCATGAGCAACAGTTGGTAGTACATTGATTTCTGCTAGGTTTATGAGATGTTACTTATTTGAAGTGACTGTTGCTGCTCAAGAAAATAAAGAGTTCGAGCTGAATTTTCAAGAAGTAGTCACAGAATAGTGTCATTCTCAGGTGCACAGAGCATGAAATATATACTCTTGATAGATGAAATAAATACTAAATGTTACTCAGTTAATGTATTATTTTGTGAAGTGAAGTATGAATAGATTATGATTCAGTTCCTCCATTGTAGGAGGTGTAATTGTTAATCTGGATGATTCACGTCCGATTATTCATTGAAGCTTTATTTTAATTAAACAAAGCCAGCACATCTTCAGTTCTTTAGATTTTAATTACCTCTGCTGGCCTTTCTACAACCCCCATATTTGTCACTTCACCTGGTCTCTGTTGTTGAGTCTCAGGCTGCGTTACGAAAGACAAACTCATATTACTAAGTTGTTTTTTTAAGAATACATTTGAAACCCATCGGCCTTCTGTCGCTGTTAGGGTGATTTAGGGATGAGGGTGCATAGTAACGCCTTCTTTTTGAACAAAGCCTCATTGTTTCAGGTCACACAAACTTTAAACCGCTTGTTTGATTTAAAGGTGTCATGGAGACGGATCTTATGGTTACAGATATTAATTGCAGTAAAACTTGACTGTGTAGGTCAGGTGAAACATTAAATGGCTCCTTTTCCTGCAGGAAGTGAAGTCTTAGCCAAGTATTTAATGTCAATATGTCATTAAAACCAAATCAGTCTGAGTAAAGTATAAAGTCTGTCATGATCAGTTTTGACCTCTTTGATTTTACGTTGATCTGACAGCCAGTCTATCCTGCATCACGCCTCTCTATGATCAGTGGTATGACAGCTCATCACTCACAGCTTTAAAGCTTTTGATATGTCATCTTCATGCCTCTGAGCTGATTGACACGCAGCAGCTCTGTGGCAAAGTCTGAATTTATTCCACACACTGATTTGTTTGTGTTTATTTTCATAGAGGCACGGGATTTAAAACCCACACGTGTTCCACATTTTGGATTCGTTTCTCGTGTTGATATCCGGTGGGACTGTTTGATCTCTTCAGAGAGTTCCTTTGACTTTGAATTCAAAAGGGTTTCAAAGAGCGTGTGGTACTTTTATGTTTCGGTCTCATCACCTGCCATAAATAAGCAAACAAACTGTATATGAAAGGTTTTACACCTGAAAAGATACCTACCAGTAACATGAGACACCTGCTCTAACACAGCGATTCAGGATGCTGATTATTTCTCAAATAATCTGCCAGATATTTTTCCAATTAAATTGATTGATTCAACATTTAATCTGTTAAATATTTTAACAATTGTGACAAATACCCATCACAACAATTTCCCATCGATAATGGATGAATAGATAGATTCCATCAATATTTATACATGCATTTATCATAAAGCGCTTTTCCACCTTCACGGACAGAGCACTTTTCAATTTCACACACCAATGGCCACCCCCGACTGAACTGAAAAGCCCTGGAAAACAAGTAAGTGAACTTTAATCAGCCTGAAATTGTTCAGTATTTATTGACTGGCCTTGATCACTCTGTAGTTCAGATCTTTTTTACAGTGAGCACCAGTGTTGCAGGTCAGTAAAACACCCTGCACACTAAAAGTGTGATGCAGATCAGTGGCTGCCAAAGTGGGGATGAGGCATTTCCAGAAAACCACGGGGGTGTACTGGATATGCATGTGCTGGAAATCAATAAATGCACAGACCCAGAGAACTTGAATGCCTTTCTGTCCATGATTCCTGGTATATAACAGAAACTGTACTTTTCTTACATGTTCCTCTGGTCTCCTTTCTCCCCTTCTCATCCATTTCATCACATGCTGTCCCCCCAGCCCTCTGACATTTTAGTGCCCCAAATTCTGGCAATCCAGATCTAAACTTGGCGTCCTTCAGGATCTGCATCCTGCTGTGAATGAACGCAGGGTCTCGCTCCTGACTTTTCTCTGCAGTCATCCGTTTACATCATATATCAAATTCTGCTCAGTGTATCTTTCCCCTGCGCTCTTCTCACACGTTGCACCGTGGTTCAGTTCTGTCCTACAGCAGGACAGTGCTGTGTCACCCCTCTTTTGGACGAGCCTTATTTTGGATTTCTCTGAATTTTACTGGATACCCTGATAAGGCACTGCTGACTCTGTGGAGTCAGCGAGCCTGTGCTAATCTGGGAGCACTTTATAGGTCAGTCAAAAGTCAAGCCAAATACAGTAAATACAGTAGGTAGAGATGTCCACATGTGGTATCTGACTGGACACAGATTGCTTGACTGTGCACTATACAACATGGACCTCCTGTAGTTTGTAATCTATCCCTGGAAACTAATCACAGCAGGTGAAGTGTAACCATCTAACACACTTCTAAAGATTGCTGCTTATCCTTTGTAAAAGACAGGCAGTAGGATGAGGGTGGTTGAAGGAAAAATAAGCATTTATAGTCTATATCTGTTTAAAGTCACTATGTTGTTTGTATGTTTTAGGCCGGTTACTTTCTGGCAGTCACCCATGTCATTTAACCATAGTACTGTAGCAATGCTGGTTGGCAAGTGTACACTATCTCTATTTGATTTCAGGATTCACCAACAAATTATGGCTCAAGGTGCAGGTTGCACCATAAAATTGGAGGAATTTTGTTCTCAGGAAATCTGTATATATTTTGTGTCAGTGGCTGCAAGATGCTTATCCCCTTATTTATAATTGTTGTTTTTTTCCTGTGCATTTGTCAATGGAGATATTTGAGTATTTCAGTGAAATGTACAAATCGTTGTAGTTTATACGCTAATTCTTATATCTCACCATTGTATTTCGAATAGGCAGCTCGTTCATGAAATGTTTCTTAAGTGTTTGTCCATACTGTAATTAATCATCGTAGGTGAGCAGGTGGCAGTGTTTCGTGGCCATGATGGGAAGGCCTACGTGGTGGATGCCTACTGCCCTCACCTGGGTGCCAACCTGGCTGTGGGAGGACGGGTGCTAGGAAGCTGCATTGAGTGCCCATTTCATGGATGGCAATTTCAGGGGAATGATGGCAAGTGTGTGAAGATACCCTATGCAGAAAAAGGTGAAAAACCGATTTTTATTCTACAGAAAAATTTGGTGTATGATTTAAAGACAAAGCAACAAAATAAGTCACAATTAAGAAAACTGTTTGACATTCCTATGGACATAAATGCACACTATTGGACCCTTCCACATGCATTAAGTTAAAAGACAGTGGTGAAACTGTTTATGTGCTGTTGGGAATGAACAGTGGATTGCTGAAATAGTATGCTACCCATTGTAAATATTGACTAATGAGATTCAGGTTTCGTCTGTCTTTCAGTGCCAGAGTTTGCGAAGGTGCGCAGCTGGCCCAGCTGCGAGGTCAACGGCCAGATCCTGGTTTGGTTTCACTGTGATGGAGAAGATCCTCATTGGACCGTCCCTGAGCAGCAGGAAGTTACAAAGGGCGAGTGGGTGTATCGGGGGAGAACTGAACATTATGTCAACGCTCACATACAGGTAGGTGCATATGTGTGTGCGGGTGTATTTTTCCTTACACAGCATGAGATGTTTTAGTCTGTTTGAAGATGAAAACCAGTGTGTTTTAAGGTGTTTTACTTTGAACATTTTCATAAAGGATCAATAAAGTTGTTAAGTACAAAGAAACATCATGAGTGTGTCATGGTGACCTCTCCTCCCTACAGGAGATTCCTGAAAATGCAGCAGACATCGCTCACCTCGCTCACCTGCACACGCCGAGCATTGTCAGCGGAGCCGACCTGCGCTACATCAACAGCAAAACCTGGGCTTTTTTGCGGCATGACTGGAAGGTAAGGATTGTTCTAAAAAATGCTGACTGAGATAGTGCTTTTACAGTCCTCAAAGTTTCAGGAATGCTCTATATTTGATGGTATTTTGATTTAAGATGGCACAGAACTTATTTATTTTGGAGGATGAAGTATTATTGAAGAGTGTTTTTCTGTGTCTGAATGCAACTGTATGTACTGTGTCTGTGTTTTTGCATGTGTGTGTGTTTATTCAAGGTTCAATGGGAACCAGAGTCAGAGCCCAACCAGCATTGCTCTCAGATGTTGGTGAAACATGCGTTTACTGTGTTCGGTCTCCACTGGCCTCTGCTGGATGTTCACGTTGTGGCCAGACAGGTACAGTAAAGGGCAAAGTGTGAATGCAGTTTGTACATCATTCCCAGTGACTGGTGTTTAAATAGATAGCATAATGAATCATCTAATCAATAATTCCATTAAAGTGAGAATGGATTTTAACCACATGACTAATGTTTTCCATGGCAATATCTACTGTACATCAACACTGGTGCGCAGAGCTGTATTTCTTGATTGATGTAAATGGAAATGATGAATCAGTCCCCATCCATAATAGGTATAGTAATGTTGTGAGTTGTTATGTCAGTTATCATCAGCAATGAGAGATCGGTCCAAAGGTGAACGATGGAAAGTCTTGCACAAGAGCAAAGAACAGTCTGGCACTGAATGAGTGTGACCGAGCAGATGATATACTAGACTGATAGGAAATGAATCTCAGGTGTGTGATCAGGTAAGTGGGCAGGTGGGCGTGGCTGGAGACATTAGGAGACATTAGTGAGAGTGGAGAAGTACCGACTGAGCATGTGAATAGATGACCCTAAACACTGTGATGTATCATGCATTTGTCTGTGCTTCAGGTGGGACCAGGAATGGTGTTTCTGCTGTTTAACCACAGCTTCTTGGGCCGGGGTCTCATCATGCACTGTGTGACTCCAGTGGAGCCTCTGCTGCAGCTCGTCTCTCACATCATGTTTTATCAGTCTAATATCCCGCCTCTGGTGCCCAAATTCATCCTCAAAGCAGAGTGTATTCAGGTGCAGTACACACTTTCTGCTGTCACTGTGACATAGTCCTGCATTCTCTGTATGTGTTATCATCATCTGCATTGTAGTTATGGAGCTTTTTAGTGTCTTTGAGCTCATAACTTACGTTTTACAGCACATTTACTGCACAGTTCAGTCTCAGCACTGATCAACCAGCAGGCTGCTTTATTAGAAAGTGTTGTGGGGAACACAAGTAGCTGAACTGCATGAATAATGTTCATAATACTTGTAAATCACTGTTATTTATTAGTTCTTAGTTTATGATTCAGAGTCATTGTAATGTGAAGAGATCATTGTGTGCATTTGCCTCCCACTCTGCCTTTGGTTTAATTCTCTCTCCTCATTGCCACCAGATGTAACACCACACAGTCACAGAGAAGGTGTAAATAGTCCTCATTAAACTTGATAATTAACTGTGTGGTGAAGTGAAAAACAGTCACTGATTTAACAAAAAGGAAAACTAAAAAACTGCCTCAAACGAGAAGGCGAAAAGCATTTTTGTGAATGCTGGCCAGTAAAAAGTACGCAGGGTTGGTCTGTGCTGAGCCTGAAATTTGGCCAAAGTTTAAAACATATCAGATGCAGAAGGTGATTGTGTCACTGTGTGTATGCTGAAGTCATCGGCCTGCAAAGGGACTCTCTCGTTGTGTGTGTACCAAACAGTCTGTACGAGGAAAGTTTCATATCCAGCACTAGTTTTGAGATTCATTTTGGTCAGTGTCTTTCATTTTCTCCAGTCCCTTATGTGTTGCTTCATTGTTTAGAAGTTCAGAAGAGGAATGATGTAAGACTGTGGAGTGACATTTAATTAACAGCACTTCACACAGTGTGCCCTGCAATCTTTAATAAGCCACTGCAGCGAGACAGGACAAAATATTCTTCTTCTACCTATTATATAATTCTCAGCACTATTTAAGTGGAAGTCTGTTCCTTTTTTAATCTTCTACAGCTGTGCCACCTGTTTGGTAATCATGCGCTCAGGGAAAGTAAAGGAGGAAAGAGGCTTAAAATATTTCTAATGGACTTGAAGCTGTAAAGCAAACTTATCATGTTTGTTAACACAGTTAATATTCATATTTACTCGGTGTTTGTCACAGTTTTTTGACCTTCTCAGTGACCTTCTCTTTTTTTTCTTTTTGTGTCTAGTTTGAGCGGGATGTCATGATCTGGAATAATAAGAAGTACATCTCCAAGCCTTTGCTGGTGAAGGAGGAGTCAGCCATCCAGAAGCACAGGCGCTGGTTCAGCCAGTTCTACAGCGAGAACAGCCCCCGGCTGCAGTACCAGCGCGACACGTTGGATTTCTGACCTCGCTGAACTGCAGGAGGAGGCATCAGCCGAGAAGATGTCAGGTCAGGGTTGGCATTTGTCAGAGGTCTCAGAGGAGGGAGTCCAGGGTTGATTTTCATCTGGCACATAGCAAATAAATTAAACGAGGGGGGGGGATGTTGATGAACTGCTGCTAATATTCAAAGCAAGCAATACTAAGAACACCACAGTTGCCATGTTGTAACACTTAAATGTTTCTCAAAGCTTTTTAAATCCCATTGTGAAGAATTACATGTATTGTGATACATACGTATGCAACCAGTCGCAGTCTTGCACTTGAGTGACTGTTTCAGCTGATCTTATGTTAATTAAGGGTTAATAGAAACCTCCTGCCTCCAGCTTGAGTTCATTGAAAAGGCTTCTTCTGCAGTTTGTCTCTCAGTGCTGTGACTTGGTGTCACTGACTTTCTCACCTTGACTTATCTGCCTTCCAAACTGTACATTTAAGTGTGGAAAATGTAATTGACTGTGCTGGGCAATGCCTCAGCTGATAATAAGAAATTGGCAAGCGTGTTCCTTTCCTGATTGATATCTCAGGTTACTAAACAGCCAGCTGATAGTGATTTTCCAGTCACAGCAGTTTGCAATGACAACTTAAAGGACCACTTCACCAGCTCTGTACTTAAAACTGCGATAACTGATTCTGTGGCCACTTGGGGGCAGCAAAAACAAATTGTTCACAAACAGTTGCTTATTCACACATGCAGCAGATACACAGCAACATTAGGAGCATCTTCAGACCAACATGCCTCGCTCAGATGTTTCTCTGAAAACAGCTGCCTCTGTGGCCAGAAATGACACCATGAGAGGGAAGGAGTGGACGGGATATTGCTCGTCTAATCTCACTCCAGTAAAGACAAATTTCTCAAAATGTTGAGCTGCTCCGTGAACAAGCACAATTATACACACAATCACTTGTCAGTTAGAAAATGGTGACACATGATGAAAAGGTCCTTTGATTATGACAGATGATGAAATGATGATGATGAAATTATTGGTTGAGATAGAAAACATATTTTCTCTTCACTTTAACTCACTCTGAGGGTTCAATAAAGATGTGCCTTTGCAAGTGTGTGAAAACAAGAACATCTTGTAGATCTATAGAAATATTTCAGTTTTTTCACATGCTGAGAGATTCAGAGATTCGTGTCATGTCTTTCTTTCTTCTTTATTCACATCTATGCATTGAAGCCCTGTATTTTAAGTGAGCCTTCACTTAATTTTAGGTCTGATCATGTATTTAAAAAAAATAAATAAATAAAGTGTTGCTTGTGATACAGTCATAAATGTGTGTTCCCATTACTGCTGTAGCAGATCTGCATGTGAGACAGCAATATGCACTTTCAGCATTTCATTTTGTTATTTACTCCTGGTGCATGTTGGCGACTCATTACTGACTAAATCACTGATGACTGCGATGCTGTGCGGTTTTATTAGATGCTACGGTGCCTGCAGGGAAATGTGACAAAACTAGAAAAGCAATAATTTTCAGTCGCCTGCGGTGACGGGGCTGGGTATGTGGGATTGCTCAGCGTTCCGTTTTAATTTCCGTTAATTATCAGATAGTCATAGAAGATGCATTTCAAAGGAAGTAACCAGTAAAAAGCGTGTTCTTATGAATATCAGATGAAGTCCTCTCTTCTGCTCCTCAATATGAAAATGTATTTTTGTAACTGGCTAATCTACAGATGTGATGTTTATTTAAATGTGCAGAATAAATGTGTCTGCTTGCCTCTAATGTGTTTGTTCATGCATTTCTGAACTGGCAAAAGCTTTCCGTTGCACTGAATACATTAGCGTGTTAAATTGAGTGGAACAGTGAAATGTTCGCTGTACTACTTGGCCAGTGGCACTTCTGTCAGACTCGTGCTATTGCTTGGCACTCCTTATCTGTGAATGTGCTTATCTTATCCGGGTGGGACAGGACTGTATTGCCTCTGTTATACAGTAGCATTACATCAACAGTTGGCTCACTTGAGCTTTGTCCAGGAAGAAAGCAGACTTTTTATAATGAGGACACATATTGAGCGTTTGTGAGCGTTTGTATCGAATAGACA
Organism: Chaetodon trifasciatus; assembly: GCA_037975065.1. Lineage (NCBI taxonomy): Eukaryota > Metazoa > Chordata > Actinopteri > Chaetodontiformes > Chaetodontidae > Chaetodon > Chaetodon trifasciatus. The sequence continues at coordinate 17,440,087 of JBBMOE010000003.1, forward strand.
GAAGGAATCTCTCTGTTATGAAGGATGGCTGAGGCTGAAACCTTCGAGACGGTGGAGGAAGGTGTTGTTACACTTGAGGAACAGCACCTGCCAGCTGCAGAAGAGACTTACTTCAGAGTTTCATACACAACGAGGGGAGCAGAAAAGCATGAAGACGAGAGTGATTCAGTCACCCAGCCTCTGCTTCAGCTCACACATCAGGGCAGCCGTGATGAGAGTCACAAAGCAGACTCGCAAACAGCGACAGATGGCGCTGACCCAAAGACATCTGTTCCACAAGAGCTGGAATTGGCTGGCAGCGATCGGCCCGGCTGCAGTGGAAGTGTCAGGAGTTTGTGCAGCAACAGCAGCCGGCACGAGTGCCCCATCTGCAGCGAGCTGTTCGACTCACACGGAGATCACCGCATCACCTTACTCAACTGCGACCACACACTGTGCCACCACTGTATCACTGGCATCATGAGGCGGGCCAAGGACCCAGGCCGACTGCAGTGCCCCTTCTGTAGACAGACCACTCCGTTCCCACAGTGGGAGATCAGACGGCTGCAGGAGGAGTCGTACAGTGACGCCGTTTACGAGCCCGGACCGGCCCTCGTCATCGGCCTTGGCCCTGAACTTCAAACCGTCCCAGCATCAGCGTTTGCCTGCTTTGCTCTGGAGAGGCAGCTGGAGGCGCAAACACAAACAAACATATGTGGATGCTGCGTCTTCCCTTCCAGCCTTGTCAGAGGACTGAGACTGATGCGACTACACTCCCCCTGCTTCTCCATCACTGTGCTCGTGCTGCTCTTCCTGGTGCTGCTGGGCTGCTTCCTCTACATGGTTGTCCCTCTTATAATGCTGTCCATACTTGTCAATAATGGCTAAGCTTATAGATGATCATTGGAGTGATTTCAGTTGTCTGACATTCGACAGGGAAACTACAGCACAGCATTGAGGCCATTTGTAATCTTAATTAACCTCATTTCTTATCTTTCATTTCAAATAACTGATTATTCCACACTCACCTTTGGACTCAGTCATGCCTGTGTAGCAGTTTTATTACAGATATTAAATAGGATTATCTAGGATAGGATATAGGATTTTTGGGTGTGCGTGAAGAATTAGTTTTGATATTGTGCCTGTATTGAAAGAAGCGATCCGGCACCAAGAAGTTCGTCAAACAACAAATTTAAAATATTTCTAAAACTGAGAGGATCCAGTCTCTTATCAGTTTGTCAGGCGCTTTTGTTTTCTCTGAAGCATGCCGCAGCTCTGGTGCCACGGATAAATGGAGGTTGACTTTGGATCAAAAGTCTTCATATCTTTCTGGGTCTCGTATTGACCTACTTCTTATCAGAACAGCTCAGATGCTCTCTGCCGTAACTGCTGCATATTCTTAGCAACAAAAACCCAGCTTGATCTCCTTTCATAGTGCACATGAGGAGACTTAGCCCTACAATTTAATCCTTTATATTCATGTTATTCATTCAAACGGAGGAAGAGACAGGGCCATGATGAAAGCTGGAAGTAAAGCTCCCATTCCTTTCTAACTTAAAATTTGTTGTTGATGCACTTGCACCTTTCATTTTTTTCCTATGTATCAGTGTTATTAAATAGATGTATATAAATACTCTGTTCCACTAAATTTCTGGTTGTGTGCAGAATATTTCAGCCTTTTTTCTCATTAAAGCTTCACTCATCAGTTTTTGTTTTTTTTTTTTTTATTTAAAAATGATTTAATGACTGTGTAATGTGGACGGGCTCACACATCCTGACAATCCCAAAGAAAGTGACCACTGACTCTGCCGATGCTTTTATTCTATTTCAGCTTCCACAGCTCTCATCAGTTTGGTTTCCAGCAGCAACTGACAGCTGAAAAAACTCTGCTCAGCACCAACAGCAGACAAAGTTGGAGACTAGCTAAATGCATTGAATGAATGAATAATACTTTTACTCTGTTGGCTAAATGTGTGTTTTGCTTTGTTTTTTTAAATTTACGTTACAACTTTAAAGCAGACAATATTGTTGTTATTAAATAAGTTGTTTTCAGTTTGCACTGCTGCCCCCAAGTGGCCAATAAATACATTCAACCAGCTTTAACAAATGTGTAAGTTAGTGATAAACCTGTGATATTGACAATATCAGGCTGTATAGTTTTAATGCCAATGATGAATCAAAGGTAAGAGCCAAAACACAATTCTCAAAACATAAAAAATATATTACTCACATGACTTATAGAGTGCTGTGTATAAAATGCATAGAAATCTTGCCTTGGGCACGCTGATGTAGAGCGATAAAAACGCTTATTCTGTTTCAAAATGGTGAGCTGTACGACAGCAAGGACATCATGCAATAATGTGAAAAGACGGGTCTAAGGATCACAAACGACACACACACTCACACACATATTGTGTACTACATATTTACATCAAATATTGTATCACTTTTAGGACTGATGTGTTTAAATTCTCTGAAACAACAGGTCTGCCTGTTTTTCTGGGATCAAATCCTAGATCTGTCTCGATGGACTGTCTCAATTACTGAAACCTGAATTTGGAGCTAGCAGGCCTCTCTAATGTGAAACTAGACATTGATCCATATTGATCAGGCCTGCAGCCCCCCACCAGGCTTCGCAGCATGCCAGGAGCAAAGCTGGAATCTAAAATCCGGAAGAGTCTTTGTGTTCTCTGCAGCATGAATACTTCAACTCAGCATGGGGACAAGCGAGTAAACGAGCACTGACGGGCCTCACGCATCTATAATTTATGTGAGGACTTCACACTACATGAGAAACACATCAGATAGGCAGGCATCCATCTGCGGATGACTCATTGAGGCAATCCATTTCCAAGACTTCGTTAATGTCAAAGCACTGGTAAAGCGTGACCTGTTTTGCTCCCTGCTTCAATCACATAATGTGGGCTCCATGGCAGAGGCTTCCAACAACTGTGGACATTAGCTCCATGCAAAATGCTGCTCGATGCATTTAAGCGATGCTCACGTATCATATCACTTCCTCACACTTGGACACATTCAGGTCGGGGCAAATGTATTCTGAAAAACGCTTCATCTGCCACAAAGAGCGACGTGAGAAGCCGAAGACACGCAGTTTGCAGACAAACACGCTGCTGTCATGCTAAGCGCTAAAACATGTAGGAGCTCGAGTGTGTCATGCTCTGTTCGTTTCTCTCCTTCGCTCCCACTTTGTTTCATATATAGCTGATTCTTGTTTTATCTTAAAAATTTTATTGTAAGTCCTGATTAAGATACCCCGACAGGTTTGAGCACCTTCAAGAAAATGTTGATATTTTAAGGCCTTTATAATGTTACCAAAGCAAAATGTCATCGTTATCGCAACATTAAGGAGAGGATGTAATTTTAAAAGGAGGTGAAAAAACGGTTTGAAAATCTAACAATTCACTTCACAAAACATCAGTAACAGTCATCAACTAAAGCTCTTTTAAATGCTTAAGTGCTTTAGCTGCTGTTACAACAGTTCATGCAGTGATGCTACAGCAGTATGCAGCATACATAATAAACACTGACTGGCTGGTGTGGTTCTATGAACAGTTACCTTCATTTATGAAGCTAGTGCTCAGTGTGTTTAACTACCATGTTTTTCAGTAGAGCTAGCTGCCTCACAGTCCTCTTTATTGCTCCACGGATGTTTAACACAAGAGGCATGCACTTAAAGATGCAGATAATGTTATGCTAGCTGTGTTAGGCGATACGCCTGAATGACTGTGACAGTTCATACAGAGATGGGTATACGGTGATGGGCTGCAGCAGTACACAGCCAGTGCACATATGGTTTCTAAGCATGCTGTGCACTAGCTGATGTAGCTTTATACAGTTAGCTTCAGCGAGTTAGCTGAAAAGGCTGATGCACAGTGTGGTAACAGGTAACAGTATTTCAAATTAAGCCAGTGAAGGACATCCCACACACATCAGTCAAAAAGAGAATGAGCTAGTGTAAAATTAACAGAAGAGTAAAATAATTTATTTAATCAACTCATTGATCATAAAGGAAAAAAGTTTTGCTTTTTTAAACCAACTGATTGGATGTTAATTGACAAGTAAAAAACTGCATATTTATAATCTTTACAGACTATTTTAATTATTTAATTAAGAATATTATTTTTCATTGCATTCAGTCATATTTTGTAATTGTTTGGTAAAATCACAAAGGACAGTAATACACTAAACCACTGCAACACAATATTAAAGGACACATACTGCTCTGTCCCTCTGTCTAGAGGACAGCTTTTCAGCTAACAACCCTTCATCAGAGTGAAGCTCATCAGAAGCTCATCAGAAGCTGCAGGACAACTACCGGAGCCCATCACCCCACACAGCTGAGGACCATGAACTGGCCGATGACCTGAATGCATATACACAGTCAACATGGGACTGAACTACATCCTGCAACACCTTGCCTGCTCAGGGCCATATGCAGGGACCCTGTTTGTGCATTTCAGCTCAGCGTTCAACACCATCATCCCAGACATCCTCCACTCAGAACTCAAAGCTCACTGTACCAGCCTCCAACTGCCAGTGAATAACAAACTTCTGACAAACAGGAAGCAGCAGGTGAGGCTGGGGAAAATCACAACAGCACTGGAGCCCTGCAAGGATGTGTGCTCTCCCCCCTTCTCATCTCCCTTTACACCAATGACTGCACTTCAGGAGACCCGACTGTTAAACTCCTGAAGTTTGCAGACGACACAACATTCATCAGTCTCATCCGAGATGATGATGAGTCTGCATGCAGACAGGAGTTCAAATGGCTCCTCTGGTGCATTCAGAACAGCGTGGAGCAACACATTCAAAACTGTGGAGATGACAGTGGACTTCAGGAGGAGCCCCACTGCCTCCTATCACCAGCCTCAACAACAGTGTTTCCACTGTGGAAACCTTCAGATTTCTGGCTTTCTCCCGGGACCTTCAAATATAGCCTCAATCAGCAACAACACAAGTGAGGATGTATTTCCTACGTCAGCTCAGGCAGTTCAACCTGCCCCAACAGCTGCCGATCCAGTTCTACAAAGGAATAATCCAGTCAGTTCTATGCACATCCATCGATCGTCTGGTTTGGGTCTGCCGCCAAACAGGACAGAAAGAGACTGCAATGGGTTATAAGGATTGATGAGAAAATCATTGAAGCATCACTGCAGACCCCTCACATCCTGGACACAACCTGCTCTAGCTTCTTCTCCCTTATAGGAGCTACAGATCACTGAATGCCAAAACAACCAGACACCAAAACACTTTCTTCCTTCAAGCCGTCACCCTGATGAACAGTTAGCTTGTCATACAGTGTCACAAACCTTCTGACACCAAAACATCCACTGACTGGCCATTTATCACCCAATAACGTACTATTATCATCAGTTACTGTCAAAATAAGTACCTGCACATTGTACATTTCATTATATATATTGTTTATTGCCTCATCATTCTTTGTATATATTGTTGCACTACGTAACTTATTCCATGCCTTAAAAAAATATTTTCCAACCAAATGTACAGCATGATGGCAATGACTGTGTTAGGTCATGAGAAACTGTTTGATATTAACCTACACAACAACAGTTTTAATACACACACACACACACACACACACACACACACACACACACACACACACACACACACACACACGTCCCTGTTCTAGCCTTACAGAGGACTGTGTGGGTGGTGTATGAGTCTGTGGCCTCTTACTTCTATGTGGGCGAGCGACTTAAAGTGTGAAATCAAGTGTGTCTCTGTGTGTGTGCATCCATGTGTGGATCGTGTATATGTGTGTATACTGAAGTTTAACAGCCTGATCTTTGTGCGCTAGACTGCCTGCTGTTATTTTTGTGCGCTAGTGTCACTGAGCTGAAGAGTCAGCAGCAAACAAGCAAACTTATTCCATACCATACTAATGGCTGCAGATCAGATTTGGTTCAGCTTTATTGACATGTGAGTGGTGGACGAGTGGGCTGGAGGAGATGAAGAGAAGGGCTTCATAACCTCATTTAATAAGAGTCAAGGCCTCCAATAAGTGGCAGGAGAGAAATCATCAGGTGTGCTGTCCAACACCATTATTTTTTTCAGGTGTTTTCAATGGTGTGATGGTCACATGGACCTCTCCTTTCCTGTCTTTTTGGAGGCAGTGTGTTTTCTGTGGAACTGGAACCAACCAGCCTCACTTTCTACAAAATGTATTCTAATTTCCTGGTCTAGACATATTTAGCACTCTCATGTAAATGATACGAAAATGTTGCTTTTTCCCTTGAAACTGGAATATTGTTGTGTTGCTTTTAGGGGCATTTTTGTGCTCTGGTTCTGGTCTTTAGTGATGACAGCAATTTGATTTTATTACAGTTGTTTATATGTTAGTTTTAGTGTTCTATAATTGTCCATGGATTTCTGTGCTTGGATTTTTAGGTGTCAGTTAAAGTGATGGATTAAATGCTTATTTTTGGGAAATGCTCCAACATCTTTGGCTAAAAACTACTTGAAAAAAATCTTTGTTTTAAATACACATTCAGGAGGACTGGGAGAAGTCTTCATCAGCAAGTCTATAGTCAACCTTTGCTTGATCAAGAATCAACTTTCAAGCTTCACCTTTTCTTAATACTTTTTTTTTTTTTTTTTTTTTCCTTTTTGGACGATGGATCTGGAAATAAAGTGAACAGAACTGAATTGAAAATGAAGTCCAGCTCTGTCCCCTTCATTTATTTAGTATCTGGTCAATTCTTTTGAAATATCCCAGGTTCTTGTTCTTGCAGAAAAATGCTCCAACAATAATGTTAAAAGTAAAGTGAGGAATTATTATACAGCTACACATAAACCTGTTCCATAGCCAGTGCACATGAATAACATTTCCCATGTCTAAAGTTATGAAAAGAAAGAAAAAGCCTCACCAAATCCTATAAGCAGAGGAGCTCATTTTGAAAGCACACAGCCAGCAGCTGATGACTGTTGATTTCTTCAGCCTTGTGATTAATTCATCAGCTCACTGCAACACAGAGAGACGCCACAGTGTTGTGTGATTTATAATTCAGAACACTGTTGGGTTATGCTGGCCTCATTTACAAAACACCTTTTTCAATGCAGTGGCGTTAATACTAGAAATAAACACACAACACCGATCCCTTTGGGGCAAAATATTCAAATAATTGATTTAAAAATGAAAATGACAAAGGGCTGTTTGACTTGTTAACCAGTGAGTCTCTGTCTAACTGTCTGTTTATCTTTTCATTTTGGTGTGCAGGTCAGTTTTAAGTGATTTATTTGGCCCGGCCCTGCAGTGATCAATAAACTCACTGTCGGTTTGCTAGAGAATATTGTGGAGATCCTTTTTCTGTGCGCGCGTGTGCACGTGTCCGTGTGTGTTGTGAAAAATCCTGTTTCCAAGGTAACCAGGAGGTTGATGCTGTGTTTCTAGCTGCAGTCACTTCAACACTCCAAGGCGCGGGGTCAGAGATTACACAACATGCAGTCTGATTTGACTCCGCGTCCGCACTAACACGCGTGATGCCCGACGTGAGACAGGCGGGCCCGCTCGTGTTGACGTGCGACGGCTGGAAAGACGGATGGCACTGACATGCTGCGCGATTAATGAGCTGTCCAAGGAGGTCGGTTCCACGTTACGCAGAGAGCTCCACGACAAATGAGACTCTCCTTCCAGTTTGGTGGAACATAACTCACATCAAAGCCGGTGTCATGGCCCAACTCTGACCTGAAACCCGCTAGATTGGTACAAACACCTCCCTCCTCCCCCAATCTGCTTGTGTGCAATCAGGCTATTTGAGGGGGGATTCTCCTAACGGTCTGATTCTCATTTCCAACCACACGCATTAACAGAGCCCGCATATTCATCTGAATTAATTTTGCAGACTATCCATGCCCTGCAGGTACGGCGACCTAACACGACATGTGCGCTGATCTTGCATTTCATGTCCTATTACGACTAGCATGGTGATCGAGTGTATTTTGAGCAAGTAAGCGCATTCATTTTTCATATGATCAGCTTCTACTCCAGCATCATCAGCAGAAGGAGCAGCAGCACGCCAACGCGCAAAGCCCAGAGTGGGGAGCAGATACGACGGGAGCGCGCAGTACCGCCGCGGCGCGCATGCACAGCTGTCAGCACCAAGGACAGCAGCCGCTCAGCCCGGAGCGACCAGCCAGCGACGCATCGGTGTGAGCAGACCGCACAGAGCGCACGGAGCAGCCGCTGGAGGGAGCGATACACACCCGTAGAAGAAGTCGGCTGGAAGCTTGGAGTATGGTTTGACTCTTCAAACCCGTCCGGAGGTTTGAACAATACTGCAGGGAGGAGAGGAAAAAAGAGGGGAGAAGCTGGACAATTCGTTTCGGACGTTCCTGGTTGACAGCCTGCCTCTAATATGACCATGCACATTCCTCCGCATTGCACATAAATCCACCTTTTTTCAGTCTTCTCCTTCTTTTCTTGGCCTCCCTCCCTCGCTCACACCGCCCACCTGGATCGTGTCTGCAGTCGCGCATTCAACTGGCTGAGCCGTGCTGCTGTCCAGAAGCTGGTCGAGCCGACCCGCCACCGGGGACAAGAAAAGCGACCGGGCTGCGCTGTTCTGTTTGGTGGTCCACACGATGCGTCTGTTTCTGCTGGCGGTGCTCTTCTCGTGCTCCTGCGCGCGGGCCGGCTGCGAGCCGAAAATCGTGAACATCGGGGCCGTCCTGAGCCAGAAGAGGTACGAGCAGGTCTTCAAAGATGCCGTGACCCAGGCCAACCAGGTCTACGGCAGGGATAAATTCAAGCTGACCGCGATCTCCGTAACGCACAAGCCCAACGCCATCCAGATGGCTCTCTCCGTCTGCGAGGACCTCATCTCCAGTCAGGTAGTTTACTGCCACCTCTGCATGGGCGCTAAAGCGAACAACTGCTTATTAATCATAGCCCGTAACTCAGGCTACATATTATCAATGCACACGTCCACCTAGCTGTAAAACTGTTTTGCTGTTAGATGAGTCAGTGTGTTGGAGGAACAAAACCCCCGCGCCTTGCAAAAGGAAGTTGCTGCTTTCAGGAAACATTCCACGCATCGGATGTTTTCTCACCCAAAAGGCCATTGAAGTGCAAAAGACCAGTTCTGCTGCCATGACTAGATCAGTCTGAAGAGTTGTCTATTCTTTTATGTGACTAATTTTCCATTCAGCATGAACATATTACCAAATGTACAGAAGAAACGAGACCACATCTTTACAGGGCTGTCATTTGTCCAGTTTGGTATCTGCTCCACGCCTGAGCACAAAGCCCACAAATTAGTCCACTTTGTATAATTCTAATACAGAGAACTCCCCACTGACCCATCTGTTTTACAGACATCCAAAAATAGGTTTTGGTTTGGGGCACATCTTGGATGAAAGGGCAACTGTACATTTCAGGACACACAGCTGCGGATCTACTGAACTGCAAAGGAACCAGTGATGGGTGAAAATGTGCGATATGTCGTTTACAATTAACAACTTGGCTCACACCGTGTGTGTGCTGCATGATAACGTTTCAGTGACACGGCTGCGGACAGCTTGAGTTCCTGTATGTTGTCCTTCAGGGGTGGATCACTCACTCAGCTGCAATCTGTGTGATATGATGCAGGAGTAATGTGAAAAAAACTGCCTTTTAGAAGTATGAGATTCCTGTTTGAACAGTGCTTCAATGCAGATTTCCCAGGGAAGAATGATCTTTTAGCTATACAACAGTCCTAAAGAGTCAAGCCATATGTGCTGCAGATCTAACAAACAAAACATATGTCATAAGTAATGCATGATGAGCGTGTGTGTGCCTTCGAGAGTTCAAACACACATCCTCACATGCTGTGATGCTCAACATGCCTTTTAAAAGCATCAACATTATGCCACTGCATGTAGAGGCATCAAGTCCCTCTTGCGCTCGCTCCTGTCTCTCCCACACACATAATGAGGCTTCATGAGAGCAACCCACGCCCACAGCTTCAGTGCTGCTTTCATGTCCTTGGTCCTCTGCTTAGTGTAATGACTCTAACTGCTACAGGCTTGGAGAATAATACTGTCGCACCCAGTCTCCCGTCACATGTTCACTCAAAGCATGAGCGTGCCATCCACCCATTAGGCTGAACAGATTACACCAACAATGGTGTAATCAGTTCTGGAGATACACGCACACAAGCTTTATCGTCAACACTTTTGGGGACTTAACATAGACTTCCATTCATTTCCTGGATCCTCACCCTAAGCCTAGCCATAAGCACTACTTGCCTAACCCTAACATTAACCCCGGTCTTTACCCTAAAATATAATGATTTACATTGTGGGCTCCAGTATTTTGGTCCCCATAGTATTGTCCCAAAACCTTGATCCCACAAACACAGAAAAACAAGGCCACACACACACACACACACACACACACACACACACACACACACACACACACACACACACACACACACACACAACCTCTTTTGTAAATCAGATGAGATTGGCTTGTTGGTCATAACAGTTACTGCGAAAGGGAAGTGCATGGCAGATGGAGGAGTAGATGCCTGGGAGCAGTCCTTGGAAGATGGACCTCATTTTTGACCCAGCCATACGGACTGCTCACATCCAATAATCCATGCCTGCACAGCCGTGCCAGCTTCATTCCTCTTCCTTCACATCTCCGGGGCATTTCCCGAGGCTGAGCTCACAGAAAATTCTTTTTTGTTTTTTAACTGCAGTAGTTGGCCACATTTGGTTTGCTTAATGCAGAGATAAGACTAAGGCAAGCAGCCGCAAATTAATATTAGTCTGCCAACCCACACAGTGAAGATATTTTGAATAAAGGAAGAGACATCTTTTCTCTCCTATTTCTTTTGTCATATTTGAGTTTGTCCCTAACTACAATTTATGTAGACATTTGGTTCAAAAATGTTATTTTTAACCTATTATACAACATTTTAGAGTGGCAGTTGCGTCCACCAAAAGATGATTATATTTTGCTGTATTTAAAGTGCAAGTAAATTGAATTCATCTGGAGGTAGAAAAACAGATGTTTCTGCCAAGGCTGGACTGCAGACCAGGAAAAGCAGGCAACTGCAGCAGGGTCCCAGATTCTCATGGGGCCCCAGTTGCCCTAGATTTACTGTGGCAATGAGTTTGTGATCACTTCATTCATTATAAATGATTAAGGTGCCCCCTGTATTTGCACCTAATCTGGAGGCTTTATTACTAAAAAGGCCATGTCACACAGTATATATTATTGAAATAAATTCATTCTGCTCAGAACCAAACTGACTTAGGGAGCATGAATGGAATAAAAGTGGCCCACAACTCACTTTTTGCCCTTGGGCCCACCAGCAACCAACCCTGATTGGCTGATCTTTTCATAATGCATATTTGTTGTGTGAAATGAATCTTTAAATATGAGTATATGTTTGTGATATATTGTCTGTAAATACACACGGAAACACACAGGGAAAACACAGCAGCATACAAATAAAGACAAGAGCCTCCATAAATATATTCATACGTCTCAGCACACAACATTTGTTTGATGCTGCAGTGGCAGAGGGGGACAAAACTCTTGCTGAAGCGAGCTCGCCTCCATTTTAAGGTCCTGTTTCTCCATCCAGATGGCTGTGATGTGAAGTGATGACTGATGGGGTGATCAGTGCCATTTACTATTGTGAGGGTTAGGTGTGGGATGGCTCTGTCTTTCATGTCTTAGAGTTTGGGTGTGGGAAAGCTGAAGAGGTAGTATGTGTGACAGAGGAAATCTGCAGCATGTCTAAACTGGATATCTTTAAGATTTAAATCTTTATCAGGGTACGATTGGTGGTGTTACCATTCCGTCTTAATGCCAGAGTCAGAATGACAGAGTGTTCTTCTTCTATGTCTCTGCAGGTCTATGCTATCCTGGTGAGCCACCCTCCCCAGTCCAATGACCACCTCACTCCAACGCCTGTCTCCTACACTGCAGGCTTCTACCGCATCCCCGTGGTGGGGCTCACCACCCGCATGTCCATCTACTCAGACAAGGTGAGTGATGGATGAGGGAGATGTAAAGAGAGCTAGAGAGAGAGGGAAGCAGGAAGAGAGAGCGAGGGAGTAAGGAGCTCCCCTGGGGCGGCTTCAAAAGCTTCCTAGATTAAACATCCCATCACTGTCCATTAGAGGAGCTGTGATTAAATGGGTTTCCAGGTAAAAACGAAAGAACATCATTAATAATACCCGAGTAATGTTTTTATGAGGCGCAAGCCACTGAAATGAAACTTTAAAGCAAAAATGCCAAGAACTTTAATAACTCAATTTAAAGCCTATTTAAGTGACATCTAGCCTAATCTTGCAAATTAAAGGCAATTAGAGGTAAATGCAGAGATTGAAGAGAGCCTGAGGGGTCAGTGTGTGGATTAAGACCTTTTTAATGCTTTTTGTTACAAGATGTGTGTACATCAGTGATTGAGCTTCACGTTTTTTTACCGCCTAAAAACTCATCAATGCATGATATTGTGTTTTCTAGAGCACATTCAGCTGCAAGTATTTCAACTTTTCAATGTATTTCAATGTAGTGTCTATGCTTTGTTAGCATGCACTTATGAAAGTACCCAATGGCCAAAAATACGTGGACACCCTAACATTACACCCATATGTCATTCCTGAACATGCCATTCCAAAAGCATCAATATGCTGCTCTAATATCTGTGTCTTGCTGATGCTGACTTCACTGCGTCTGTGTGGGGGCTGTTTGAGTCAGTTTGACGACGCTCGATTCACAAATAATTTTTTTTTCAAAGGGGAATTGTTTGAAGCCAATCAGATGGCTCCCTCTGTTAAGAGTCCAGGGCATCATTGAAAAAGCAGTCTGTGTGTGCATTTGTAACCTTAATCTTTACATGAGGATTTGTTTTGCATTTATATACGATACATATTTTCGTGTGCATTTATGTGGAGAGTCATTTATATGTAAATTTAAATAATCCATGTGTGAATCCCTCTGTGTGTATTTATTAATACTGAGACTGATGTGACTGGTTAAGGTTTGGTCCACAGACTTTTGGCCTTATCATGCATATCCTAATTATGAATTAATCTTCTGCTATGTGTAAAGACTTCAATAACCTTTTGCTATGTGTGAAGAGTCATGCATTCAAAATGAAACTGTTCGCTCATAATGCTAATCTCTATTTTCTGCTTGGTGCTCCTCAGAGTATCCACCTGTCCTTTCTGCGGACAGTCCCTCCCTACTCCCACCAGGCGCACGTGTGGTTCGACCTGATGCGCGAGTTCAACTGGAACCACATCATCCTGATAGTGAGCGACGACCACGAGGGGCGGGCTGCTCAAAAGAGACTCGAGACCCTCTTGGAGGAGCGGGAAACAAAGGTGAGACGCTCCGGCCCCCAGCCCCTCCAGAGTGTGTGAGCATGAGTGTGCGAGTGAGTAAGGTTCTTTAAACCTCAGAGGTCTTCTATGTATGTAACTGTTTTCCTTTCTGTTGTGTGGCCACATCTCTTTCTCACCATTGTGTAAACATTGGCTAACATTCCTAGAGGCATCAACAGCGTCTAATGTGGTCTAATCTGACAAAAGTTTGTATGTTTATTTGCTCATCCTCACGTTGCTTTTCGCCATAGTCCAAATTATCCTGTGTCTATCCACAATGGGAGCCAAATAGAGGACTTTAACGTGGGGCTTTGTAAACCATCACAGACTGAAGTGTTTTATTGGGGCCGTGGTGGAAGTCAGGTGTCCCTTCCCTCTCAATGCATGATGAATGGTCGGCGTCATTGTTGTACACCGAGGCCTTGTGTTTATTGCACCCTGCTAGGTCATGTTCACAAGATATGAGAGATTTTTTTATTCGTCTTTTCAGATACTGCTGATGCATCCTTTTTAAGGGTAGCTCTGAGCTGTGTATGTGGGTCACTGAAATGCTGATCTTCTTTGAGCCAAAACAGACTTGAGACTGCGATGATGTGTGCCCTTTAGGAACAGAAGGGGGGGAGCTATTGCATCCATTTAATAGGATAAAATTACCTTGGGATATTTTTCTCTGTTATACTCCGTGATGCTCGTCCCTCTCTGGGGCTCTTTGCTGTAATTGTGTGGCAGAGTGAAATGAGTCCTGATTCAGAGATTTAATTAAATCAGGAGCTGATGAGAGGCTGAATATGACGCAGACCTGAGGTAATTCACGGAAGGGAGCTAAAGTGAAAGCTGCTTAAAGTAAGTGATCGGGATGAGTATTGATTACGAGCCACGCAAACATTTCAAGCGTTTAGATTTATCACGTTGGATTGTGCAACCACATCCATGCAGTTTAAACAATGATACAGTCAGATCATCTGGATGACTCACATCCCAAGCTAGAGAATAGAAATTAGTGTATTAAAAGCCTCTGATGAGAATCCAGGAAGTTCTTTTTATGCTTGTATAATCTGAGTTTGGATCTCCCGTTCATTCACATAATACTGAGAGAAGTTGCTGCAACTCTCTCTATGAGGCTTTAATTACGCATAATTTAGTCATGACTGCAGGGCCAGCTTGAGCATTTTCAGACCCTGAGCATGATTTATTTGAGAAGCTCTCCAAATGTGCGGAGCAATAATTACACTGAAAACTTGGTAAAACTGAGGGTGAGGCTGCTGATATTGGATAGTTTCCTTATTGTCAACTGAAAAGTCCAAATCCAACAATGAATCGAGCCTTCTAACAATTATTGTGTGTGTGTCCAAAATCTCATATATCTGATTCCTCTGGGTCATAGAGCTGCATTGTTGTCCAAAAACCCATTAAAACACATCAGTGTGCCGTACTGTTGCAGTGGATTACCATGAAAACACACACTGCAGCTTATTTTGAGGTCATCACAGATACACTGTCCTGCTGCTGTAAATACCCGCCAGAGTGCCAAATGTTCATTAATCCATGACTAAAAATAGTCTCCTATAAAGGCACTGTTTTCAACTGTTTGAGTGACGCTTGTTAAAACCTACAGAGTCCAGCTGTTTTCGGAAATGACTGAGCTTAGTGAACAAAATGAAACTAAAGATTTCCGTCTTTCATAAGAACCAGAGAGCTTAGGGCAGAGTGCTGCAGACATTACAACAGCCTTATCTTTACAATAATAGTTGGTGTCATTCTTGTGGAAATTGCATATAAAAAGTACATTAAAAACACAGGAAATCTTAAAATGCATTCCTTCATTTTGTGAAAGCTTCAAAGTTTCGTCACCTGACATTTGGAGATTTTGCTGTTTGGCACTATTACAAAATCAGGAACCTTCAAATACTGAAGTGATGAAAAGGAAATGTTTGGATGTTCCCTGGTGACTAAGTGCCCCAGAACATCAGAGACATAGTCAAACATACCAATCATTTACTGTTTGTTTGGATGACGAGATCAGCTGACCTGTAAATGCAGATGATGGAAAAGGACGTTAGTTTGGACACAGCAGACTGCAGCGTCATCACGTTCTGCTCTAATTAAAAGCGACGGGTGTTAATCGTGGTAATCACCACAAGAAGCTTCATAAACTCAGTAAATTCATGTTATTTTTAGCTTTGTGGGGAGTTAGTGAGGTCACGCAGTCACGGGGGGATCACTGTCACCACCAGCAAAAAGGTTCTGGACACAGTGGACTTAGTCAGAGTGCAAACGTGACCAACACAACATGAAATATTAATGCCTGGCTGAGGATACAAAAATAGAGCGCTCAGAAAATCTCTGGGGGAAAAAAAGACAAAGCCAGTTTTTTGTGTGTGTGCTGCTGGATGTTATAATGGAAAGCATGAAGCATGCTGAAGATACAGAAAATCTCTTATTTTATGCAACAATTCTGAGTGGCAGCTCGGTAATTACTTAGTGATTTATGTGTTATGACTGAATAAACTGGACTGTGATTGCAATGTTCTCATCAAGCAAGTCTTAATATTTTAGTTTTCTAAAAAAGCAAACAAGTTTTCTTAACAAAAAAAAAGCAAAAATTGTCTCACTTAGTGGGATATTTCACTTTTTTCCAATTTAGTGTTGCACGGTTTAGTTTTGCTATATACATTATTCTTCCTTCTTTTAGAAAATCACAGATTTTTAGAGCATCTCCATCATAAAATAAGGAAACACCACTGACAATTTGTTATAGTGTTTTTATCACACAAGAAATATGTTGTTGCAACCCTTCAGTTTGGATAAAAAAATTTTTAAGTGTGGAATTTGATTCAGGGTTAAATGATAACCTCTCGGCACAAAGTGCACAATAGCGTCAGGATTGTGTAATAGGTCTTAAAAGCTGTCAGTTGTGAATGGAAGAGTTTGTGCTGATGAAGGGAAGGAAACGGACCCAGAGTGCACTGAAGTGTGAGCTGTGAAGCCAGGCAGCTGTGAAGGAAACCCTTTGAAGCAGAAAGATGATGTGTTTTCCTGCAAAATGGCTCCCTGTCTGAGACGGGACTCCAGAGTGTCTCCTCTTAGAGAACACAGAGCAGGACTGCAGTCTAAAATGGTGATGCCTCTGAATTAAGTTGAACCTGCTCACCAACCTCTGAGACTCACTTTGTTGTGCTGTGACCGGATTCTGTGCTGCATACTAACTGTACTAATCATAATTTGTTTTTCTTGATATTTCATGCTTATTTTCTGTTTTCCAAAATCTTTCTGAAGCTGTACACCATTAATTACATTTTTGTAGCTGTGGTTAGACTGTGAATTAATGGCATTATTTTATTGATTTAAGGTTGATTACAGCTTTTGCCTTTTTGAGTATCATTCAGTGTCATTTTGTGAAGTTAAATTGGTAACTCCAGTTTTATCAAAATCTGTCATCCTGGTTTCTAGCCTCTGATGTAGTTAACAACACAGAGAACAGAACTTCCTCTGAAGCTGGCAGTGCTGGAAGATGCTGCGTCACCTCAACAGATGGTTGGATAGATGAGACGTTTGCTAGTGCAGTTTTGCAAGTTTACATACCATAAAGCTTTTAAGGAGCTCTTATTTTAGCTTTATTTCTTGCAGTTGTTTGAGGAAGCCAGAAGGACTCAATGGTGTGTTGGAGTGGCGTTGAACATCAGATTGGCCTTGTTTGTATGTTAAAAGTTAAGTTGTGTAATGTTTCCAGAGTATTTTCTATTGATTCTTGTTGGAGCCAGACCATTTTGATCCTATATTTTCTATATTTTTCAGCAGCACTGATATTTTATGCATTGAGTCCAATGAATACATTCATCCTTAATAGTGTTTCATAGCTTCAACAAGTACAAATGATTTCAGCATTATAGGTGAGCGGTCATCTCTGATGTTCTTTGCAAGCCCCACTGTTAAAGATCCCAATTTGAAGCAGAAAAGTGGAGATTTGTTGGAATGCTTTACTGCCCTCCATTTTCAACTGTTTATAATATTTTTCTGTGTCTGCATATTTTCTCTGTGCACATTACTCATCAGAATAAAAAAAGGAACTATGAAAACCTCGACCAACTGTCCTATGACAACAAGCGAGGACCTAAGGTATATTTGCATGGTCAATGCACGCCGCCCACCAACTTTCCAAACGTAGCAACTAGAAACCAGCCCAAACCAGTCACCAGCCGACCCAGAAATGTCCCTCTCTTGGTAGCACGTGTTTTCTTTAATTTTTACTTTGAGACATTTCCCTATGATTTAAATGAAGAATGATTTTGTTATGAAAAATCTATAATTTTCGGTCATTACAGAAAAAAGAAAAGAAATCAGTCAACAGCGCCCCGCTTTTATCATTTTCATTTTCTCCTTCAATAAAGGAATGCATGTCCTCAGAACACACACTCACACACAAAAAGAGTTTGCAAGTTCATTCCTTTGTGGAGAACCGGTAGTGTGGGACAAAACCGTTTCCCAGATGCTACTTCCTCCTGTTTTGTAGCACTTCCCTAGTTTTCAGCAGTTTTTTTGTTGGGGGAAAACGTCCCCCTCACCCCCCTTCACCCGTTTTTAGTTACTGGTTGCATTGACCTTCTTCTTCCCCCTACCTAACACATGCACGTCCTTCTTTGGAGCCTTGATAACCCTCAGTTTGCATGCGAACAAATGCAAAAGTTTTTTTTCCCTTCAAGCTTTTTTTTTTTTTTTTAGTTCAGCCGGTTCCCCTGGATCGCTTTCCTTTTTATCTCTGTCTCCCGTTTTCAAACAAAATCGGCCAAGCTCGAACCAAGCAGGTAAAGAGGCAGCATGGTGTCTAAGGTAGGGAAAAGTAGCTGGCTTGACCTTTCTTATGCCCCGATCACAGGCAGAGAAAGTCCTCCAGTTCAGCCAGGAGACTAACTTAACTGCCCTGCTGCTGGAGGCGAAAGAGCTGGAGGCCCGAGTCATCATCCTATCCGCCAGGTGGGATTTTTTTTAATCATAATTTACACATTTACTTCATGCAAAGTGCCAGACGGAGCATTGTTGAAGGTATCATATTCACCTCACACCTACCCACCATCCAAGATTGAACTGAGTGCGGCTGCAGCTACTGATTGTTTTCAATATCTATTAATCTGCTGAACATGAACTCGATTAATTGTCTGCTCTCTAAAATGTCAGATAAAAGGTTAAAGTTAAAAAGTATTTTCTAAGGTCTAAATTAATGTCTTTACATGAACCAAAACTTTATTCATTTAACATCAAAGAAAACCAGCAAATTCCCAAAAGGGAGAAGTTGGAAGAGGATTTTTGGGTACTTTTGACTTAAACAATGAATCAATTATCAAAATAGTTGGCGTTTAATTTTCTGTTGACTCATCAATTATTCATCTAATCTTTTCAGCTCGAGCTTAAACCTAATTCCAGTTAAACCCTCTGCTGAGCCCAGTTGTGGATCCTAATGTTCACTTATAGTCGACCTCTAAATTATGCCACTGGATTTCATGTTGTCTTGGGCCTGTGTGTCCAGAGTTGTCTGAAATGCTGCAGAATAGTCTAGATTGGCTTTTGATCTCATGGTGCAGCCATACAATAAAATTACAACAAAATGCCAGTAACCACATGTTAAAGCGTAAATCCCATAACTGCAATGTTCCAGCTAGTGACTATAATGTAGCTCTCAATCCCTTTTTCCTGTCTGCCTAAAGTCTATCAGCTATCCTATAAAGGCATCAATACATGAAAGACAACGTAAAAAAAAATATCCTCATCAATATGAAGACATTTCACATCAATAATGTCATTTAACATAGCTATCTGCTGGAATCACTTGGACATGCACCAATCCCAAACACAAAAGATCTTCTTCACACACTAAAACAATCTTTTGTCTTTTCTCCACATGGTAAACTCCAGTGAGGAGGACGCTGCCGCAGTGTACAAGGCTGCCCGCTTCCTCAACATGACGGGCTCGGGCTACGTGTGGCTGGTGGGCGAGCGGGAGATGTCGGGTAAAGCCCTGAGCGAGGCGCCAGACGGTACGTTCATCCAGCAGAGATCAGTGGGAATATAGCCACGAGTTAACCCACGGCTTCACTCAGAGGCCGATCATAACACATGCAGGATTAGAGGGATTAACCGTTTAAGGATGGCTGCGTTACACGATTAACTGTATAAGTGCTTGTTGTGTGTTGAGCATTTAAACGTTTAAGCATTGTTTGTTTAAAGGTTTAAATGTGCTTTGTATCTACAGTACACTGTTTTCAGTTTACATGTGTATGTCTTGGGTGATCTTAAAGTAAATTCATTGTGCTATCTTGCCCTATTAATACCCTGGTTTCTAATGAGTTATAAAGGGAGATTTGTGCAACAGATAACTGATAGAATGGTAAGCTACAACAGCCTTTTATGTCTCTATCCCTGGATTTTTCACACAAGTCTCTCACAGTATTTTATCACTTTCTGATCACAAACGTCAAGTGTCTGGGCACTGTAAACACAACCAACCCCTGCAGAGCGTCTGTTGTCCCGTCCGTGTCCACTCTCTCCCACCTCCACTGCAGCTTCTTGCAGGAGTCTGCAAGACTGATGGACCTGGTTGCAATCAGAAAACTTAGCTGAAGTTGGATTGTTGCTTGGTTTAAATTTAGGTCTGGTGGCATTATTGTTTGTCCCTTGCACAAATAATGCTTTGCCTGTGCTGATTCCCAAACCTTAGCTGAAAGGGCCAAAAAAAAAAAAAATTGATCCAACTTCAAGGGACTCTTTATACATGCTGTAAAAAGGTCACCGGTAGCAACATCAGAAAAATGATCCATTTATTCTGTTGCCTCGTACCCTAAATGGCAAGATGTGGAGATTTTCTGAGTTATCTTCAGGCAAGGAAGATGGATCATGCAGCTGATGTCTGACCTTTACTCAGGATGTCTAAACTGGAGGCCCTATAAGTTTTTATCCACTTTGTGCATTGCAAAAGGATCCTGAGAGGCTGTAGTTTGCTCAGGTCAGTGATTACCTTTTATCATCGGACTGGTCTCAGGTCTGATCGGCCTCCAGCTCATCAACGGGAAGAATGAGTCAGCACATATCAATGATGCCGTGGCCGTGGTGGCGCAGTCCATCCAGGAGCTCTTCGAGAAGGAGAATATCACCGAACCCCCGAGAGGATGCGTGGGCAACACCAACATCTGGAAAACAGGGCCGCTCTTTAAACGGTAAGCTAGACGCATTGCTTCAGGTTGTGGCAAGGTGTGATAATCTTTAAAATGCATTGTTGAGGGGCGTTATGATTCAGTTCTTATGACAAACAAGTTTATTAACAAGCAATCCTGGAAACCAGCCATTTCTAGGATTTTTTTCCAGGACACATCCAGAATTATTATTATCATTATTGTTTCTACTTCAACTCATATGTATTTCTTTAACATTTAGATTGTTATTTTTTAACTGTGAGACCAGGGAAACATTTTCAATGTAGCACAAGAAATCTGCGAGTTAAATTTAAAGCCTGATTTCATTCAACCAGATGTATCAAATCCAGATTTCTCAGTTCAACAGGCAGCTGTCAGCAAACCTCAACTCAACCCACCTATTTAGATTTCTATTTAAAATATGTTTATTTATATGTTTTATTCAAGTTTTGACTGGAAAGTTGCCTTACAGAGTTACAGGTTCAGCAGGTTTTCCAGAAGGTACTGGAAACCCTGTATCTGTCACTTCCAAATGAAACGAATGAGCTTCGACTGACCCACTTAGAGCAGTTTCTCAGCAGCACAACAAAAAGCAAATGCACTGCTTCCAAACAGATGTGGTGAGAAATCCAGCAGATATCATCACAGCTCAACAACCACAGCTCTGCCCTGATCAGCATATTTTCAGCTGTGGCGAATCAGTCATTTTACCACATGCACTGAATTGAGAGCAGAATGATATAAAATAAAATGCAACGTTAGGCTCCTGAAGGATGACACGATATCCATACATGAACATTCATGTGCTCATTTACACAAGTAATCTTTTTCGTTTGCTTCCCACAGGGTGCTGATGTCATCTAAATACCCAGAGGGCCTCACAGGACGCGTTGAGTTCAATGATGACGGAGACAGGAAGTATGCCCACTACAGTATACTCAACTACCAGAAGAGTCGACTCATTCAAGTTGGCATATATAATGGAACGCAGGTAAACTGACAGACAGAGGCAAGTCTGGCTATTTGACACAGCTGCAATGCAAATTTATAGATATTTAAGAAGAGAAGTCCATTCCCTATTTTCCGCTTACTCCCCATGTTTTTTTTATTCATACAGGACATGCAGCTCCAGTTTTCTATCTATAGTACAATGCAGTTAATGTAGGGCAACCCCACAGTCCTCAGTCTGCAAAGCAACACTCAGTTCAGCCAAAGCTGTTCAGCTGCAGCAGTAGTCTAGCAGTAGATATTAAGCTACTATTTAAGCATTTGAAACTGATTTTGCAAGGACAGACTGCTGTAGCATCACGTCACCTTTGGTTGAATCATTGCTTGCTATGAACTAAGCATGTTTTTCTGCTCAGGTAGAGGATTGCAGATTTATCCACTGTTAACAGCACTCAACTCTAGATGGCAAGCAGGAGCTGCATGTATCTGAAAATGAAAGCTCACCATGTCCTTCATCAGCCCTGGGTATGAAATAGGGACAAAAGGGAGAGAGAAAAGATCATTTTACAATGCACAACCCTTTTTTTTTTTTTTTTTTTTTTAGATATCCTTCCTTTCAAACAGCCCCTGATTACCATTTATGTCAATACTTTATGAAAACCAAGATGCTGAAATTCAGGATTTTAGTGCACCTTCCCATTATGAATAGTTTTTTGGCTTTACACCAAAAACATCCCTCATAAAGACTGTGAGGTGCAGTTGAAAGCTTGGGAAAAGCTAGCAAGATCAGCCAAATCTAAAATTATATTCATTTGTAAATAAAGATGAATGACTAAACAGGGCTGCCATGTAAACACAGCAAACAGCAAGGACCGCGAGGATCAGCGCTTCAGTTCCCTGGTGACATGTGTGATAATAATAAGTTCCTGAATGATGCACAGGTCAGAGGTTGGTGAAGTAAATAAAAGAACCGCTGAGCTGTGGTTATATAAAGCTGACTCATTAGTGATGCTCACCCACGGTGTTGGAGCCTCATCAGCAGTAAGCCTTCTGTCAGCGCTCACCTATAATACTGTATATGTGTGTGGCATCGCTGCAGGTGGTAATGAACAATCAGCGGAAGATCATCTGGCCCGGAGGAGAGACTGAGAAACCACAGGGCTTCCAGATGTCCACTCGATTAAAGGTAGGGTGCTTCCACTTTGCTGCTGCAATGTGACATTCACGTCCACACAAATAGAGGACAGACCTGAGTTGATATACTCGTGTTGGACAGTGCGCTGACATTTGTTTCTCAGAGGGGAATGAAGTTAATCTATGTTCATAAAGGCAGCAGTGATGTATGTGCTATGACTTTTATCTCTTCAAATTTCTCATAGGCTTGAAAAGAACCTCTCATTTGTATCCTTGTCAGTTATTTTTACACTCATCTGTCTGTCTTTGTGTGTCCATGTGCATCTGTGGAGTTTGTACATGGATATTTGTGTATCTGCTGGGTTTTTCCAAATGTTTTTTTTCTCTCGCTCACTGTGCCGCACTCAAGTCCCTCGGGATCGAGACGGAACCGGCTCTGAGTACGTGATAAACAGCTTTCTGTCCCGTCTGTTGTAGATAGTGACGATACACCAGGAGCCATTTGTGTATGTGAAACCCACTCAGCCGGATGGAACATGCAAGGAGGAAATGACATTAAATGGAGTCTTAATTAAAAAGGTTATCTGCACTGGGCCCAATGAGACCATCCCAGGTAACACATCAGGGACGTTTATATTATCACTGTGCTTTTACTGCACCCGCCAAACACCCACTGGAGATGCATACATATATATGCAGTAGGTATCTATATATGTATGCATGTGGCTGAGTGTGCCATTCAGAATGAGAGATTGTTGGGATGCTGGGACATGCTTGGTCTGTATGCTGTGTTTCTGGCAAACAGCGTGATTGTGTGTGGTTGTCTGCAGTGCACTGTGTCACGCATTTCGTTCCGTCTACGTGCGCCGCCTTTGGATTAAAGAGAAAACAAACAGTCTAACGTGTTTCGTCAAGAGTGATTGTAACTTGCAATGGTTGCTGGTTTTGTTACAGGACGCCCAATTGTGCCCCAGTGTTGTTACGGCTTCTGTATTGATCTCCTGATCAAGTTGGCTATGACCATGAACTTTACGTACGAGGTGCACCTGGTGGCTGATGGGAAATTTGGAACACAGGAGCGGGTCAGTTTTACATATTTGTTATATTTTTGCATGAAGTACAGGTTGCACTCAGTATCCCTCATTACACATTTATAGAATTTAAGAATAATCTTTTTATTTTAGTCCACTAACGGTAATGGTCTCACTAACTATTCAGAGCTGAGGCAATAAGCAGTCATAAAGCGGAGACCCACAGATATCAAATGTCCAGCAGGTGAATTTGCCCATTGTCATTATTGTGCACTTAAGGATCAGGCGTGCAGCGATCATCATGAGTGTCGTAGTCAATTTTACAAGTGCCACTTAACTGTGATATGAAATAGAACATAAAAAGCTATGTGTGCCATTAAACCTTTTAATGTTTTGATTTTATAATAAGAACTAGTTGCTCTGTGTGCAGATTATTGCCTTATTAATGGGAAAATACATACAAATCATTTATACACCAAAAATCGTCATCACACATCACATTCACACAGAAATAATGTCTCGTCCTGGCAGACATTTGGCTCCTTGGGAAAGCTTTGTCTTCGTATGCCAGATAGAACACGTCCACCACCTAAAAACATAATGCCATAGTAGGATTAGCTACATTTATCCTAAGCTTGCATTGTTCAAGTGGGACACCTTCATGAATTTATAGAGCCTAGAATGTCCCTCTTATGCACCTTTTGCCTAAATTCTTTGCATCAAAATTAAGTTTTACTTTCTGACACTGCCCTTCATTCACAACAGATCATACCCTCAGCAGTCTGCTAACCCACCTCTATACTAACTTTTAACAGTTGGCAAGCAGGTAATGCTAGCTTATAGCTAAGATTTAACTAATGTTTCCAAGATAGCACTAGTCTAGTTGACACTGGCTGACAGTAAGTTGTAATTATACAAGATGTCACAGTGGCAGCATTTTATACAACTATGGGCCTGCACATAGTTATGGGCAGTAAGTAATGTGACATATCTCTGGTCTCACATTTATCTCTAATCCAGAAAAAGCCTTTCCTGTAGGCAAAGCATGAGCACAATATTACACTTTTGGTGTTCTTCATTGCATGATCTTATGAACTCCTGAAAATAGCAAGTTCTCTTTTAATGTGTAAGACAGAGCCAGTTCCAAAGATTTGGAGCATGCCAAGAACTTTATCCCCCCTAGGCTTAACCCAAATCCTTAAAGCCTGGAAACATTCTGTGGTCTAGACGACAGCGGGTTGATCGCTGATTGTCATGTTAACACCTTCCTTTTGGGGCTTCAGGTAAACAACAGTAACAAGAAAGAGTGGAATGGCATGATGGGAGAGCTCCTGGGGGGCCTGGCTGACATGATTGTCGCCCCGCTGACTATAAACAACGAACGAGCCCAGTACATCGAGTTCTCCAAACCCTTTAAATATCAAGGCCTCACCATCCTTGTTAAAAAGGTAAGTGTTCACCTTCAGACCAATTGGTGCTCTATCAAGCCAAGCAACCACTGGAGAGTTGCATGTATTGTTCAGTTGAGGAATCCTCAACTCACTAAGGCAACTTTTATCCATCTCCAACACAACTGTTGTTTTACACAGCACGAACACACAGAAACAGTAATAGCGCTGAGAAAATTGATATGGGCAAAATATGACTGCGGATTTATCAGGGAGAAATTCAAAAACACAGAAAACATGTACGTTCGAGGCGTCTCCAGAATACCATCCTTATCATTTCACCTCATGTGAACAGCAGAGGCTGTTGCATTTAAAATATGGATGAGCAATAGACCAGGTTAATGACAATGCATCATTCATGTGAAAACAGGTCATCCAGTCAGTCCAGTGGGAGCTGAATTTATATGCAGCTACCATCAGTTTCTGCTGTATGACAGCAATACCAGTTTCTTGGCCTAACGTTCTAGCCTGTTTGCTGCAATTAACATAAACTTTACATCACACAATCTGCATTCATTTTTCTCATTTCTTACTATCAGGTGATGCAGAGCTGACTTTTCAAATCAAGCAGCATTTGCCTGATCATAAAAATGAACTCCACCTTGAAGTTGTGTGATTGACTAACCAACACAGGCAAATTCCAAGAGTCTGCTTGACAATTTTTAGCCCATTCAGACATGAAGAGACACAAAGTCGGCCTGGAACAACAGAAAAATCACATAAAATTATCTAAAATTGTATAGCAAAACTTGATACAACATGAATTGTACTCAATGTACAAACAGGATGGTGTTTTCCTTTATCTTGGTCTATAATATGCAAACGGAAGGTGATCAAAGTTGTTCATTATCAATCTACAACTAACTGCGGTGTGTGTTTTCAGGAAATCCCTCGCAGTACACTGGACTCGTTCATGCAGCCTTTCCAAAGCACGCTGTGGCTGCTGGTGGGTCTTTCGGTGCATGTGGTGGCGGTGATGCTTTACCTACTAGACCGGTTCAGGTACAAGGAGGACCTGTGTTTGTATGTCTGTGCCTATGTGAGTGTATTCATGTGTAGTCACAACTGAATGAATGAATGCGCGTGTGTGTGTACATGCACTCGCGCGTGCTGTAGATCTTCCCTCGGTGTGGACACAAAGGCAGACAGAGGTGAAGATTGGCTCCAACCATCCCACCGCTCTGTCCCTGTGCAGCCGTCTTTGTCTCTTTTCTTTCGGAGTTTGTGTCCCTCTTGCTTTGCTCGCTCATGTTCAGTTTCCTTCCCTGCCTGGGGTCGCCAGGGTTTTCCCCTCTACAGGTTATCTATGATTTCTCATTTTATCTCCTGCAATCCTCCCAATTTGTTCCCTCCAGCCCGTTTGGAAGATTTAAAGTAAACAGTGAAGAAGAAGAAGAAGATGCCCTCACCTTGTCATCTGCTATGTGGTTCTCCTGGGGAGTGTTGCTGAACTCTGGAATAGGAGAAGGTGAGACAGAGCCAATGAGAAAATAAAGAAAATCATGACTGAAAATCTCCAAATCATCACCTCCCAGTGCGTTGCATTGCTGTCAAGTACTTAGGCATTTACACCGATTTGCAGTTGTAAAACGACCAAAATTCAAGGTGTCTGTGGCTCCAGGTGTTGCCTTGTTGTCATGTTTTTCTTAGAGGATGACAAATGAATTCCTTTCAAATCACATTTTTTGAAGAAAGACGTTGCTGCAGCTTGTCTTTCAACAGTTACCTTTGTTTCATTTGTCTTCTACTTTCCTTTTCATGCCTGTTATTTTAGTGGACTACATTAATTTTGTTTGTTCTGGATTGTCTTGTAAACTGTGTAATTTTTAATATGAGCAGAGGGTTTATTATAGTTTGCTCCAATATATAGGTTAACAGTCCTTGTTATCTGCCATAACAGTAGCATTTGTAACACTAGTAGTAATAACAGTGTCAGGGTTTATTAGTATTGTGTGGTGGAAATGTTACTTAACAGCAAAAAAGTACCACCAACCACCAGTACCAATCCAATGAGAAACTGAAAATTACTGAGCTGAAAGGTCAAAACTTGAACTCACCACGCAGGTGCGCCGCGCAGCTTCTCAGCGAGAATTCTGGGTATGGTGTGGGCCGGCTTTGCCATGATCATTGTAGCTTCTTATACTGCTAACCTGGCTGCCTTCCTGGTGTTGGACCGGCCTGAGGAACGCATCACCGGCATCAATGACCCAAGGGTGGGTACAGGATGATACTGGAACCATGTTACTACTCAAGAACAGCGTGTTCATCAACATAAAAAAATGACATATAAAATGATGTAAATACAGTGGAAGTTATTAATAGTCATTACTCGACTGTTTATGTTTCGACCCTGTCTTGCTATACAGCTGAGAAACCCATCGGACAAGTTCATCTACGCCACGGTGAAGCAAAGCTCCGTGGACATCTATTTCCGGCGGCAGGTGGAGCTTAGCACCATGTACCGCCACATGGAGAAGCACAACTATGAGAGTGCCGCCGAGGCTATCCAGGCCGTGCGTGACAAGTGAGTCTCAGCCTGGCCGGGCCGACCAGAGCACGTGTCGGCCGGCTGCTCGACCTATCAGGCGCACAGACCAGGGTCAGTCCAGTCAGTTAGGGCGGGGGGGGGGGCATGGACCTCTGGACCAGATGGAAGCAGCAAGACTTAACCGCAGCATTCCTTCTGATCCAGGCCCATCACCCAACCAAGACAGCTGTCCAGGGACAGGAGCAAGTGTGGACGTGTCAACAGCACTGGAACCAGTGTGAGGTTAAGCTAACATTGAGTCAAGGAGCACCCTTTTTCAGGTTGTACCCAGACGAACATCTTTGAGATGGGGGGAATCCAATGGGGGACGCGCCCTCACCCATCTGGCATTGGATTTCATTTGGGCAGCGGTAGAGATTGCTGGTAAACGCTGAATGACACACACGATCTGGTGTGCGAGAGAGAGAGAAGGGTGGGAGCCGTAAATGTGTATGTAAATCATTGTACTGTCGCACCGTAACCCCCTCCTTCCCCTCCTCCTCCTCCCTCCTTCCTCCTCCTCCTCCTCCTCCCTCCCCCTCCCCCACAGCAAGCTGCATGCTTTCATCTGGGACTCTGCGGTGCTGGAGTTTGAAGCCTCGCAGAAGTGCGACCTGGTGACCACGGGAGAGCTGTTTTTCCGTTCGGGCTTTGGCATAGGCATGCGCAAGGACAGCCCCTGGAAACAGAATGTGTCCCTGGCCATTCTCAGGTCTGTCCCAGCCGAAGCTGCATTACTCGTATGACTTTTTTTGTTTCTTATCAATATGATTTCCCGGTCATGAATTGACCATTTATAACCATCCAATACATCGCCTTATGTTACATCTTCTCTCTCTGTATCTTCCCTCTCCTTCCCTCTCTGTCTGTTTGTCAAGTTTATGTCTGATTGTCACTTGTCCTCCGTTTCATTTGTGTTGCTATCTGGGAGTGAGCGGCTCAAATACTCCGTCATTTGTGGCGTGTATTAACTTTGTCACCTCTCTCCCCACCACCCCCAACCCCCTGCAGTTCTCATGAGAATGGCTTCATGGAAGACCTAGATAAAACCTGGGTGAGATACCAGGAGTGTGACTCAAGGAGCAATGCCCCAGCCACACTCACCTTTGAAAACATGGCAGGTATGGTCCTTATCGCGCAGAGAAAGCGTTAAAGTGATTGGACAAAAACTGCAGTGGTAAGGTACTGTAGCGCTTTTTTGTCCAATACCTTTACAAAATCGTTGTTTTAGTGTCGGCGTGGGTGCTCTGTGGAAGTGTGCCGTACAGTATCTTGTGCTGTGATTTGGTGCGGTTGTGGTCTTCTATTAATAGTGTGTAGTTTACAGCCGCCGTCGTCAGTGGGAGCTGATTGAAAAAGGAGGGGCGACCACTGAGCAAGACCATGCATTCCTGCTCAGTGGAAGCGGCGGGGTTGTAAAGGGTTGTAGCTCACATATCTCCACCTCTGCTCTGTTTCTGTCTGTCTGTACCTTGCCAACAGGGGTCTTCATGCTGGTGGCTGGAGGCATTGCAGCAGGGATCTTCCTCATCTTCATTGAAATTGCCTATAAGCGCCATAAAGACGCCCGCAGGAAGCAGATGCAGCTGGCCTTTGCGGCCGTCAATGTCTGGAGGAAGAATCTGCAGGTAGGATTTATCCCCTCTGCCCGCTCACACCCAGGTTGGAAGGGCTGAGACTGGGGTGCAAGAGAGCCAACAAAGCCCCTTCCTCACAGGGCTCAATTTGTATCTCTAAGCTTCTCTCCAAGCTTTTCATTTTGCATGTAGTGGTGGTCAGACTGCCAGATCACTGTACGAGAAACCGTGATCTCTGATGCCTTCATGTACAGTAAGGCATCCTCAGTGGCCACCCATTAGCTCCTAACAGTTCCCAGAGGCCAATGGCACCCGTATCTCTTCTGTGTGCCTGCAGGAGAGTAAGGAGGCCTCTGGAAGTCAAGCTGTGGCCGGGACCCCCTCATTAGTATGTAACTAAATAGCAGAACCATTTCCACCCCCATGTCACCGTGTTAGGGTAACAATAAGATAATTAGCCTTGTGACACTCTAACATGATGGACATCCGAATTTAAACTTCACCCTCCACGTCCATAGCATGAACAAGTATTTTCTAAGCTACTGCCCTGGCGCTTATATGCTTCATAAGGTCAGATGACGTGGACATGGAAAGCCAACGAAAAGAAGCAAATGTACTGCCAGAAACACCATGAGAACAATAACTAGTGATAACTATACGGTTGATGTGCTTTCATCATCATTGATTTCCCTCAGCAAACAATACAAATGGAGCATAAAGATTAAAATCAATGCCCTGGCTCAACCACACTGCAGTGACCCAGTATAGTATAATTGTAAAGTGTGCCATGCTACAGTGTACATTGTGTTTCCTTATCCGCTGCAGTGTCCATACTGCAGACACCAAGTACAAGACAAACTTATGTTGCATTTCCATAGGCTTCAGGCAACACAGTGAAAGCAGAGGCAGGCGTCAATTTAATGGATCAGTTCACTCAAATTTGAAAAAGAAGAAGTTTTTCTACTTGCCGCTGTGGTATCTAGTCATGCAGGCTGTTTTGGTATTACGTGCAGGGCTTTTGAGATATGTACCTCTGAAATTTCTGCCACCAAACCAATAAAGTGGGGAAGCATGGAATTTAATTTGTGATTCAAAGACATTTGCATGGCAAGATACTACTAAATGAGAACTTTTTCTGTTTTGGAATTTGAGTGAACTGACCCTTTAAGCCGCAATCAGCTATAAGGTCCTCTGCTCAGCCGACGAAGAACATGATTTGCCCCCACAATCCAATGCAATCAAACATGGCTGTGAGGAGTTGGAGCATTGGAGCGCCCCCTCCTCCTCCCACACACCCTCCCCTCCTTTCCTCTTAATGGTATCACTCCCTGATTGGGTAGCTTGGATGTACAGGGGTTCCACGTTTAATTGCCAGCCACACTGTGCGTCTGTTGTGTGGCCCTGGCAGCCTGTCTGCTGACTCTCTGTAAGCCTTGAACCAAAGCTCAGTATTAGCCCTGCTGAATAGAGACAGCAGGGCTGGAGGAAGGTACAGTATAAAATCACAAGTGCCTGTCAGCAAATCAATGTCCCTCTGAGAGTGTCTGCCATCGACCTGACGACTGTATGTAACTGTCATGAGTGTCCTCATATGGATGTGTGTTATCTAGGCGCAAATATTAGGCAAATGCATGCAAGGGTGGGGGCGGGGGTATCACTGAGAAAGGAGAGGGACATACTAAACTGCCTGTAGACCAGCTCATTTTATATCCATGTCAGCGATGATCACGTTGATTTCTCTGCACCGCTGAACAAAGATGGTTCATGCATGCTCATCTTGCTCATCGACCGTCACTGTGGGCCCTAGAGCTAACATAACGGACACAGACAATCTTCACTGCCCTAAATATAACCACTATAATGGGGTCTCATGCAAGGATCACAGAGTTAGCCCACAAAGTCAAGTCAAGTTGATACAATCTGTTCTGTTCTGTTCTGTTCTGCCTGAATGTTATTCAGGGTATTATTCATACTGTTTGGGTGCACTGATTTGATTACTCATCGTGATCTAATTTCCACAAATTAAAAATGACAGCTTGGTTATGTAGGACACAAACTCATCACGATAGAAAATCTAAGATCACAGTTTATGTGGCCTCCTCCTTCCTTAGTACGGCAAGCACTAAAACCTGGAGTCCCATTGTTGGCATCATTTTGACCGCTTGTACGTGTGTTTGTATGTAACTACGTGCTTATACTGCCTCAGGTTGGTGTATTATGCAAAGCACTGTAAACAAATACCCTTAAGCAAAGATACGTAACCTGAGAGAACATGCACTTCTGACTAACCTTAATCTGTTCATGTAATACATCCCTCATCCTCTGCAGGCTGACTCTATCTCTACATGCTCTTTATGCTCAAAACCCCTGAATATAGTTCATGTTCATGAGCTACCACACCACCAACCATACGTAATCCTTTACAAAGAAATAAAGGTGCATGCATTGTTAGAATTGCATGATTAAGGTATTCCAGCTTTAAGGAGCTGTAGCCACAAAGATGTAGTGGGCATAAACCTACTTAATGTCATTTAGTTCATATTTATATTTTGGTAACAGACTTTAGCAGCCTTTTTGATGCTGATATAAATCTTGATGATCTAAACTTATAGTTTACGTTACACAGAGTAAGTATGTAACAGATGTGCTGTGTAGCCGCACAATCTTTACATAAGATTTTGTCTCTTTTGTGACAGATGTGTGATGAAAGAGGAAATGAAACACAGCCAGTAACTTAACTGTTTTGGTTCACTCTCACAGCTTTCATAGCATTGTTTTTAACCATGGCGGCCATCTGTTTCCAAAGATATTTGGTCTCAGATTGAGATTTGATTGAGACCAAACCAGAGCTGATACACAATGAAAATTGAAGTGACATTTCCAGGAGGCCAAAGCTAGTTTTGCTTTGTATCGGCTGTACATGTAAATATGCAACCTTTCCATATCAATTTAAAAGACAGCCATCTTGTTAGGTCTCAAAAACAGCTCTGTAACACTTGCAACATGGTTCATGTTTGAATTGAATGCAGTCATGCTAACAGAGACACACGCATAAGTTAACAGTCTTAAAAAATTGTACTGGTGTGATTACTAGATTAAAGAAGCGCTCTCTCTCTGTGCCAAGGATCAGCTCAGCTCAACGTGACTGCGACAGATGTGGGTGTGCACGACAGCCTTCACCGACAAGGTGTACAGAGGCATACAATACTGAGTGAGCATTTTAGCTCTCTCCATAGCTGTCCCGTCATTCTTGAATACATTTCCAGTCTTTAAGTGTCACAGAAACCTCTTTTTATAAGCTCAAAACCCTTCACCTTCACAGACAGATGGAACCAGCTATATTGCATGTCTAAAAACAGAAAATAATGGAAATGAAAAATCTAAATTGAAATGAAATTCAAATAGATTTGAATTATGCAGTAAAAATGCACTCTGTACATTTTATTTTTCCTTACCTCTGAGCATGGATGCTGATGCTAATATATTGATTTATCTGTAATGAGCTACAGTAATAATGGCAATAATATCAGGCTGGTATGAACTGTATAGGCTACATGTGTTTTATATTTGCATGGGACAATTGCTTTGCAACCTGGTCTTAATTCTATTAACGATAACGTGTTCTATAAATTTACATCATACAGATTTATATCTCTATATATTGACTGATTTGTGTGTGATCACTGGTACTGACAGCTGACCCAGTGTGTCGTTGACCACTACATCACTGACAGGCTACGTGTCTGGCTTTCCCTTTCAAAGCAGATGTTACTCAGAAGTGCACTGTCTGAACAAGACTGAAGCTGGTGTCAGTCTGGGATGAAAACAAAGTGTCAGAAACCCAGTTGTGTGATGATGATGATGATAATGATGATGATGATGATGATGATGATGATGATGATAATGGTGTATAATGATGATGCACTGTGGCAGCTCGCTTCTGTTTCCGGCAAGAAACAAGCGCCCGCTGTACACGGTGCAAGTCCCATGGCACGCTTCATCTGACGGTCCAGCATGCCATGCATGGCCGGGGCTGTGCACACGCAGCACCTCATCAGGGCTCAGAGCGGCCAGACTGCACTCCTGCAGTCTCAGACGTGTAAGAAATGGGGGAAAGTAAAGATTAAGAGAACGGACGTCACTTGGGCATTGATTTTTCCTGAACCAAGACCCTTACAGTTAGACTCTCTTGTCACACAGGCTGATTTTCTCCATTTACTAACATGAGATGTTATCTTCCAACAGGAAAAAAGATTTCATTTACTTGCATTCACCTGCAAAAAAAATTGAGTGACATCGTGCACCAATCACTTCTCTGCCAGCTCTCATCTATCCTCCAGGCCACCTGATATCATGTCATTCGGGGGTTGAGAGAAAAGTGCTGGTTGATGGGGTGAAGGGTGGTACAATTGTGCCCTGAGAGTGCCTAGTCATGTG
Organism: Chaetodon trifasciatus; assembly: GCA_037975065.1. Lineage (NCBI taxonomy): Eukaryota > Metazoa > Chordata > Actinopteri > Chaetodontiformes > Chaetodontidae > Chaetodon > Chaetodon trifasciatus. Next base: position 17,473,723 of record JBBMOE010000003.1, read on the forward strand.
ACCTGATGAAAAAGGATGTACTGCGGGGCCAGTGCTGGCCAGGACTGACTTGTCATGCTATTTGTTTTGTGTTTACTTATTCTATGTTTTCCCCCCTTTATCCCTCTCTCCATCCATAAAACCTTTTGGCATGTTGAAATTCACACCACACTGCCCCGCCCGCCCAAAGGGCCTCCCTCCCTGCAACTACTCACTCATCCTTCACTTATACTTTGCTGACCATCCAACATAGAGGGCTTTCTTTTTTTAGAAATAGCATCTTTTAGCCTCCATCTGCTCAGATCATCATGATATCAAGCATACAGAGTTGCAGTTCTTTTCAGTTTCGCACTTTAACTTAGAGGAAGAATATTTTTTACAGCAACAGTAGGTGACATTCCTTTTCAGACCTTTTCTTTCCTAAGCACTTCAGTTCATACTCCATCTCATTCCCTTGTGTGTGGGGTGAATTTCCATTATACCGCTTTAAGGTATAATGACTTTCAATGGGCTTCAATTACTGACTTTTGTCGCTGCTGTTTTCCCTCTGATATGCATTTTAGTGTCCTCTGATACTGTAGCTTCTTGACTTTTTATACCTGCCTGGCTTTGGATGTGGATGTTTGCTTTGCTAGTTTTTTTTTTTTTTTTTTTTTTAAATATCCGCCCTTTTTAGTTCCTTTGGCTTTTGCGTAAGGATCTTCTTTAAAGTAATAACGATCAAGTGGATGGAAATTTATTTTACTTTTCTTTTCTCCCCCTATGCAGCCCTCTTCCTCTCTAGAGACTCAGGATGTAAGAATACCTTAATATGAGTTTTTTTGCACACAAACACCCAGTTATTGTGCTGAGAGTAGCTGTGGGGCACTCTGATGGTATGAGGGAGGGAGGGCACCAAATTGTCCCACCAACTTGTAAGGATATGGTTAAAACTGCTTCCTTTTTTCTTTCTTATTTGTTTTTTTTTTTTTTTTGACAGGACTGTATTTCTAAATGTTTTCCAGAGCTCTGACCAGGGTCAGAACTGAGTCCAGAGTAGATTCTAAATATTTCGTTATTATATTTGCTATACTGTTCAGTTGATCCATTCATTTAAGATCCCGTGTGTGTTGAGTAAGTGTGTGTTCAGGCAACAGTGAGTGTACAGGCAGCATCTTTTAGATGGTTTAAGTAGTGCAACGTAGGTATCACAACCACTGACATCTTTACTAGTCATCACTCATTCCAATGCATTTCTAGGGGCCAACTGAATGTGTCAGCACATTTCTAGAGGACTACTGTGCCATCTTGTGTAGTCTCGCTGTGATAATGTTGCGTAAAATGTAGACGAATGCCCTCATATCAGAATGAGCAGACTATTTCCACTCTCACATCTAACAGGCTTTATCCCTTTCTTTCTCCCTCTTTGCACATTTTATATTTCCAAATGCTCTATTCTTTCTCACAAGGACCCTCCCTCTATTTAGACAATAAAAAGTAAGGTAATTTACTGGGGTGGTGGGTGGAGGTGGGAAGAGAGATTGGGTGAGACTGAAACCACGGTTATCACCCCAGCCAGAGAACATGAATAATGTTTCTACATATATTTATTTTAGGATAGGAAAAGTGGTAGAGCAGAGCCCGACCCCAAAAAGAAAGCCTCTTTTAGGTCCATCAGTACCACCCTGGCCTCCAGCATCAAGAGACGTAGGTCCTCCAAAGACACGGTAAGGAGACGAAGAAGCAGCATCTTCCCTTGTTTATTCCGCCTCTCTTTCCTCCTCTCCTCCTCTGTCTCTACTTTCACCCCTCTCCTTTCTCTGTCTTCTTTACCCACATCTCCATATCTGACCGCGAGACAGCGCCATGTTCCACTCACCCATTTCCACACGGCTCCGCGGCCTCTGCCACATGTCTGTCCGTTCACCATCGATCAGCCATCACCATTTAGCATCTGTAGGTTCTCTGCAGGCGGAGGGTATCAGTGCAGGATCTCAGGTCAGGCCAGGCCAGGAGCTGGGCTCTGAATTTGGGGAAGGGGCTTCCCACGTGTCCAGGATTTTGGGGGGTTTTGATGGGATTAGTGGTGTGTGACAAAAGCAAGCAGTCTGCCAGTGGTGTTTTGTCTTGGGCTGCTCTTCCTCCCTGCCTCTGGTTTGGACGTGGATTCTGGCGATGGTGTCCATTTTTGGTGGTGTTGTGATGTGTGTGTGCTGTGTGTGGGTGTTTTTTCTATATTTGTGTTGGTGTCCTGTTGTTTTTGACTGCTTGATCCTTTGTATATCCATCGCTTCTTTGAAACCAATCCTGCGTGCACTTCCTCTGTTTGGATTTCAGCCGCTGTTGGTTTGCTTTTGGTTTGAAAAGCATGCGCTAGTATTGTGTCATTTTTCCAAAATCCATTTCCAAGGTAGTCGTGATGGCCAGTCGTCCTGGGAAGAAAACTAATGTCTTGTCCTTTTTATCAACATGTCTATTTCAGGATTACACTCATGGATTTCTATTAATCAATTTACTTTTTGCTTTGTCATATTTTGTTTGTCATAATTCTTGTTTATTTTTCAGTGTCCTTGTGGTGCATGCCTCTTTCGGGGTATATTTTCAGGTGGTGAAGACAGTCTTCTTTTATGTTTTAATTATTGTTTTGATGGGCTACAAAATCTGTGAAGCCTTAGACTCTCACTGTGTTACAAATACAAACTATTCTTTTTTTTTTTTCTAAATCCCTTTTGCACCATTTCTATATCTCTGTTTGACTCCTTTGTTGCAGCACAATGAGAGTGTCAGGCTTTCTTCATTCTTTCACAGTTCAGTTCAGTCCTGCTCGTTGCAGTTGGGAGGTTGTACTCCACAAGCGTGGAGTGCTCTGACAAACCAGTGACCCGCAGTCGTTTGTGCCCGGCTGCTCCGCCAGACATAGCTGGTCGCTGACCAAATCTGGCATGAGACTCTTAAAAAAACAGCAATAATCCCTGGAGATAGCACAGACACCTTCACAGAAAGGCTGCTGTATTAACATTGTGTTTTGAATGTGTTTCTCAGGGGAGATGTAGCCTATGGAAGCTAAGGGGTGACAAAGTAAAAAGGATTTTTGTGTATTTTGATTTGATTTCCTGTCTTTCTCTCTTTCTACTTGCTTTAACTGTCTTTTTTGGGGTTTTTTTTGGATGTTTCTACATTGAACCAAACCTCCTTTACTCTCCCCTGGAGGTTTCTCAATATAATTGGTCTCGTTGGAAGAGAAGAAGAGTCGGATCACCATTGTTAATATGTCTGTTTGAGGGTTTGGATGCTGGTTTTTGGAGCCCGAGTGGGCTCAAATGGTTCAAAGTGGAAAAATAAAACAGGATTTAGTGTAATTTTAAAAAGATGCTCCAATTGAAAGATTTGCCATCCTCAGTCTTTGACCATTATTTTGATTTTATATAAATGTTCTTCTTTTATATTAATGGATATCAATGGACTTGAGTGTCAGTGTCCCTCACCCACATGCCACACTGCTCCTCTCTCCCTCTGCAAGCATGCCAATGACTGTAATTGTCATAGCTGTAGTAACAGTAGAAGACATAGAGATAATCTTTGTAGCTGTGCCATATATTAAGAAGAATCACCATAGCTGTATTGGATAAGTAGCTTTATAACCATAACTGTGGTTGTGATGTCAGTGAAGTGTCTCTCTTTTGCTGGTTCACTTGACCCCAGTAGGGTGCGCTGTTAGCAGGCCCTCAAGGTACAAGACATGAGGAGACCCAAATGGGGGCTGTAAGCCATATGATGATGCAACTCACGGGTCAAGGGCATGAGGAACATCCACTCTGACTCAATTTTGAAAATCTAACATTTTGCTATTCAGTCTGGATGTTGCCCCATCTGTCAGCATGTTAGTTGCATCATAACAGCTTCTGAAGCTCATATGCTTGAATGTATTGGCTCTATCAGCTTGAAACGAGAGGCACTTAAATCCTAAGATCTTGCTGAATTGAGAAAGAGAAAAAGTACATTTGAGATGGGTACACCAAGGCAAGACTCTTCCCTGTTTTGGTTCTGCAATACTGTATTCATCTGTAATGCATTCACTGTACAAACAAAATGTGTTTTCTTGCACATTGGACGTTATGAAACAGGTCTTTCCAACATATAGCTCTGTGAGTCTGGATTATGATTGGCATGTTGGAAATCAGTTGGACAGTAAAGAACACAATGCAGACAAGTTTATTACTTGTGTTCCAAAACATGAAGCTAAAAAAAAAAACAAAAAACAGCATGTCACAAGCTCCATTTATGATGTAATTGACAACACTAACAATGTTTTTTATGGATTGTTGTTTAACCAGGTTTCTATATTTTTGTTTATCAGCTGAAAAAGCAGCCTCAGCACTGTAACAGTGTGGCTTACTGCTGTCTGTCCACACACTCAAAAGACTCAGTCAAAAGCAAAATCGCTGTTGCCACAGAAACTGCATGGAATCGGGCTCCTGTTTCCCCTCTCAGCACCGTAGACGCCTATAATTCAATGCACTCCGCTTTAAAAGAAGCACAGTGAAGCAGGGACTGGACGATAAGAGTCCGACACAACAGCACTTTGAAATCAGCCTAAAATTCATATTCTCCTCCAGAGCTGCTAAAATTAGAGAAGCCGCCTGTCTGCATGCGTACAAATGACTGTGGGGAGATAAATGAGCTGTCCGTTTCACCCTGGGAATGATCACCCATGTTGTAAGGCCAAAAAATAAATTATACCTGATTCAAATTTGCTGTTGTCTAAACTCAGGAACTTACGTCTGCTCCCAACTAGCCCACCTCAGGCACGACCAAACTGCTTTAAAAAAAATCCAACTAAACACATTCAACAAAAGCTACAAAACTGAGGTGTGCCTGAGAGGGGTTAGAGAACCCTCCTGCTTCCAAATTTCTACAGAAATGAAGCACAGGTGTTCTTAAAATAAAAAAAAAAAAGATGATCATACTAAGCTTTCAAAAACTAAGCTGCCAAATGCTGCTTTTGTCAAGGAATGACATGCTGTTATGTGTGTCCCTTCCTCCTTTCCCCCCATTTCTCTTCACCTCTGCAGCAGTACCCACCCACTGACATCACGGGCCAACTCAACTTGTCTGACCCGTCTGTCAGCACTGTGGTGTAAAGAGAGGGAGGCACTGACGTTCGCTCCCCAAGGAGAGAGGAAACGAGACGAGGAGAGAGTGGAGGGGACAGGAAGGGGGAGCCCATCTCCTCGTTCCCTTCGCCATCGAAGCCGAAGCTTTCATTTCACCGCCTGCCAACGGAGCTTTCGAGGAAACTGCTTGCTGACGAAGTGGCTGAAAAACACTGAACTTGCACCTTTTTTTAGGTCAGGATTACCTGGCGTTAGATGTTTGTAGGGTCCCTGAGCATGCACAGAAGAACCCATCTGATTCACATATACAATCTTTTCCTTCTGTATGTTATTAGCTAACTTATTTAACCTTGTTTTTGTCCTTTTTTCTCACAGAAATTTACTTAATGTTTGATGTTGACTACTTTCAAATTTCCTGACCAGCTGTATAACTTTAGCAAGCCAGGTTTAGTTTGGTTGAGTAAATGGATAAACTAGTTTTGGTGCAAGTACTGTACACGACATATCACTTCCAATTAGGGCTTAGAAACCATATTAATATCTAGTTTTTCTTAACAACATATACTGCAATACAAGACGTACTGTAAGCTTCAATGGATATCAAGTATTTTTTAACAGGGACTACCTGTGTTTTTAGCTACACTTCAAGGGTTTTTAGATGATGTTTGATTCATTTGGAAGCACTAATCATGGCACTAATGGTGAGCATAGGACTGATTTTGTTTACCGGTAAAGATGATGGAAGCATGTGTGTGCTTGTATATGAATGAGAGCTTTATGTACATGAATGATGAAATTGATTTCTCTTATTTTGAAGGCTATATACCAGATTCTGTATTTTATCTTTTTCCCCTGTAATTTTGTACTAATCTGCCAACTGCATGTTTTATTTCTAGTAAGCACTCAGTTTCTTAAAGAAAATCTGTCAAGCTTTACTATCATTTATAGCAAGAGATAAACAGGTGAACGTATGAACACACAGATTCATTTGCAGTCTGATGAAACCGTTGTGTTAGGCTGCGGTTTTTACATCCAAACATGTTTGAGACACTCAGCCGTAAGCCATGTTACGCTTGGGGGTGCCCTCTCTCTTCCTCTCTCCTGCCAAAGCAGTCTTTCTCATTTCCAGTCTCCAAGGGGTTGCATCAAAGGGCCAGGTTTTTCACCCAACCAACACTCGGCATTTCATGCAAAACTTCCTCCCTGCGCAGCGCCGGGGAACTTTTACATGAAGGAACCCGAGTGAATTGAAAGCGTGGCTCAGCTTGCGAGCTTGTGTGCAGGTCTTGGTTAGATGCGAAAACAGGCCGTTTCCCATTTTCTGGAGCTGAGAAACCGCTGCTGTTTGTGCAAAAGACTATCACACCCTCTCTGGTGTCTGGCACTGCATAGCACTTTATGCTGAGGGGTCTCCCAAACTGTAAAAAAAAAAAAATAATAATAACAACTATTGTTTCACAGAAACAGAACTACTCCACCATCAGACAGAGATATTAACTTCTCCACATGTTTTAATTTCACAAACTGTCGTATCTGCAAAGTCTTTGCAAGACAAATAATGACACTTTTAAAGAAACTGCTAAAACAGAATTTGGTTTCTAAACTTGAACCTGAGGAGTTTGTTTGTGATCATGTTCTCATTCTGGCCTATGCATGCTGACGTGTTTCTCTCAGTGCTTTGTTTTTGGATGCCTGTTGTTGCTTTGTACAGTTCAACTTAGGTTGAATGAACTGTAAATAGAGCCTGGTTCAGTGTAGGTAGGGCTGAGGAGGCCGCACTGCGCTTGTATTACGAATGCAGCTGAGAATGTTTTTAACTATAGTTACACACACACGTGCACACACACATGCACACACACACGCACACATGCTAACACACACACACACACACACACACACACACACACACAATGTTGTTTTTCTTACCTTTTCCAGTAAAGATCTTGCATTGACTCATCTTGTTTATACAACTGTAAATAAAATATACTTACATTGCCAAGTCTAACCAATCCTGTTATTTTATTATTTTTAGGCCTGCACCTAATAGTTACATTATCATTTAATATGTTAACTTTTTTTTATTATTCACTTTAATGTGTATAAAATGTGTATAAAATGTCAGGAAATCCAGAAAAAAGGTCAATTTCCCAGTTGCCATGGTGATATCCTCCAAATAGCTTTTTTTTTTGTCCAACCAATGGACTGAAACTAAAAGATGTTCAATTCCTGATGATATAAATCAGAAAACGAAACAGCAAATTGTTGACAATTAATTTCTTGTTACGGACTCTTTGGCTCATCATTTGAACACAAATTGTTCTTTATCCCTGCACATCGGGAGTGAGCGCGTAACATCTTTGTAGAATAGCACAGCTATTTTAAGAGTTTCAAAGGTTTGACAGTTACGAATAATGTAAGCACACACTGAACCAGAAAGAAGAAAATCAATGAAAAGAAACATACAAAAGGAAAACATCTGTTAATATAAGAATCAAAGAGAGAGTTTAAAAAAAGCTAAAATGAATCAAGGCAAGCAAGAGCATCCATTAAGGAAAAGTAGGTCTTGTGTGCAGTGGTCCATTGGTGAAGCAGCAGTGCGTGATGGATATTTTTAACAACTTTCTTGTTCCCTGATAGTCATCTTGCACAAGGCAATATGAGGACATCCTAAAAGAAAAACAGATTCTAAATAACAGTGATAGTACATTTTGTGCAGCACTTCTCAAAAACAAGCTTTCAAAGTGCAACACAATGCAAAATGAAAAGAAAATAATAAAAGATAAAGTGACAAAGTGATTAGAAGCTCCATTAATTGAACTTCTTTTATAATAAAACTGAATCACTGTGCACGGGGTGCCAGGTTTTCGAAACTCTGCAGCTCTATAGAGCTTTAGGTCAGTATAATATCTTGTTGTGTTGGTCCTGCAGACTGCTCTAGACTGTATGGTTGCCTTCTGACTCCTCTTACCAACCCTTCAAATAAAACTATAAGCAGCAATTTCCAACAAACAAGCTCAGACAATGCCAGCATTTATGACCTGCCCAGCAAGAAGTGGCACAGAGCGAAAGCCAAAGGCTGGTGAACATTAGCTTAGCAGCTGAGACACATATGTTTACCTCGAGAGCTGATGGAGGAGTCAATGGTCGACTTACATTCATCAGGTTGATGCAAAAAGTACTCCAATGGGATTATTATGATGCTCTATGTCTGGTGAATATGTACGAAGGAAGACGCTGAAAATATGTTTTAAAAAGCTGGAACAAACAAACCTTAAGCATCATAAAATGAAGAAGATGAAGATGCAGTTACCAGAACCAGGTTTAATACAGTAAATTAATATTATGTCCTTCGCAGTGACTCAAGCAACAGCATTGTATCTGATATATACTCTTTTGTTTGGTCCATCATTTGGTCCGGGCTGGATTATCTGGAAAACTAGATTTCCATGAAATCTTACAGCCTGTCATGGTCCACGTGAATCCCATTTGATTTCATCACAATCAGCCTTCTTCAAAATCATAGGAAATGTTTCCTGCTAAACATATCAATATTGTCACTGCAGGCATTTTAGCATGCCTGTTAGCATTTAGCTTAAAGCACCATAATGCCTACATACAGCCTCATAGTGACACTAATGTGGCCATATGGTAAGTCTGATCAAATCAAAGAGTTTTTCCTCTAAACCTAAATGAGGGCTGGGGATGCTGATCTAAAATGAGCAGACATGAATTTCGTTGGACTCATTTAAAACGTATTTTTCTAAACAATCTTCTCATGGAGAGGTTAATAAAATGACTCTTCCAGTAGCTGAAATGATAGTGCTGGTTAGCCCACTGGAACGTGGAACCAACAGCCACTGTCACAGTCAGTATAATCTTTAATTAAATGTGGAAGTGTCATCATTAATTAGATCATGGCTGTCATTGTTAATTAATGGCATACCTTGCAGAGGCAGAGGTGGATCACAGCATATTGTCAGGTGAGACATTTGTTCTGCTCCGTCGACCCTCTGCCCTGATCACAGCAGACACTCTGTCACACTTTGTCACAGAGATTAATGTGACTCTGAGTGCTGATTGGTCCTCCGCTAGGAGGATGTGATTTATGGCCGAAGCTTGATTTATAACCACCAATTTTCCTCATTTTCAATCGAATATTTTGAATTTTCCTATTGTTCTAGTGAGTTTTGACCTACATGTGAACTCCTATTTACTGTCAGTGACAATTAAAATAGTAAAGTGGGTGATCAGAACAGTTAAGACTCAGTTGAATGTTGCTCAGCTCTTTTACTGTAAATGACCTGAAATGGGTTTGCTAAAGCCTGATCACCTTGCATACCCTGACCACCTTTGCCATCCTGTCTTTATTAATTAGTTTCAGGAAACCAGCCCAGGTTTCTATGTTGGGAAGAAAACAGATTCAGTAAAACCCTGAAAACACTGAGGTGAGGAAGGACAAATGATGACAGGCAATGTTACTAATGACACTAACAGTGGCTCAGGTGAAATATCTCAACAACTAACAGCAGTTACAAGAGCAGGATCCTAAAATCCAGGCAGCTAAATGCAATTCAGCCATCATTAATTGTATTATTTATTCCTGTGATTTTCCTACTGTGACATGCCAGAATGTCTTCCATGAAAGAGGCAGATTTGACTGAAAACACACCTTGTTATCAATGACAGTGTGACATTTGTACTCCATATAACAATATCTATATTGTGGATTATTCACTTTATTTTACCTGACAACAAGGGTGTAAGTAAACACATAAATATAAAATTAAACACATTTCTATTCAAATGGCTTTTAGGTCCCTGGGGAACTAGCAGTAATGATGAATAATAATGGCAAATCAAATCTGTTATGTGACATGTTTGTTTGATGATTTAACACAGAATAATAATCACCAGTAATATTCAGGCCTATATTTTATTGTGGGGGTGGGGGGTAAGGGACCTGGATAATGGATAGGGGGGCACTGACCTAAAAAAGGTTGTAATTCTTCACATTGTCTTCCTCTTCTCTGCTCTGCAGTCAGTTTGGATTTTACATAAAGATCGTCCCATTTTTATTGCCAGCTGCTTCAGTGCTCAGTTATTGGATGGTTGGCAGTTTGATAGCATTCAGCTATTTTACATCTCAGGTCTTCCAGAAGACACAGTCCATAAACTCAGGTGGCATAGTCCACCGTATGAAACTTGTTTTTGCAATATCTAGCACATTGTGAAAGATACAGAAATAAAAATGAGTGACCTCAGCGACAACATGAATAGCTGAAGTGCAACAGTCAGAGGCAACTTCAAAATAACTCATTATATATTCTGCTAAATTTAGACACCCTCTGAACAGGATTTCAGCAAAAATAGACTTTAAAAAAGCACAGACAAAGTATAGGCCTGTAGTGAAAACTTCATTTCCATGCTCTGCTCAGACATTTGCAAGTCAGGTTTTAAGCTGCACCCATTCACATGCAAATACTGGACAAAAACAACAAGCAGCTCTTCAGTCCAACAGCCTACAATCTGGACCCGGGCCAGTTTAGACCACACCTTGCTTTCCCATTGATTGAATAATTATAGGTCATGTGATTTCTCTCCCTCTCTCTTATATAAGTTAAGGTGGAGATTATACCCACCCTCAATGGCCGTTGAATGATAATGAGCAGCGGTTTCTCCACCAGCTCTGGCTATCATAAAAACATTTTTCCCTCCATGGCACCAGTAGCCTTGGAGCTGCATTCATTCACTGACTGAGGAGCACATGGAGGAGGACTTGGCTGCGCTGGGAACATAAATTCAGGTCAGCCTTTGCTAGCTCAAGTGAAATGTAAAACAGGAGGCAGGCAGCAGGTGAAGCGTGAACCACAGGCGGGCAGTGATAACGTCCGGCCAGCGGGAAGCCATCACCCACTTCTCCCACTTGGCCGCTATTAAGTGAGCGCTCATATTTCCAGCGGGCGCAGAGCGGAGCCGCACTTCTCACTTTTCCTTCATGGCTCAGCGCGCCGCTCATCCTGTCGTCCCCATCGCGCTGCTGGTCTTCGCACTTGTTGCAATTCTGCTCCTGACTGTCCCCACTGAAGACGTCCAGGAGGCTCCGGGGTTCATGGTAAGGTCGGTTCCGTTGGGTATTCTGGGATCAGTGTTTGTCAGCGTGTTAACTTGTTTGTAACCAGAGCTCTGGGGCGCACGCTGCGAGCAAAAGGTGTTAGACAGGAATCTGTGGCACTAAAGGATTCTGTGACACCAACACAGCTTCTTTCTCCGTTAAGTTACACAGTTGCATCCTTTACTATCTTCAGAAGCATGAATATCTTCTGCTCAGCTGTCGAACCTTAAATCTGTATGGAAGGCCAGGAGTGACAATATTAAATAGTGTATCAAGTCCAATTAAAATTTTCATCCAATACATGTGTGAATTATTACAAAGTCCAGGAGATGTTAGCGTTAAAAAAAAAATTGCAACTTTAATTTGTGCATACAATTTATTAATTTCATGATCACTTTTATTTAGATTTTAGATTGCATGTTGATGTTTTTGAGATCCCTTATTTTTGCATATTTTACAGGATAACAGACTGGAAAAAATTGATATGATACTGCAGTTATCATCCCTTGCTGCCCTCTACAAGAGAGGAAGAGGCTCTGATAATAAATGGACAAAACTAATTATTAATTAGCTCAAATTAGCAACTAATGGACACAATTTATTCTTTTTTTCTCAATGACACCTCCAGGTATGTTACATATGTAAAAAAGTCAAATGAATGGAAATTTTAATATTGGAAAACACCACAGCACCTACCTCGTAAGCACTGATTTGATGATTTGCTGGTCAAAAGACATCTAGATGTAAAAACAGGGCCATATTTGGATGAGAAGGGAGAATGTATGTGTCCATTTAACACTTCATTATCATTTCAACAGCATTTCCACTGATTACGGATGTTTATGACCTTGTTAATGTTGAAATATATCAATTTAATACTGTTGAAATAGTTGCAATGAATGGAATTTTTGATAGCAATGGTACCTTGAATGCCGACTCCTATTTGAGATAACAAGTATGCCAGAAATTTTCTGGTGGAAAAATGGCAGAAACCTTACAGGGGCTGGACAGAACACAAGTCTATATGGATGACTTCCTAGTTCATGGAGAAACATGGAGATCTATGATAGATCAGTCTGGAGCAGGGACAAAATGTGATCAAGGCCGGTCTCAAATTGAACAGAGCTAAATGTAAGTTCAAAGAGTGGCAAAGTTGCATTCTGGGACAGATCTTTGATGAGAGTGGCGTGAGACACAACCTCCCACAGCCTCTACAGTTTCTTGGAATGTCTATGATGCTATCAAGTTACAGGCTGCTGCAGCGGCATGTTGAGGACTGGAAACCTGTGGCCTTCTGCTTCAGGAGACTCAGGGATGCAGAGACCTGGTATGGTCAAATAGAGAAAGAGTGCTTGAGCTCCTGGTATCCTTAATGAACAGTAAAGACCAGTAAGGTGCCAGAGGCTGCTGATGAGACTCATGCACTTTAATCCAGAGGCTGCACCAGAGACACGTTAGCAGCAGTTGATGCTCTCTGCAGGGGTACAGTTCAAAGTTTTAGAGATGAGATGTGGCGGCACAGATAGACTCAGTCCTGAGCCACATCCCAGCTACACCACAGGGGATGCAGCAGATGAAAGACCACACAGCCACAGACCTTCAGCTCCAGGTCATCCACTTCTCACTTGAATTTACAGAACAGTTACTGTACAGGGCGATGCTTTCTTCCTCTACCGCTCTGTCCTGCAGAGCTTTGATGAGTCAAAAGGTTTGGACAGCTTTACCCACACTGTCTGAGACTTTAGCCCTAAAATGGCCAGACAAGAAAGAAGTCAGGCAAGCAGATGCAGCCGCCAAGCAGAGACAAACATACTACTACAACCACAGGAACAGGGTTACAAATCTACCTTTACTAAACCCAGGAGACAGTGTCCACTACACCACTTGTGTTCTAGCTCTTTTCAAGACACCTGCAGCTCACCAAATCAGTGCTTACTGGATGCAAACAAACAAAAATTGAGTTGGCAACTCCAGAGAAAACTGGAAAATGAAAATGCTGTCTTCTTTTGTTTCTGTAAAAAAAAATTGTTGTATTATACTTATTTAGCTTTATGTCTAATAATTCCAACAGGAAACTTCAACTGACAAACATGAAAGATATGAAACTGTAGTGAGGTGCCGTTTAGGCATTCAGAGCAGGATCGCTGCACAGATCAACTCCAGCTTCTGTTCCCTCTGCTCCCTCGTTTTTGTGCCACCGGCTAAATGTCCTTTGGTTCCTTTTTCAGTATAATGTAGCCACCCTTTCACTCACCAACAATGATGTCGACCAGTCACGAAAAGGACACAAAAGGATTTTTCTTACATTTTTCAGGGAAAGTGCAACAGTTCTCATAGTGTATCAAATGAAAGGACAAAGCAGATCATTAGAGCTCCTCTGTGTTTTTGGCAAGTGGTGGAGCGAGTCCTTACAACTGACTGCACAGCAGTAATGAGAAAATATTATGAGGAATACCGAGGCACACTTCCACATGATGTTACTGGACACCTGTTGAACTGATTTGAGAAGTTTAGTGTTCGCAAATGCCCAAGTGAGGAGGGATGAGCATGTGTGTCTATTTTTGCACATGGATTTGTGTGTGCGTGCGTGTGCGAGTGTGTGGTCCCTCACTCGCATACCTTCTTGCATGGCTGGATTTCTACACATTGTGAGTGTTTCCTTTCAAAGCTGTGGTGGTAATATTTTATTCCACATTGTGGTGAAAGGGGAAGCACTGTCAGGGCAACAGGCTTTTCAGCACAGAGAGCGGACAGCAGCATTTGAGGAAGTTTTTCTATGCTTCAGATAAATGGTGGGAACACAGGCGCAGGATATAAAACTGTCGTGTCAGTTTTGATAGATATCTCTATTTAAGGATAGGGAATAAATCAGACTGCACTGATATAGCTTAGGATCCTCATATGGTAATAAAGTGTTATGTTAGAGACTGCATCCATGAACAGGATGATCAGATGCACCTGAGGATTCCACAACATTCACCTTTACTGGTGAGTTTACAGCCACCATATCTTGTCATTTGTATCTGGTAGTCATGAGATTTGCTTCTCATAGATGTGATTTTGTCACTCCTTGATGAAGGCACTTCCATAAAGACACCAAATGTGAAATTTTAACTTCAGGATGGTCCCTAAATCAAATGATTTATCTGCACAAAGAGGCTTAAGTTGGGCTTTTGTGATCTATTTAGTTGGTTCTTGTTAAGAGTTCAGCTGTATGAAGACAGGAGAAGACATGAGCAGGCTCTGCCACTCAGGTAGGTTAGCAGTTACTGTTGGTGCAATTATCAGTTGTGAGTCACTGGTGTTGCAGTGACAGGAAATGTCATTTGTTGATATTATTTTGGCCAAATAAGCCGGTAGGGGGCCAGCAAATAGTAAACACAGGAACTGGTTGAATATAGGTGACATACTTCTCCTGAGAACTGCCACCAAATCCCTTTAAATGCCTCAATGTGAAATTGAAAAGTTTTAAAAAGCATGTTCCCAGGAAGATTTGGACAGATCAGTGTCATATCAGATATCAGATGGTCTGGAGAGTTAATGAGTCCCAGATTCAAAAGATTTCTAGTTGTTGAACTGATCTCTGCGTGAAGATACCTCACAAACACTGTTTCAATTTGCACATTTTCATGACAGATGCAGGCAGTGGACCAAAAACTGCCTGGATTTTAAAGGAGACAACTGCATTTTAGGATTTATGTTTTGTAGCTATGTTAAGCGGCCTGAAAGGAATTTGTAACTCTTGTGTGTACAATACAAAAGATGTATATCAAAGTGCTGAAACCATATCAACAACATCAGTAAGACATTTAAAGCTGCTTCACAGAGAACAAATAAGTCAAGATGTAAAGACTATGATCACATGGAGAAACATTGTCAAGGCTGAACATGCGTTCTGCTTCAGAGCTAACATAGATATGTTGAATATGAATAAGTTAAAACAAAAAATGACATTAGTAGTTAACCAGACAAATACCTTCTAGAAGCTACAATTCAGGTCACACAGCCTGGTCGTAACCTTTTCAACCTTCTTCACTGTTTTTTCCCGTTTTGATATTTTTCTTCTGCCTTTTGCTCTCTGTAGTATGGGATTGTCTTGGATGCTGGATCTTCGCACACAGCTCTGTACATATACAAGTGGCCGGCAGACAAGCAGAATGGCACAGGCGTGGTCACCCAGCACAGTGAATGTCACGTTAAGGGTGAGTGTCAGCACTTTCTCCATCAAAAATCTGTTTGGAGACGTGGTTTTGAAATGCACTTTTTTGGCTCAGGTAAGTTAACTGAACTAGTGTGAATTTATTAGCTCATTTGAGGTAAGGAGTGGAAATCAGTACAGTGCTATACTGACCATGCATGGTAGTTTTAACCCTTACATACTGATACTGAAACAACACCAGGAGCATGCACTCCTAATGGCCACTATATGTTTAGTTTACTTTAAAATTGGCAAATTTTAAGTTGTTTTTCTTGCTATATTCACCAGTGGTGTGAATCTGAAATACTGCCAGCTGTTTCTTATGAATCAATGATCATCACAGCACAACTCAGCAAGTGAAACTAATCAATCGTGAGGCAGTGTGTAACTTGTTTGTAACCAGCAATTGTGAACCAGGAATGAGTCAGAGTGGAGTTCTGTGCTTTGCCACGCCTGCCAAAGGCTTTTTATGTTTTTTGACTGAGATAAACAAACACTTTTCCACCAATTAGTCATGAGCATGGTGTTTACATTGTCATGTTTCATTATTGTAAAAGTGTCCCAGTCAGAAGTGAACTTTGACCTTTAGGTTTACATCTGAGAAAGATAGAACTGCAAACTCCTAAAAATGCAAATCAGACAAGATCTCCTAAATTAATTTGTCACATTTGCTTTCTTCACAGTTTTTTATGGACTCTCTTATCAGGGACTTCTGGTAACAGTAAGGAATAACTAACATGTTGTTCTTCAAGTTGATTTTTCAGTTTGAGTCAAGAAAAGAATTCATTTTCAAAGGTCACCCACTGTTGTGAGGAGATTATCGCTGTTTTGTGAGGAACAAGATTCTGCACGTCTATAATGTAAACAGGTGTTTTTTTTATCTTGCTCATCTCTCACTCAGGAGGAGGGATCTCTAGCTATGCGGGCCAACAGGGAGCAGCAGGGCAGAGCTTAGAGGCGTGTCTTGACCAGGCAGTGATGGCCATCCCCAAAGAACGGCACCACGTCACACCTGTGTACCTGGGAGCCACGGCTGGCATGAGGCTTCTGCAGTGAGTCAGTGTGTGTGTGTGTGTGTGTGTGTGTGTGTGTGTGTGTGTGTGTGTGTGTGTGTGTGTGTGTGTGTGTTTATTTTGCTTTGTTTCCTCAAGTCTGGTCTAGTTCTATGACTTGTCCTCCGCTAAGCCTTTCACACAGTGTGATAATAATAAAGGGATAA
This sequence comes from Chaetodon trifasciatus, assembly GCA_037975065.1. Lineage (NCBI taxonomy): Eukaryota > Metazoa > Chordata > Actinopteri > Chaetodontiformes > Chaetodontidae > Chaetodon > Chaetodon trifasciatus. The sequence continues at coordinate 17,490,324 of JBBMOE010000003.1, forward strand.
ATTTTCATCTACACTAAAATGCTCTTGAAGACATGATATTTACCTTATGCCTTATAAAAGCAGCATTAAAATATCAAATAAACACAAAGCATAAGTATAAATCACATAGTGGTAGCTCAAATATTATCACATAAGTGAGAAAAATGAAATATTGCTAATGGTCCAATGTCCTCTATGAGTGTGACTGAATACTGCAACTCTATATCATCATGTCAGAGGCAGATAAATGAATTGACATTACTTGTATTGTTGCTTATTAAAATCTGATATCAGCATCAGACCTGAATTTTTTAATGATATCCCCAGTGACATCCTCTTAAAAATAATTTCATCAGATTCAGAGTGCAGCGGAAGAAAAATGATTTCCACTGAATATGCAGACATCTGGACTCTCAGGAGTTAAAGAGACATGTTCTCGACTCAGTGAACTTGTATATCTTGTCTTGCATTACATATTTCCATATTTTGCTTACAGTGCATCTGTGGCCTGTGTCTGTTAAGATATGAGCCCTGTAGGTGTTCATCATTTCTTTATTTAAACGAGGGAATACAAACACATGATGAACTAACTCGTCATGTGTGGAGTTTGCTGTCTTGGCTTGGTTGTTAAGATAGCTTTCTTGAAACTGTCGGCATCTTGCTCTTGTTCTAATTAGCAATCTGATCGATTATGAAGTGAGACAGTGTGACCGTGGGTGAAGCTTTGAGAGTAGTTGAGGTATGACTTCATGCAAATATGCAGCAGAAAACAGCTGCCCAATCACTCAGTCGGAGATGAAGATGTAAATCATTCGCTCAGTGCAAACGTGTCCAAAGGCTGCAGTTGATGTAACTCCATACAGTCAGTATAAATGAGCTAATGTAACTGTTCCTGCAGTGCTGGTTGCGGCTCAGGTCTTTAAATGATTTAGATTACACAAAAGATGCATGTGTTGAAAGGAAGGGACAAAAACTGTTCTCATAACTGAAATGCCATTAAGTGATAGAGAGATTCTGTCCTCACCTGTCTGACTAGGATGAGTCCTTTTTCTCCCAACCAGTATCTCCAGCCCGGAGCAGTCGGTTCAGATTCTGCGGGAAGTGGGCCACAAAATCCAGTCCTACCCTTTCAGCTACCAGGGGGCAGCCATTCTGAGCGGTCAGGAGGAGGGGGCGTACGGCTGGGTCACCGTCAACTATCTGTTAGAGAACTTCATAAAGGTACCATAGCATGTGTGATTTGTGCATTTGTGGCCATCAGGCTGCCAGAATTTTAATCAAAATCTAATACAATATCTTTATTGTATTTATCTTTCCCCACTTTCATTTTCTCTCTATCTGACTCCATCCATCTTTTGCTTCATCTGCCTGACTGTTCACCTGTCTTTCTGTACACCTGACTGTCTGTCTGTCTGTCTGTCTGTCTGTCTGTCTGTCTGTCTGTCTGTCTGTCTGTCTGTCCATCTGTTTGTCTATTACTGCCCCCCTCTGTCAAAATATGTGTATGCTTTGGAGGGTTGGAAAGTGGGAGAAGGGAACAAGGGTAGAAGTAGTGACTTCACTTGTGTCTGTAATATTTGCAAATCTTAAAAAAAAAAAAAGATTTCCCATTAAGAAATTAATTGAAAAAAAGTTCTCTTCCTTTGCACCAAATTGTTAAAAAACATGATCTGACTGGAGGTGTTTGCCTCTTTAAAGCAGATGTAGTGGGTGACTGATGGCACCTAGTGGCCACTTTAACGCAAAGGCTCTTGTATCAGTGTTCCCTCTGATGTCAAATGTGACTGTGTTGATGGGGATGAATCTCTGGGTTGACTGGGGAAATTTGGACAGGCAGCGTGAGCTAATGAAATTCCTCCTCCTCCCCTTATTAAGCAATGTGTAGAAAATGGACTTCTGCTCTTATTATTTCTTTGCAGTATGGTTTTGTGGGACACTGGTTCAGCCCCGGCAGGCCCACAGTGGGTGCGCTAGATTTCGGCGGGGCGTCCACCCAGATAACATTTGCCACTCAGGAGGAAGTAGAGGACAAAAACGACATGATAAAGCTGCGTCTTTATGGCCAGGAGTACTCTCTGTACACACACAGCTTCCTGTGCTATGGCCAGGACCAGGTCCTCAAGAGACTGCTGGTTCATATAGTGAAGGTAGTGTAACAGGCCACACTCACTAAAACTCACACTTCATAGTTACAATCTGCATTACATCTGCATCTCCCTCTCCCTCTCTCTCTCTCTCTCTCTCTCTCTCTCAGTCTCAGGGTTACTCTGGCTCAGTCACTCACCCCTGTTATCCTGCAGGCCACAGCAGAACTTTAAAGTTGAACAGTATATTCAACTCTCCATGTACGGCAAAGTACAAACCCAGCTCCTACGACTCCCAGGCCTCTCTGACAGTACAAGGCAGTGGGCATTATGAACATTGTGTGGGCAACGTGTCTGAGATCTTCTCCTTCGACAGCTGCCCCTTCTCCCAGTGCTCCTTTGATAAAGTCTTCCAGCCAAATGTCACCGGTAGCTTCGTGGTAAGAATGGCTGGAGGGAATGGATGATGCAGAGAGGTTATCCACACTGGCAATGTAGACTAAAGGTCAGCCTGTACACAAGAGGTACAGACAGAATGTTAGTGATGCTTACAAAGTTCATCATCTTTTGCTGTTTTCACAACCACAGACAGTCAAACTGTATGTCAGAGATTATTTACATAGCTAACACTGTATAGCACTCAAACAAAAATGGAAAGCATGCATGCATAAGGATCAGCACTGATCTAAAATTTAAATGGAAGTCTATGAGCAGACTGAACTTCAATGTGACATCTGTCCTTCAGTGAAAGCAGCAATGCCACAGTATAAAAATATTCCACTATGTGTAGAAATCCTGCATTCGAAAATCTACTCAGCTAAAAGTCTTTGCAGCAAAATGTGCATAACTATCAAAACCATGTAAATCAAAGTTGTATTTATTCACAGCTGAAAGCAAAAATGTAAAAAAGCAGAAAAAATTCATTGTTAGCGTTTAAAATGAAACTTCTTCCTGTGCTGTAGAGGAGTTTATATGAGTTCATCATATTTATAATATCCTGTTTTCGATGCAAACTACACTCAGGTAAATGTACTGAAGTACAAACTATAGTATTTCTCTCTGAAATGTAGTGGAAGAAAAATAGAAAGTCTCACAAAATGTAAATACTTAAAGTGCAGGTACTTGACTAAATGAATGAGTGGATAGATATATGCTAAGAATGCACATCTATGTATTAGCCTAGCTTTGTAAAGGTGTAAGAATTACTGCAGCTAAAGTGCAGAATTGAATGCAGTAACTGCACATTGTGACTTTTTTATAGATGTTTTGACAACTTACAGGATTATTACAATGGGCTACATTAGAATAAGCACAATATGGCTTCAATGTGCTCAGAAAAACACAGAAACATAGGCTGTAGACATTATATATTATTTTCTATTGCTCTTATGGATAATTATTTTCAATGGCCCACAGTCTGAATTTTGTGTTCAGTCCGCTTTCTGTGTTACCAGGCATTCTCTGCATTCTTCTACATTCATGCCTTCCTGCAGCGAATCACTAGTATCGCTGTGAACACGCCTGCACAGCTGGATGAGGCCGCCAAAACTGTGTGCATGATGACTTTCAATCAGGTAATGTTCTTTTCCTTTTATCTTCTATTGATGGATAACCTCTTGTGTGTGTGTTCATGCATGTGTGTAGCACTATACAGTATATTTGGGCAGACGGGCATCATTTTTGATTTTATTTCTTCATTTTATTCCAACATTTTAGCACAGTCTTGGTGTCTCTTCCAGATGCTGATTCTTGCTCCAGAGCAGAAGTCTCGTTTGCAGGACTACTGCGCTTCCTCTGTGTTTGTTAAGATTCTCATGTTGAGAGGATACAGATTTGATGAGACGTCGTTCCCACGAATTTCCTTCCAGAAGAAGGTGAGAAATTCATCACTCCTCAATGCTCATTTGCAAAGGCACATAAAATAAAGACCCATTTTCCACTCGCTTGCAGTAATCATGTGTTGCTGATCCTCCAGGCAGGGGACGCCTCGGTGGGTTGGGCTCTGGGCTACATGCTCAGTTTGAGCAATTTGCTGCCAGCAGAGAGAGTGGCCCTGAGGAAGGCCCTGACCCCTGGAGCGTGGGGAACGCTTATCTTCCTTTTTGTCCTCCTGCTGGCAGCAGTCCTGGTCTTCATCGTACTCCAAGCTCGTGATGGAAGGAAGAAAGGAGGCAGTGAAAGCACCATCTAGATACTGCAACAACATGCAGTACACAGAAAGACAGTAATGCTTTTTTTGTTGGTTCTTTACTCCAGCACACTGGATCTGAATTCGAGCTTTATTCAAGGATGTCCACATTATGAAATGTATGAAATGTTTCTCTTTTTGTACATAGTTCCCTAAATTTAGGTTAACATAGCAAGACAGTGATCCCATACAAATGCAAACACCCTCAAATTACAGCTGAAAGTCAGGGCTTTAACGTCATAGTTTTTATTTATTTCAAATCCAGTGTGCTGGAGTTCAACACAATGAAAAACATGTCACAGACCAAATACTGTCAAACTGCTCTGTAGGTTTAAGGGGAGACACTACAGGTGAAAGCATCACTGTTTCATACACTGGTCAATTTTGAGTTGACTTCTTTCAGGCTCATGGAAAGAAAACATCATTTAAACATTAATTCATTTTAATTCATGCCATATTTAATAGATAATAACTCATTTGCATATTTTAACATTTCAAAAAACTTAATACAAACAATAATTGTCTTTATGTTAGTAATTAACTGGAGCTGTTTCATGGTGATATTTGTTTCTATCCTGTTCACCTGCAGTGTCTCATTTCTTGTCTAAAAATGTCTAGAATTTTACAATACGTATCGTTCAAGGCCATTTTCTCAAAATTTGTTTTTTTTTCCTCTCACTCTGAGTCAGAAATCTTTTTTTCAGGAGTACTTGCATACACCAAACATAACAGTTTCATTCCTACCTGTGTTCTGAAGTCAGCCTGGTTTATATAACATTTTATATCTGAAATCAAGGTCAAATGGATCTTTTTATGTTTGTTGACAATATTGGATAAAAAGAGATGTCAACAAACTTAAACAAGAATTTTTCAGCTGCCTTTATTAATGTTCAGATTTATAAAGAGACAATCACTTCACATATCAGACATTAAATTTCAGAAGACTTGTAATACAAAAATTAATTGTCTTTATGTAAGTAATCAACTGAGGATGTTTCATGGTAATATCTATTAGTTAAAATGTTTGCCCAATTCACCTGTCTTGCCTTAAAAACAGCCCTTCCCTGGTGGCATTGGCACTACAAAGAGGTCTGAATGTAATTTTTATTCTTGAAGAGTCAAACCAATTTTTGGTTGTACAGACTGTAAGAAGTCCCAGCTTTTTTGTCATTTCCAAAAGGTGTGACTGAACTCTGAAGCACTGTAACAGTAAAATGAAGCACACTATGGAGAAACTTAAACTTAAATGTTTAATATGTCAGCAGTCTCTATTTTCAGATTTTTCTATTCAAAGATGTTTTTCAGGCAGAAGGTTTTATCCATATTTTCGTCCGTTTAGATTAACTTTTGCTAATCACCAACATCCAGACATTGTGAACAGCAGGTGTTTGCATATCATGAACCTTTATTGACAGGAACAAACTGCATCACACGGGGGAGGTTATGAACTCATTTTGTCAGACTTGAATCACTGCTCAGTAAAAGCTGAGTTTTAGTCAGTAAAAACAGAAAAAAGCAACACTTGGGTTTCAACAAAAATATGGACTTGACAAGTGTAGTGTTGTTGGACATTGTGTTATGCAGGAGGACATTTTGCTCCACAACAATAATATTTAAGGGCATCAGTATTGGATTGGAAAAACACATTACACATGCAATGCAATCCAATCCACTACTGTTAGGCTGTCCACAGCAGCGGTTTGAGCTAAATGCTAACAGGGGCATGCTATCATGCCCACAGTGACAATGTGTTGCTTTTATTTGCCCTTTTCCTCTGAGGCTGAGGTGAAACATGAAAACAACTGAACCCTCCAAAAAATGTTTGCATGAAAACATTTTCGACAAATATAGACCAATTCACATTTAACGGGTGATCAGTGGTCTCAAACATTATCATTTACTGCATTTCAAGGTGTTTCTGCTGCAACATTAGTCTAAAGACATTCCAATATGTAGCAGGTTTGCAGGCATGAAAATGCAAAGACAACTTGTGATGTGTTGCTGTGCTAAATAAAGATGGTAGCAACTATTCATTGTCAGGGCACCTTTTCCAGGAACGTCCAAGATGTTTCAGAGCCATTAAAGCCTGCACATATTGAATTTTTATGTATATTTTAGCTTTTTTAAAACTATTCTTACGGCTTAATAAGATTTTTCTTTTTTTAAAACATTAGACAGTCAAGTGAAGGTTGGTGAAGGTGCCTGTGTGTTAGTTTCAATCCATTAAGTCAATGTTAGATGCAGTGTGACAATCGATTAAAGGTTATAGATTAAACAAATGTGATATCTTCCCAACATTTTCACCAGAATTAGGCACATTAAATGCCTAGCTCATATAAGGTCACTGTGAAGTTTGAATTATCGTGACATTACTTTGCTCTTTGTGGATCACGTTGCATATTTTACTCCAGATAACAAAATAAATGTTTTGTTTTGTTTTTGTTTTTGTTTTTGTTTTGTTTTGTCCTTTGTCCAAGCATCGCACTGTATTTGGGTCCTCTCCATTCAGCTAATTATGCTTCTTTCCGGCCATGATCTGCTCAGGACTACAACTATCTGAATGCTTTGCTTTACGGAAGTGTACGGCTCCTTCTGATAACTTCCGGTACAGTCGTCTTGCCCTCAGAATAAAAGCGGAGATTTTTAGTTCTTTTTTAGATAGTTTTGTAGTTTGTGATTTGTAATGTGTAATTTGTTTTGTAATTGTTGTACCTACTCAGTTATTGCACACATGAATAATTTGAGTCGGGAAAATAAATAATATGTGGAACAAATTACAGAATATGGAATGAAGTGTATTTGTTTAATGTATTTGATGTATTAGCTTGCACAATGAAAATGGTCAGGGACATAGGATGCTATGATTAAATGAGTAAGTACAGTGAGGGAGGGGCTCAGAAACTTATATAAATGTCTCCACACAAAAAACGGCAAAACAAAAAACAAAAAATCGGAGATTCGATCGAGTGTAACCATACATCTTAGAAAAACGATATAAGACAACAAGAATGACAAGGGCAGGTAAAAGTGAAAACTGGGGGGGGGGGGGGGGGATGCGTGGATAATACTCTTTGTATGCTGTCAAAGCTAACAGCTAACATGCGGATTTACATTCAGTAATCGTTATGCGACATTTATTTTGAAAGTTGTAACCGGAAGTGCTGTTATGTTGTTACTGCTTGTCGTAACAGGTACAACGGTGAAGGAAACGCTGCTCTGCTCACATTTACATCAAAATAGCTGCAGTTTGCGGAGTTGTAAAGTTTTCTGTGAAAACAGACACGGAGTCTTTAAAAAAAATTCAAGCACTTTGTCTGTTTCTCTGTAGCACTTGTGTGCTAGTGTGGTCGCTGAGCAGTGCGGAGATGTGCACACAGACGAAGGCAGCGGCTCTGATGGCCAACATCCCGCGGGCAGACATCGACCCGTCCGGCGTGTTTAAGTACGTCCTCATCAGAGTTCACAGCAAAGAGACGAACGACGATTCAGAGATAGATATAGTCCGAGGATACGGCTGGGCTGAGTACCATGGTGAGTCAGGGGCACTAAGCTAAACTAAAGAGTGCTAACGGGAGTCTAGCACCGGGTCCCCCACGAAACACGAGAGCTGTGCATTCAGGGTGCACTTTATGAGGTCCACGTCGAATTGTGCTGTGTGATTCTGTGTCAGAGGCCTCTTTGCTCAGCACACTCTAACGGTTAGGCGTGGTAAAATATAACTGTCACACAGTCGTGCTTTTAGTGTATGATGGTCGATGCTGCCCACTGCTGGACAACACTGAAATGCAACATAGTGTGGTAGGATTAGATGATAATGTGGCGTGGAAAATTCACGTCACAATGAAAAGCATTTTGTTCAGTAATTCAACACAAAAGGAGTCATTCACTTATGAGACAATTAATGCATACATCAAAATAAATAAATAACAATGTGTATTGGGTATCACTTTATTCCATGAATTTGTATCCTCCATACCACCTGCAGTAATTAAAGACAGTTTCTGAGTTTATTCATTTCCACACATAGGTTTAAATGTGAAGTAGACAGCATGATCGAACAAGTCATCACCTCGTCAGAAACACCAGATGGAGGCAGCCTGTCTGCACAACAAGCAGCCGTTAGTGATGATGCATTAACATATTTTATGGACAGCTGGCGGCTCAAACACAAGTGGCTTCATTCACAAGTTAACTACCAGCAAATAATGTGTTTACGCCAAAATTGAAGCACAGCTGTTTTGCATTAGAATATAGACTTACCGATGCCAGCATTTGTGATTCACATTACTTCTCTGTCATAACCCAAGTAGTAAATTATGAATTAGAGATTAAATACCTTAGAAAGCACAGACACAGTGTTACTGAATTGTTCACTTGTCTTAAACCTTTTCTTGCAGCTGATATCTATGACAAGGTTTCTGAGGAGCTGGAAAAGAGCGGCCACCTGGACTGTGAGTGTATCGGAGGAGGAAGGATCAAACATGATTCCCAAGCCAAGAAGATCCACGTCTATGGATACTCCATGGTGAGAAAATCTGCAGAATAAAACCTGAAATCATGCAAACAATGACAGTACATAGAGTAAAGGTACAGTAAAGACATAAGTGTGAGCTAAAAGAGGCTTAAAAGATCCCTTTGACATTATCACGACATTCACTGTTGATTATCTGAGCTGAAATAAATGATTATTTTTGGACTTTAATGAAACACTGCTGTGGTATTTTTCTTTACAGGGATTTGGAAGAGCAAACCATGCAGTCACGACTGAGAAACTGAAGGCTCGATATCCAGACTATGAGGTGACGTGGGACAACGAAGGATACTGAACTGAGCTACGGACTTTCCACTGGACTAACAATGCTCTTACATATCTGTAACCCCTCATGAAACCTCCGTGCATGTCTTTAAAGATTTACGACTGACATACAGCAACGACTCTGATTGGGAAAGAAGCCTTTTTTGAGGTTATTTTGTTGCAGTTCAAGTAAAGAAAGAACAAACAGTGTTGTTTTTCATATTTGTTCTCTGTTTGGATCTAAAACAAATACATGATTATCTTAGGGAAATTTCAGTAGTGTGAAATGTCATCTAGAATTCTAAAGAAACAACTGGCTATGACAGTTTTGCACAGTGACAGAGTCACTCACTGACTTGTTTTAGAGTCACACAGCCTCATAAATGGGATCTAATCAGTAAGGAGTTGTAAAGTGACCCTTAAATGCTTTGTAATGTATTTTTCATAAATGAAATCTGCTTCTCCAGCTGTGTGCGTGCAGTACTGTGTTCCCTCTGTGGCAGAGCAGAGACGTGAAAGGGCCCTCCATTGTTTCTTATCTTCCTATTGGCCAACCGCATGTGTGTTCTTGTCAGCCACTGGACTGTAAACCGCCCGTGAATGTTGTGGCCTGTGATAAGATAAGACCAGATGAACTTGATGATCTAAGATTATCAGTGTGCTTAAGTGTTTTGAAATCATGATTTCTACTGCGTATGCTGCCAGTGAGAAGATAAGCTATAGATTTAATACATCTACAGTCATGGACGAAAGTATTGGTTTTCTAGCAGAAGTCACACACTTTTGGAGGTTTTTGATAAAATAACCAAACCAGGATAATTTCATTATTTTAACACAACTAAAACAACAATTGGTTTCCCCAAATTCGACACAAAATACCACCAAAATGCTGCGGGAAATGAAAACTGCATGGTCAAAAGTATTGGCACCCCTTCACAGCAAGTGTCTTTCATACTGATAAAAGCACATTTCTCATTGTTAGAGTCTTGTCTTAAGGTTATGCAAAGTCAGACTTCAGCTCTGGTAGCATTCCTGACAAATATCAGTCCATTTCTAAAGGACAGTAGGCTCCATCATCACACATCACAGTTCAATTGATTTCTAAGGATGGCATGATGTTTTCTCCAAGGATTTCCAAATATTTGAATGAATCTACCTTCCCTGTTACATGCAGCTGATTTTCAGTGCCAGAGGAAGCAGAATAGCACTACAGTATCACCTAGTTATTGCCATGCTTCAGTTTAGACAAGCGCACTTTTCAGTGTACGCTTCATTGTTCCTCATCCATACGTACTGCTGATCCATAGGCATGAACAGAACAGAATGCTGAACCAAAAGCATATAAATGAGTGACAATGGGTTTGACAGTTAATTCTATAGAGCAATGGAACAAAACTAGAACTTTTTGGGCCTCCTGACCAGCGGTTATGTCTGGATGGCAGGATGAAGAATGAAGAATACCCTGAATGGTGCACCATGCTTAAAGTGAAGCATGGCTATGGCCAGGTGATGCTCTAGGGCTATTTTGCTTCCTCTGGTGCTGTAAATCAGCTGTGAAATCAGTAAGAGATGAGGGAGAAGATTGATTAATTGAAATATTTGGAAATCTTTGGAGAAAACATCATGCCTTCCATAGAAATCAATTGAGCTGTGATGTTAGTCAACTGGAGCCTACTGTCCTTTAGAAATGGACTGATATTTGTCAGGAATGCTACCAGAGCTGAAGTCTGACTTCTCATAACCTTAAGACAAGATTGTAACAATGAGAAATTTGCTTTTATCAGGACAAGACACTTGTTGTGAAGGGGTGCCAATACTTTTGACAATGCAGTTTTCATTTCCCGCAGCATTTTGGTGGTATTTTGTGTCGAATTTGGGGAAACCAATTGTTGTTTTAGTTGTGTTAAGTTATTGAAATGATCCTGGTTTGGTTATTTTATCAAAAAAAAAAAAAAAACCTCCAAAAGTGTGCGACTTTTGCTAGAAAACACAACACTTCCGGAGGGGACTGTATGACTGGAGAATTTATTTTTTTATTTTTTTCATTTGCAGGTAGTGCAACAAGCTGTAAACACAGCATTGACTTATAAAGATAGTATGGTTGATGTGTTAGCTGGCCAGCTAGCCAGGTAGCTTTAAGTCCAGTATCCACTCCTGTTTGTCCAGCTGTGGGGTTTTTTGTTCGTTTGTTCAAAGAAATAGCTTGAATATTATAAATGGCACTTTCTTACAATATGATTTCTGCGTGTGTCAAATACTGAAGATGCAGCTGTAAACTGAGCCAGCTGAGGATTGTGGGTGGGTGCATATTGTCCCTTCTGGAGCAACGCTTGCAGTTTGTATGTGGTTCTAGTCTTTACACTAAGCTATTCACATATTCTGCCTCTTTACTGATCAAAGAGATGACACTGATCGTACTGATGCTGTCATTTAAATGGGGTTTAGGGTTGTTCATATACAGAGGCTTATGTGGCCATAAGCATTTCTGGCTGTTTTGATGCTTCCTTGTAGGCGAGAAGAACCACAGAAGTGGTCAAATGACATCGTCACTGTCATAAAAGCTAATATTAACACTAATACAGTCCATTGGGCTGATTATGAAGGAGCTTTAAGTTATTATATATTTGTGACATGGCACAAAGAGCTGATTTAGCTAAATTTCCTGTGTCTGGTATGAAGGCCATGATGCTATAATGTGAGAACACTCCAAAGTCTAAATGACGTTTTTGCACATTTCTTTTCTTTCACATTCTGCCGACTTGGCATGCGTCATGACCATCAAGAAAACTGTGAGCTGAACTAAGTTCCCTAAAGCAAGGCACTTAACCTCCAACAGCTCTTAGGATACAAAGTCCATGAACTCATAATTGCTCTGCATGTCTGCCAACTGTTTCAGCTTGGGTTGTTGTGCAATGTACGGATGTGCATGCTGCCATTTAGAGGAAAATGTTTTATGGGTATTTGTTGCAGTTGCATGCTGGGAGAACTTAAAGTCCAGGTGTTATCGTGTAGAAATGGAGAAGAGGTCGGCGTCAGCTAGCAAAGGCTGCCCAGATTGTCCTCAGACCTTCAGACTGATCAGGTGGAGGAAGAAGAAAGAAGATGCTGCAGTTGAGGAGCTCAGCCCTCATTCTGCTGTTGATTCTGCAGTTTGGTAAGAGCTCATTCAGCCAGACTCCATTCAAATAGTGAGCATCTTTAGTGATATTTTAATGTGGTAATATTAATGCTGCTGCTGGCCAGACTAAACTTAGCTTGTGGTATTGTGTAACTCATAGAAGTATGAAGCAGAACAGACAGTGCTGAGACGTTTCTAACAAGCTCTACATGTTTGACATAAAGTCTTAATGTCCACTAAATAGCTTTTTCCAGAACTTTTCACCACTTACAAAAAAATCCTAATGAAACTAGATAGATGGATGATGAATAAATGTATAGCTAAATAAATGCTTCTGGTTTCAGTATTTTAAAATGGAATGTGAACCTTTATGCTCAGAAATAAAATGTACAGACAAGACAAGCATATAAAATAAAATATTGCAAAAACAATAATGGTAACTGATTAAACTGAGTAAATACTACAAATGAGAAGAAGTCTTGTTTGCCTGCTGGGTTAAAAATGTTCCCATGTCTTTTCAAAGCAAAATGTGCAGCTCTTTAGTAATGCTATCAATATCATTTTCATTCACCTTTAATTGACAGTAGAAAGAAACAACTGGAACAATTTTGAAAGATATATTTTAATGTCAACAGACTCAATAAAAAGAGACCATAAAGTATCAGACATGTTATTGCACTGTCATGAAACTTATGACAGCATGCTGTGTTTGTGATGACTGCATGTTCCTGCTCTGTCATGCCTGATTTCCATCTGACATGTCACTGAAGCGCCAAGCCTCAAGTCTTAATCAGAGACCTTTGGATAGGCTGCCAGCAGTGTGCTGATGTTAACCTGATCACTTCTCTCTGGCCTTTGAGCCTCTTGGCACTAGCTGTGCCATAAAACTTTGTCAGTGGAGTTCCTACACAGTACATAAAAGTACTGAATTAGATTTTAATTTCCACGTCTTGATAAGTATGGGAAAAAAGAGATATGGAAAAGTATTTACTTCCAGACTACTGCTCCTCTTCTGTTCTCTAAAAGATAAAATTCAGAATTTCTAAAAATGAATTGAGAGTGAGGGCCAGGAGGCACGTGACTGAACGCACCCAGGTGCCTGATAACCTCGACCACGACAGCCACAACCACATTAGCTTGAAAAAAAATGTGGCAATATCTTGAACGTATGTGTACACAGCATCACAAATAAGTAGTGATGTGAACAACCCCTAAGTTGTAAAGTTTTCTGTCCGAATTATCATAATCATCAAGCATCTTCAAATTCAGCAGCATCAACCTCTCCGAGCCATATGACATGACTCATCATGTAACTTGGCAGGCTAACGTTGGCTAACATGGTCCAGCACAGTGCAGATTTGTTTGGACACAGTCAACAGATAAAATAGGAGAAAAATAAACTTACCAGCTGACCAAATGTTGGCTCGTGCTTGCTGTGTCCCCACGAGGACAAATGGGCGGAACAGCATTGGGCTTCAATTTAAGTTCTGTGGCAAAATCTGTGAAGGCTCACCATTTCTCCTTTTGCACCTAAATAGTGAAACTCAGCTTGTAAAATACAGATACATAGCTACACCTGGCTTCTCCTCTGATACTCCTCATTTCACTGTAGCCCCACCCTTGGGTATATTAAAGCATGGGCTGTTTGAATCCACGTCTCTGAGACTGTCACTGGTCCACTGCAGCTCCAAGGGGGGAACTGCTCCAACATGGTGTTGACTGTTTATTTCCCTCATGATTTGTCTCGCAGCATGTAAAAAACACCATATGGACCCGTTAACAAGGTTAAAAACCTGATTTTCCTTGGAGGATTTGAAGGAATAAAGGACTTAAATTATGTTGTTTCCACTGACCAGAACAGAAAAGGAGAATCACTCACTGTATGTTTCAATGATCGTTTTAATATTCTGTATCAGTTCACGTAGATATTTTATCTTTTTCCACAGTGACTGGTTCTTGGGCTCATCCATGCTTGAGTCCTGAGGGGAAATGTGATTTTGTCTGTGACTGTTCTGACTGCAGCGATGAGGACGACTGTGGTAAGTTTAAATACGTCGTTTCATTATGGCATCAGATCCAAAGCTCTGAACTGGATTCTCTGTTGTGCGTTGTAACTTACAGTACATTAGTCAACTATTATTTTGTTTACACCTCTCAAGGCTACAGAGGAAAAGACTTTCAGTGTGACTTTGAGGATGCAGGAATGTGTGGATGGACTGACCAGTCAGTCGGTGCAGCAGATTACAAATGGGAGAAACGTCAAAGAGGGGACATGCTGCCCGACAGCGGGCCGTCCTCTGACTACACCATCGGGACAGCCACAGGTATAGTTTTACACACCGTCACTTTTAATTTTGTTGCTGTATAGGCCACAGGTATCTTTAAAAGTATCAGGCATCTTTCAATACAGTACAAGACTGTACTGTGAGCAGCAAATAGGACTTCTGAAGCCTGAAGAGTTGGGGATCATTGTGTGGGCTTGTCTCCACACCTTTCACATTACAGGCGATCATTGGAGCCATGAGTGCAACTTTAAAAATCAGAATGTCAAATTTCCTGAAAAAAATCTCATATGGCTCTTCAGTTATAATGAGAAGATACTTTGGATGGAACTAGCCACCCACATCTCCACTTTGCTTACTCATTCAAGCATGAATTGAAACAAAGGTAATCAGGCTGGGATAAAACAGCACCCTGCACTAAACTGCAGTCTTAACAACCTGAAATAAAATGTAATATTTCCCATCTCATAGGTTGGTTTATGGCAGTGAGTGCAGTGAAGGCAGAGTCTCCCAGTATTGCAGTTTTAATCTCTCCAGAGATGAAAATGGCTTCACCGACCTGCCGTCTTCGTCTCCGATATTTCCTGTGGGATTCAGGTAACGACCGTTGATGACTACAGGTCGTACATTCAAACACAAACACAATGTAAAAGACAGGATTTCATCTTATTTTGGCAGTGTTAGTATATATTTTATGTTTACTTGCTTTCATGAATCCCTATCAGTAATTTATATTTGAATATTGTTTCTCATAACTAATTTGGATTTTTATTGTTGTGAACACAACATTTAATTTCCCCTGCAGCTGCCATACTAATAAGCCATTTGTCTCGTTACCTGTAGGTCACACAGGTCTGGGCTCCACACCTCTGTGGGCGTCCATCCTTCACCAGGACTCTCGAGAGGCCGTAGTGTGGCGTCCTGAGGCCACCAGTGTCCGTGGCTGGAGGGAGGCTAACATCTTTCTGGGCCAGATTACTACCGGCTTCCAAATCCGTCTTCACTCGCAGCGCTCCAAGGGCCAAATTGGAGATGTGGCGCTAGACCACCTGGAGTTTCTGGACTGTGCTGTGCCCTGTGAGTCCCTCAAAATATCCTATTGATGTGCAGCCTGTCATTCATTTAAAATGTCTAAGCCATGATGAGCATAATCCTGATAGATTATTTTGTTGTCCTCTCATTACGTCATCAGTGCCACTCCCTGGTAAAGAGTGTCCAGTAGACATGATGGAGTGCAATCGTGAGGGCTGTGTGGAGCAGCGGCAGGTCTGTGACGGCACCGACGACTGCGGTGACAACACTGATGAGGAGAACTGTGGTGAGAAATCATCTGAATTACACTAAATATGATGACAGAGCAAGGCATACTGTGCAGAAGAGATGGAAGAGGCAATTCAACCAATGAAAAATGACATTTGACTGACTTGACTGCATCACAAAGAAAACCCCCATTGTAGTTTGGTGGAGGCAGAAGTTTAAAACCGTGAAAACTAAACGTATCTGCATAGCTCAATCCATCATAGCTCAAGTTGTGGGAAAATATGGGTTTTTAGCAAATCCACCTCTGTCTTCATACAACTTTGTCTCCCCTGTGCTGTCTGTAATGCAGTTTATTGTGTCTCCAGAAGGGTTCATGCGCTGTGACTTTGAGGACGGCCTGTGTGGCTGGGACCT
This sequence comes from Chaetodon trifasciatus, assembly GCA_037975065.1. Lineage (NCBI taxonomy): Eukaryota > Metazoa > Chordata > Actinopteri > Chaetodontiformes > Chaetodontidae > Chaetodon > Chaetodon trifasciatus. The sequence continues at coordinate 17,506,444 of JBBMOE010000003.1, forward strand.
GACCTCCCTGTCCAGACTGAAATGGGTCAGGACCAATCAGCAGGACATCTCTATCACGGATCATCTGAAAGGACCGGGCAGGGATCATTCCAACAACAGCGTGACAGGTATCGTACAGTGATCAGAGCATCCTTCACTGTTGTTCTCTGTTTCTGTCCGTGTGGTCAGTGTTACTCTTGTGACTCAAAGTTTTTTAAGTGACCTAAAACATTTCATGGCTATTATTATTATCGCAGGTCACTTCCTTTATGTCACTGTCCCTGATGGTGGTCTCACAGACGACTGGGCTGCTTTCCAAAGTCCCTACCTTGAACCCACCAATAGTTCACATCCTTGCAAGGTGAAAAAAAAAATAGAAAAAAAGGAAATAACAATGCAATACTGACATTTCGTTGTGCATTTTTAAAGACATTTCTAACGATAATTTGACATGTTTTCTGCATCTTTCCACTTAAGATGGTGATGTACACTCACCAGTTTGGGCCGAGGGCCGGGGGTCTGTCGGTGCTGGTGGCAGATCGTAACATCTATCCGGTGTGGGAGAGGACTGGAGCTCTAGGTGACCTTTGGGTGAAAGCAGAGGTGGAGATTGTCACCAACTCCACTTTCCAAGTGAGTACTCCACCCGAGGCTGTATCTATAATGATGATGGTAGCTGTAGCCTAAACAGAGATACTGATACTGAAGATTCATAGATAAAGGTTGTTGTTATCTGTGGGTTTAATCTCATATGGATATAGATTCATTTTTTAAATAAAGATAAAATTGATGTTGCAGGCAGGTGCATAGGAGAATAAGCAATGAACCATGGTGACAAAAGTCAGCTCTATCCATGTTTTTATGCACATTTTTACTTTGCACATTAAAAAGCCTGAACGGAAATGCTGTAAATGCAAAATATCTGTTTTTACACTTGACTGAGGTGGAAAAGTTGACGTATCAATAAAACAAAATGTGACTAAGACCCATGGAAACAGACTCAGCAAACCATCCATGATGTACAAGAAGCCAAATGTCCACTGAAGCTTTAACATCATCTCGTCGTCTCGCTGCACCGTCTTCATCTGCAATGGTTGAACCGCAGCAGGCTGGAGCTTTAGCGCCACCAACTGTTGTTTGTTGGGATGTGGTTCCAAAATGAAAGATGTACTTTTAAAAGAGAGGATGAGGATTGAGAGCACAACACTCTGACTTCAGTCCTTGAATGACAAAATCCATCTGCACACGTCAGATTGCTTTAATTTTTAGATACCTATTCAAAAGGTTTGATTCAGAGTTTATGACTTTTGTATTTGCATGAAATTCTATTGCTGCCATAAAACGTTTCTTTCTTGATAGATCTTAATAGTGGCAGCAATCAGGGACTTTGCATATGGAGGTATCGCCATCGACAGCATTGTGTTGTCTCCTGAGTGCCGCTTATCAACTGGTAATCCTTTCAACCATCTTCTACAAAAAATGCTTCCACATGTGCGCAGAATGAGCGGTATGATGACTCTGCTCTCTGACATTCTCTCCTTGAACAGAGAAAACTCCCCCTGCAGCTTTCCCTGAATCTCCTGGACAGCCGTGCACTGAACCGGACAAGATGTGTGATTTCCATCCAGACTGTGCAGAAGCAGAGGATGAAGCCAGATGTGGTGTGTGTGCTCGTCTCGTTTCCTCAGTTTTACTTTCATCAATAAGTTGATAGAGGTCTTATTTCTTCCTTTAAATGAATGTGCTTGGGTCAGCCCTGACCTTCATGACCTCTGTCTCATGCACTGGACAAAACACCCAGGACTAATGCAGGTCATGAGGTCTGATTTTTCTCATTTTGAGCGAGATGTCTCCATGAATCCCCTCTGCAGGAGATTTCTCTTACACAAAGGGCAGCTTAGGCTGGACTGACAGCAGCATTGGGAGTCAAGGCTGGGTGCGCTTTGAAAATGTCACAGCTGAAGGTACAAATACTCCATGTCCTCATGACACTCAACTGTTTATGTACTAATATTCACTGATTCAACAAATAGAAGGAATGTTTGACAATTGCTTTTCCTTTTCATATTTCCTAGAGGAGTATCTGTATATAGCCAGGGCCCCAGGCCAGCAGATGACCGAGGCCCAGACACGGACCCCCCTCCTGGGCCCCACTGGCCCAGCCTGCACCCTGAGCTTTGATTTTGCATTAAGTGGAAATCCAAGTCACATTGGTAATGAACTTTACTTCTAACCTTTCCCCAGGACTCGGACCTTTTAATCTGACTCTGTTTACATGTGTGCTGCAGGTGAGCTGTCCATCAGAGTGATTGACAGCTTCCTGGGCCCGCAGCCTAAACTGTGGGAGTTCAGTGGGAAGACGGGGACAGGGGAGGAGGCGTGGCAGCACGCTGAATTGAATATTGGAGTCAGAAAACAACGCTTCCAGGTCAGCTGTTAATCTCATTTTTACATTTGACATCTTTGCATTGATGATGAGATTTCAAAAATACGGGCAAACTTGTCGGAAGACATTTAGAGCTGAAGACAGTTGATATATCTCCAAAGTCTTGACCTTCTGTCCTGCCAGGAGAAAACACATTTTATCTTGTGGACATTTTTTAACAGTGACAAGGGGCTGTTTTTTTCTTCCAGCAAAAAAGATGACAGTTGGTGACAAATCAACATTTTTATGTTTGGATTTCTGCATTGGTGATTGAAGCTGAGACACAGAATTAAACAGGAAGTCAAACTTTGAGATCCTTGCGGGTCGCCTGTTTCAGACATTTCTACCCTGCTGGGTACCAAAAACATTCTGTCCAATGTAAACAGACAAAATTCATTTGAACCAGTTTCACAAAGAGAAAATAAGAGAAGTTCTGGTGATGATTGCAGCGAGAAGACAAAGACAGAAATATGTCATTTCTGTTCATATTAGAAATCTGCTTTACTCTTGTGTTGAATGTGTTGAATTTACGGGCTTCTCTGTGTTGCAGCTGGAGTTTGAAGCTCGAGCGAGGAAAATCTGTCCATGCACCAGAATCAAGGTGAAAAACGTTCGTTTTGTCACCTGTCATGCTGAATATTTTCCATTATCCCCAACAGGTAACTCTCCCAACTATTTACAGTATACACATATAATGTTGCACCAAGCATATTTTCACATTTTACAAAGAAATGTCTCATCCTTTGATGATTATTTTTTATTTTATTTTATTTTTTGGCAGCACTATCATGCAACTTTGAAGATGGACTGTGTGGATGGTATCAAGACAACAGTGACAACTTTGACTGGGCAATGCTGGATGGGATGGACCACACTATTGGGATCGGTAAGCTCATTTAAGAACAAAAAACTGATCTGCGTATACAAATATACAGTATAGTACATGAGTGTCTTTTCCAGTAGGGAGTCCTCTGTCCTCAGCCTCACTGACAGCTGACAAGTTGACTTGAGTCCATAGGAGGATATTGTGTAATCATGCAATTAATGCAGTATTATAAGTCATTATAAGTTACCATTGTCTGTCAGGTTCTTATTATGATTGATGATTATTCTTACTATATCCAATGAAATCACTTTGTGGATGCAATTAAGATTAATATGTTGCTCATAATCTACATGGCATTGGGGTATTTTCAATGGAGCTAAAGTGAAATGATCTTTGATAGTCTGTTTGTGGTGCTCAACTCAATGTAAAGCTCATTATTTGCATAACACCTGATAAGTATTGAATAGAGTATAAGTGCAGTTTATAAAGTGCTACTGCTGTACTTTAACTCAAGTAAGTCCCCACTTGTCTCTCTGTTGATGTCCAGGCAGGAGTCTCACTGTGGACATGTGGAGTCCTTCTCTGCGCGGTGCGTTCGGGCGCTTAATTTCATTCACACAGTCACCTGGTCCCACAGATTACTGCCTGTCCTTCTTCTACAAACTCTACGGGTCGAACACAGGTGAGGATGAGACTGAATGGGAAGAGTTTAGAATGAGACAATGATGATGAAGTTTTCTTTAAGCCTGTGAATATGTTTTAAGAAGCAAAAAGTCACAAGTCATAGCTCTGCCTGTTCTAATCGTTTTTCATGAGTAACTGTCTCAATGACTTAACTGATAGAAACAGTAAATGATCAGAAAATGCAATCATGTCATGTCCTCTCACTCCTACTGGCCCATCCTCACCCACTGATCCTGTCCAGGTGCTCTGAATGTGAAGCTGTTGGATAACAACGGTTATGAGAGCCTCCTCTGGACCCGCAGTGGAGCTCATGGCAACATGTGGCACGAAGTGCACTGCCCTGTACCACACCAGCTCACAAAGTTTCAGGTATGGAATAACTGCAGTTGGCCTCAAATTACTTAACAATATCTCAAAAGTAATGTAATATCACAGAGCTGCGTGCATCTTTCATATTAAAAAGACGAGTGTCAACACAGGGGAAAGAACAGAAGCAGAGAACAGCTGTAGTTGTAATTATTTTTTTAGTGCCATTATCTTGAGATAACAAAACGACATTTCCGGTTGTAACTGATTTGTGACAATAATATCAATAATAAACTTTATTTATATTGCACCTTTCTTTACCATGTTATAAAGTGCTTTATTTTATAAGGAAAAAATAAAACCAGATTGACAAAATGAGAAAAAAGGCCAAGGACATAAGCAAAGTAAAGTAGAGACAATAAATGAACTGAATAAAATCAGATAAATATGAAGAAAAACAGTAGAAATAAAACTAATAAAACATGTCCAAAAGCTTCCATAAAACAGAAAGTTTTAAGAGGAGATCAAGGAGTGTGCGTAATTGATCAACACATCAGCCCGTACTTGAATCTTATGAATTAATATACATCCTTTGTTATACCAATCAAACATCCGCCAGTGTGTCTTTTCCAATACCCCTAAGAATTCTGTTTAGCTGACCGCTGTATGTAAGTCTATCCCTTACAATAATTAGCCTAATAAATAAATACCCTCATATCAAATCACGAGGGACAACATTCTTACAACAAATGGCAAAAGTTCATAAAAACTTCTTATGGTTTGCTTGGAAACTCCCAAACCTACTCCAGAGAGCAGTGTTCGTATGTCGTGGTCCAATCTTATCTCAAGAAAAAAAGTTAAAAGTTAAAGCTGTAAAGACGGTAAAGTGACAGAGGGTTTAATTGGATGGTTTTGGAGAAGTTTTTGAGGAGAACTTCTGCCTCCTTGTGGTAAAACAAAATGTCACTGCAGCTTTAAGCATGCAGCCTTCTTTTAAGTCACTGTATCCTTGTTGTGAAAAACAGATAAGATGCCAAAATGAATATTTCAACATTTCTTTCTGATCTTTCCCTTCCTGACCTTTGACCTCCCTCCAGCTAATGTTTGAGGCGGTCCGCTCTGGTTTTGACGGACGTGTGGCCATTGACGATGTGACGTTCTTGGAGCGTTCGTGCACTGTACCCAGAATGTGTTCCTTTGAAGGCCAGCAGTGTGGGTACAGCAGTTCTGGTAGAATTCAGTGGCTCCACCGCAACAAACACACCACCACAATAAGTGGGCCCAAAACTGACCACACCCTAGAGACTGAAATGGGTGAGAGAGAATCCCATTACAAAATAATAACATTTTAATATGCTTAGCAGAAAACTGAGAGAGAGGGAACTGTGATCTTCCTCTGTCTGATTGCTTGCTCAGGCTTCTACATGATGGCAAACACCGGAGCTGACGTCCTGCCTTCCGGTGGAACGACAGTCCTCAACTCACCTGTTCGCCAAGGAACCGCCAAGACCGAGTGCGTCAGTTTCTGGTATCACATGGGAGGAGAGAATCCTGGTGAGACACCTTCACACACACACCTTCACACACACACCTTCACACACACAAATGATCCCAAAAAACACCATATTCTGCAACTGTGTGCACTTTGCAGGTTCTCTGACATTGTATATGAAGCCAGTGAAGGGAGACAGGGTGAAGATCTTCTCTGACAGTCAGAACCAGGGAGATGTCTGGCGCCATGGCAACGGCAACATCTCTAGTGCCCTTGTGGACTGGCAGGTACGGTGTGGAGGCTGGAGAGAGCCGCTGGAACAATTAGAGACTAAGTGAACACAGTTAATTATTATTATTTTATGCATATTATTTTATTTTATGCATAAAAAAGAATTAATCAAAATTTTACATCTAATTTAGATGTCTCTGTAAGTGCCTTTAAAATACACAGTTTTTAACGAAACCAGCAACCTTAGATATGGTGCTTGTCCTGTAAATCAACCTGACGTGGTGCTTCATCCTGCTCTGCAGTTGGAGTTTGAGGTGGTCGGAGCCGGAGGCAAAGATACTCACATTGCAGTTGATGACATCTACCTCTCAGCTTACCCGTGTGAAAGTCAAGGTTTGTTTCAGCCTTGGCAAAATCAAGGCAGAACACACAAAAAACATTTAGAATTTTATAGCTTCAGCGAGAAATATGGTACAATTTGAGAAAAGCACTCATCTGAGTTTCTTTTTGTCTTTGTTAGGTTCTAGTAACAGTGGCAATATTACCGTTTTTTGGCTTATCCTGCAGCATTTAAGCTCTTTAAAGGAGCACTCCACCGACTGTACACATGACGTCCAGTTTACTTGTCACAGGGAGCATCATTCAGCCTGTAAACAGTTAATATTTTTTCTGTGGCTCTGGAGGCATATTCTGAAAAAATAAACCTGATGGTGTCGGCTTGGAAACTACAAATTTCTAACAGAAAGCCTGTGTTACTAAGCGGATGTGTGGGCTTTGAAAGACATGTGCATTAACCAGGCAGGGAAGGTCTAACAAAACATCCTATTGAGCCACATTATGAGAAATGCAGGATCCGTTGTCTGTCCATTGAGGGCTGTTCCTATATGGCAGACTGTGTATTTTGTATGTCTGAGAGCGTTGTGGAACTGCAATTGTAAATCACTGGAGCACCCCTTTAAAAGATTTTGCTCAACCATTCTTACCTTCCTCTCACCTTTATTTTTAGCTTTACCTTGAAGAAATTCTAAGTAAAATGTTTTCATGCCTAAGCTCCAGTTAATCAGTTTGTTCCTCTTTAATGTTACTTAACTACTACTCATGCTCACACTCTTGCACAGGCTTTACTCATATAAATACATTGTATAATCATTAATGCAATGACGAAATGAAATGCTATGCGATAGTCAGCATAATCAAGGAGTAAAGTAATTATCAAGAAGAGACAGATTCTTCAGTGTCCATTTTTGTTGCGTTAAATATCTCAGGTTCTAAGTGCAGTCTGGAGAGAGGGATGTGCAGCTGGAGCAACACTCAAAACATCAAAGTGGACAAACTGGACTGGGAGCTGACAAATCAGGAGACAGAGAGGCACTACTCCACCCCAGCCGCGGACCACACGCTGGGCACAGAGAAAGGTAAACCGGACAGAGACAAGCAGAGCTGCTCTCACTGTGGATGTTGTGGCTACATGCGATCATGCCAGTCACGTGTTTCACTTCAGCACAGAATGTGCCGAAAAAAATGTACTGAAGCGCAAAATGGACTTCCCTGTCCTTTCTGCCAGGTTACTTCCTGTTCTTCCCGAGCAGCAACCGGACGGCAGCCAATCAGAACGCTCGGCTACTGAGCCCTCACCTGCCCCCGACCAAAGGCACCTGCCTGAAATTCTGGGCCTACAAGGAATACTCATGTAAGGATCATGCAGTCTTGGTGCGTGTGATGCATTCCCTGTTTGATATTTTGAAACACAATCAACTTTTTTTGATGTAACTGTAGCGAACTGCGAGCTGAACGTGTGGAGGCTGTCTGAAGGTGTGCTCCATCAGCTGCTGGTGGTGAGTGAACTGGGAGGACCGTGGAAACGCTTTGACGTCGACATCATATCCACTGCAGAATACCAGGTCTGACTCTGACTACGCAGGATATAGTAGTATGGTGCATCTGCTTTGACTGTAACCTGTTCTGTATATAAACCTTTTATACTGCACAAGAAAGTGTACATCAAAATTCTGCACTTGGCTAAATGTCGTGAGTGTCTCATTCGTCACAAGACTGATGTCTGCCTCTGTCTCTTGGTTTTGCTGTCAACAGATTGTGTTTGAAGGAATCAAAGGCACGTCAGGCGTCGTCGCTCTGGATGACATCGAGTACACCGTCGGAGTCAACTGTGATAAACAAGTCACAGATGTAGTGACAAGTAAGAGGCGCCGGAAGTTTTGCATGTTTTTCAGATCATGAAACGCTAAGTGCATACTTTTATGTTTTTACTGATTTTGGCCAATCAGCACCTCTAAAGCTCACTAATGAACTTGCAGTAATGAAATTTGTCTGGTTCAACTGGTTCAAAGCACAAAATCAGCAGTGCAGCTGTAACCATAAAGTGATGTTCAGCATTCTCTGGTACAACTGGTAAGTAAATGTTTTCCATCTTCCCTTTAGCCTCGCCACAGCATGACAACACAGGAGGGATTGCAGCATCAATCATCGTGGTCCTGCTGTTGATCGGCACATTGATCGGCTTGCTCATTTACTACCTGCGAACCCGACAGAGAGTCAGGGATGAGACCCGTCCATCATCATCAGCTCCCTCAGCTGGTTTCAATAATGACACATATGAAGCAAATGTTCAAGTGAGTTAACGCTGACGATGATTTTCAAACCTTTGACAGCACTTTTAAAAAAGCATGCAGTGAAATTTGTGCCACGAGTGTTTAAGGATATTTCTGGTTTTTAACATTTTGTAACATGTTTGTGGGTTGCTCCTTTTCTACCCCACTGAAAAGTCTCTCTAAAAGAGGCACTGTCTGCAAAGGCAGCACAGTTAGCAAAAAACAGTATCATATAATTAGCAAGGCTATGTTAACTGTGCAACATTAGAAATTAGGCTAGCACGCTAGGCAAGGCTTGAAGCTAAACACAGAGCTAACCTAACAAGACTGCAACACAGGCAGCCCCCTGAAAAAAGAGGAAAGCAGAGCAGATAGGAAGCATCGGCGTCATCAGTTTCGGGCTTCCGAGGCTTTATATCTAATGAAAACATCTATAATCATCTCAAAATGTAAATGATTTAAATCCAGAGCACCCCCCAACCATTGCTGCTGTCTGTATGAGGATGTAGAGATACTGAGGGAGTGGATGGGCTGGGTCACCTCCTCTTGTATACAGGCTCATTCAGTCCAGCTGCAGCCCTCTTTTAAGCACACCAAAAATATCTGAGATACATGCTGCTGGTGCATTTGACATATTTGCAGAACATGACAAAGCAATGAACAATTTCGAAGATAATACTTGAGTTTGACGTGGCCATAGACGACATGGGTTAAAGGATATAGGATATTTGGGGGCATGGTAACAATATGGCAAAAAGTGAGCTGTTCAACACCTGATATTCCATAAATGGATGTAATAATAAAAAAGTGTTTCAGTTCAGTTTACTGTAAATTGATGATGTCGTGTTTAAAGACCAAGCTAGCTAAATGAATATTTCCTTAGAGAGCCAAGTACCTTTAATAGTTTTCTAGTTTCCTAAATGGAACCATTACTCTAAGGTAAATATAGCAGCAACGATGAGTAGCAAACTTAAGTGTTACTATAGCTAGCAGCAGCATCTTCTCTTCACTGTATCTCACTGATTAATAATAATTCATGTTTTCATTTCAGCAGGACCATGTGACAGTTCCAGCAGTGCAAAACCATCCAATGGCAGCTGGCTTCAATAATGTCTCTGTGAGTTTACAGCAGTTTATACTTTCCATGGCTCATGTTTTATTCAGTATTCTATTTCATTTGGTGGGGAGACAATATACACATCCCTATTCACATGTAGTCTGCAAATACAGGCAGTTTAAAGCTGCACTAACTGCAGCAGAAAGCGGTCTCACAGCCATGAGCCTGAACATTATATACGTACTTTTGTTCATGTGGCTGATTTGCTAGAAGACAAATACCTAACATTGCTTACACATCTAGATGAAGTAAAGCAACTGTGTGCACACTGGAGTCCTCTCTGTCCTCGTCTCTCAAATGCGCTTTATTAGACTCTTCTTCTTGTGTTTCTGCAGGTCTCTGCTGATGTCAGAGAGATGGAGGTGGCGTGAGGCAGGAGGAGCGGCGGTCCGGCCACCCAAAGGTGGCTTTGTGAAGTTAAGGCGATATCACAGCAGAAGAACTGCTTGTGTCGCCCTTACATGGCACACACGCACAAACACACACTCAAACGCACAAACCACAAGCACAGCTCTCATACTGAAACACTGTTGAAGGCCTAACAGGTGCAGCTGCCTCAGATCCGGTGGATCTCCTCCAGGGTCGCAGCTCTCTGCCTGTGAGATGGAGATGGAGATGACAGATGGTAGTCAGAAGGAGAACGTCTAACATGTCATTGATGGAAATTAGTTTAACTTCCTTTAAATCAAGACTGGGTAAAACTGATGAATGGCAAAAATGTTTGCATTAAGATTCAGGATCTATCTTAGATGTGTAAGGACGTTCCAACAGTTTCAGGTCCAGCACAACACTGAATCATGTTTGTTAAGTTGAAAGAGAACTCAGCAGCCTGGGCTCCTTTCTTTAGGGCTTAATGCGACACATTTTACACATTATGGTCAATTCACAAGTCACAAGCACTCCTCAGCCTCTGAAATATAGTGTATAATGTCTTCTCTGGGTCTGAAGGAGGATTGTCAGGTTGGAGAAAATAACTCCTAACTAATAACTCATTACCGGTTGTTTCATCAGCTCGGACACGACATGCTGACAACAGAAAGCCTGAACTGGGGGGGGTGCAGAAAGATGTGGCTTCACCAGGGGAGGAGGGTCTTGACTCACATTAGGGACTAGAAGTCAGAATACCTCCAGCTCTCATCTGCCTCTGTAGAAAGTTGTGGAATGCCTAAAGTCTCTAATGTCTCTAAAGACAAAGAAAGAAGAAAAGAATGACTTAAAACAGACAGGTGAAACTAGAAAACCTATTGAAAGGTTATAGAGGAAGTTGGCATGTCTTGCATGTAGGATGGATGTTTTCTTTTGAATGTGTTGGAGGGTTAACTTTGCTTTGAAAGGAGACAGAAATGAGCTCTGATGATGAATGAATTAAAGTTAAGCATTGAATAATTGGTGTTTGTGTGCTTTTTCACTCAAAGGGTAAACTGCTTCACTGGGGAATTAAAAAGTACATCATGAAGAGCTTAAAAAATGGTTTAAGTGAAAAGGGTAACCTGATCATTTCCTCAGAATCTAAACAAAATCACATTCTCTATAATATATGGCTATTTTAACCTTGAACTTTTTGACGAATCAGTTAAAAATATCAGATATTTTCTGGTTATGCCCTCTCAAATTTAAATATTTTGTTATTGGCTACAGATAATATATTGTCTTTAGTTTATCAGAATGAACGTAGTGTTGAGACTGCATATACTGCACTTTACAAATGTACCCGTTGATAAAATGCATCGAACAACAACTGATAATCCAAATAATGAATGGTGGCATGCTGAGTCAGAGGATGAATGGGAGCCTGAAGCCATCTCGCGTGCTCCTGATAGGTAGCTCCCTGCATGGCTCTGATGGTCAAATGCCTCGTTCATCTTTAGGAAGAGGGGATGACGACATCATGCCCTTAGCAACGGTCGCGTCTCTACGGCAACATCCTCCGGTGTCCCCTCTGCTGTTGTCACCGTGACTCTCAGCTGTTGTCAGTGAGACAGACAGAAAATCACCGCTTTCATTCGGATGAACTGGTGATTTTGGAGGATGGTGTGTTGGCATGGGTGGAGCGCGAGCGCCCACCGCAGCAGCCGTTTATGTCGCGCGACTTGACTGCCTAAAGTTGGAGAGGACCAAGGGGCAACTTGGGCACGAGGACCTTCTCCTCATCATCATCATCACTGATCATCCCTCATCCTGCATCAGACCGCCAGATCGCGCCGCCTGCAGTTCGGTGCTGATTGTTCTCATCTGGACCGTTTTTATTTGCGCCACCCGGCTGTCATCCAGCGGCGCGTGCGACTGAATGGATCCCGCCGTGCTCATCTTCCTGCTGTATGTGATGATCGCGCACGAGCTGGTCTGCGGCTGGATGCAGTACCGCAGACAGAGCGCCAAGCCCCGCAAGCGAGCTGCTGGACCTCTGCTGCGCTCAAGGTGTGTGTGTGTGTGTGTGTGTGTGTGTGTGTGTGTGTGTGTGTGTGTGTGTGTGTGTGTGTGTGTGTGTGTGTGTGTGTGTGTGTGGTTTTAATCACGATGTAGATACTGTACAACAGGTAAACGTGGTAATTGATATTGTTTGGGTTGGTCTTACTCATTTTTTACAGATACCTGTGCAAAACATATCAATCAATAGAGGTTTGTTATCCTACTTTAGCACATTAACAATGTCAAAGCAAATCATATAGATTAAAAGTCATAACCAAATAAAACCACAAAATGTCAGTGAGCCAAAAACTTTGTCTAAATCTATAATAATTATATATAATTTAAATGCTTAATTAACAAAAATAGGATTTATATCAGGCGATGGCTACTCAAAATCTGACAAAGCCTTTGGCAGTAACATCTATGGAATACTGGAGGTTTTAAAACTCCAGTCCTACATATATTTAGTCACTTACACTTAAAAACACCTGGTGATTTCAGCTTCAACAGGTAAAAAGAGTTGCCTACTTTTTTTCTGTGTCATTATATAATGAATACTTTGAGCGTTTTCTGCAGTTTTCAGCACTTCCTCAGCAGTCAGTGTTGGGTGAGGTTGAGGACAGGGCTCTGTGGAGGCCAGTCAAGTTCTTCCACATCAGGAAAGGAACAAACACAAAACTGGTGCCACATTAGAAGTGCACTATTGTCTAAACATCATCGTGTTGTATATTGAGTATAATTTCCCTTCACTGGAACTAAGGATCCTGAACAAAATCATGAAAAGCAGGCCCAGACCAAGAGAACACAAAGGCATGTGTACAGGGTTGGGAAAGTGAACCTGACAGAAACATTCCCAAAATGTTCTTTGAGTTTACAAGAAATGAGATGACCTCAAGACTTTTTATTTGATCTTTTGTTCTGATAAATAATCTCGAGATGAATCAATAATGAAGTTAAATTTGATTTACCTCAGAAAAAATGAGAATACTCACAGTGGCATTTGCTCTCTTGGAGTCAGCTTCATTGCAGGAAAAGTGGCATAATTTATTTATCTTATGATCAGAAGTCATGTGATGTGTGGTGGAACTGTTCTTGTGATGTCATTAAGGTTGTGATTTCTTGCTGTTCCTGTTGTAAACACCTTTGCTTCCTGCTCAGTGTCCGGGTGTGTCAGGTAGCCTGGAGGGCAAGCAGCCAGACAGTCAGACCGGACAGAGGAGGGAGGGACCTGAGGAAGAGTGGACGCATTGTAAGAAAAGCCTAATGAAGACAGACGCCAAAGATGGTTGGACACTTGTTGATGAATAACTTCATATACTCCATAAACTCCAAGAGATGTCTGAGTGTGAACCTGTTGTCTGCAGGACTGATTCAGTTCACCTCACCTTTCATTTTAAATGGACATTTGGGCCTTCGTTCCATTTATTACTGTGGCTGTTTCTTTAACATATGAACCATTTTAAGATTTTAAGTCTGACATAAAACAAGGTGCAGATGGCCAAACTGCTGAGAGCATGAGATTTTAAAAAAGGCCAAAAATGCAGCAGTTTTGTTTAAAGGATTTCAGTCTCAGGATCATCATGACTGGCTGTTATCATAGCCTCTTTTCATCTGTTGACCTTTGAGCTGCACCTTTCCCAAATATTGTTTCAAGCACAGTTTTTGTTTTGTTATACTGCTAAAACAGCTTTTTAAAGCCAGGACCATCAGCCATTCCCTTCTGTTTTTATTGTCTAAGATGAACCATGTAATCGCCATGTTCCCAGTTTGTTCAAGATCAGGGACCTTTGACCTGTTTTCTCATATTGCTGTCTGTCTCTATCAAATAAAGAGGCCATAAAAAAGAGCCAGAATCCATTCCAGCCAATCATGCTTTTAGTTGGTGTTGATGGACATGATAAATATTAAGTTACTTCGAGCAGCCCATTAAAATGATGTTGATGGGACAGATATATTGGTCAATACTAATTGCTGAGGAGGGGAATTACCCACATTCCCAAGCAGGGAACAGCTGTAATGAACACAGTGTCAGACTGAGTAATACAAGGAAGACAAAAAAAAAAAAATGTCTTTCTGAATATTGGCAAGGACATGAGAGTCCTTTAAAGCAGCCAGTTCCTCACCAGACAAAAAGATTAATAGTCTTCAGGCATGCAAGCAGCTCTGTGTAGCACTTCAGTTAGCTGGATGTTACAACACTTGCTCATTAACACTAAGCACACGGTACAGGAGAGGCCGATGGGAACCATCCATTTTGAAGGTATTTATTCATAAACCAAAGAATTAGATAAACTGAACTTCTGACCGGGTGAAAAAGTCACTGTTCATCAAAATTCAGCAAAGATTTAGTCAAGATATTTCACTTTGAACCCATGATGTAACCTCCTGCTTATATATGGGGTGATGTTTGATGGTCTCTACAAAATACATTGGCAGTACATCTAACAGTTGTTGAGATATGTCAGCCTGGACCAAAGTGCTAGCCTGACCCCTTTGCCAGAGTACAGATGAAGGGCACCAAACTGGGTCGAGCTAACAGCCACCAGCAGAATTTGTTCCAGCCACTGAATGACAGTGAGTCATATGAACGTGGCTCCGCTGTCTTTTCAAACACCCCAAAGGGAAATTTTGGAGCAGAATCCAGCGCATGTCTTCTGTAGATGGAGATGGTTCAATCTTTTTTCACACTGCAATGAGGCTCAAATTCTTCTTGTGAGCTCTGGTAATATCTTACAGTTCCAATAAAATCTGTTAACGGGGGGATCTGTGGATTGAAGCCTCCAAAAAGACACATTACAGATGTGATTTTTCAATGCTTTGAGCGGCACAAATTAAACTCCACTCTCCTCCATTGTACTGGACACAAAAGTTTCATAGGTAGATACCTTTAAACTTCTAAATAAAACCAAAACATCTGCAGTGGATACCTCATTTGGCTAAATTTCTTTTGTTTTTTACGATTAGAGTGAACTTAAGAGTTACGATAACAATTATATAATATATGGGTGCAGTTTACACCGGACTGTTTCTTTTGTACTCCTAGTTATAACTGGAATGTCGCACAGCAACTTTGTTTTTCTCTGTGATTGCAAGTCAAAGATTTGGTGTTCAAGGAATTTGAATGCATCGGCGTAAGATGTTGTTGATTAATTTGAATCATAGTTAAGGAAAGGAGACAACTGAGGGTGTTGACTGTACTTGCTGTTAACTCATGCTCAGAAAATGTTGGGAATTCGACAATGCTACTTGCTGACTCAAGCTACGTGTTTGACTTGATTTGATGTTCAGGCTTAATCAACTTCCTCATTGATACAACACAGACTTACTGGAACACACACACACAGACACCCACATACTGGGCAAGCGGAAATAGAACTTGTGTTCATGCTCTGAGCTTCATGAAGTGGCCGATCCGAGCTTGAGCTTTAGCTGTCGCCCTGTCATAGAACCATCGCCAGCTTCAGGAACACAAACAAAACTCAGCAACAACTTTCAGTGGATTACAATATTTATAGACTGTATGCTGCATATAGTTAAGTTAGTTAGCTAGTTAATTATTAGAGCTGTCACTGTTACTGTGATTGCATTTCTTTCTGTCTCTCTCTGTCTCTCTCTCCCTCTTTCTGTCTCTGTCTCTCTCTCTCTATCTCTCTCTTTCTCTCTCTCTGTCTGTCTCTCTCTGTCTCTGTCTCTGTCTCTCACTCTCTTCATTTGGCTGTCTCTCTCTAACCCAACCAGTGAAGGCAGAAGGACGCTCACCCAGAGGCTGGTTCTGTCTGAGGTTTCTGCCTGTTACAATTTTTCCTCACCACTGTCGCCACGTGTTCGCTCATGAGGGAATTGTTGGGGCTCTGCGGATAAAGAGTTTAGTCTGTACCAGCTCTATATGGAAAGTGTCCTGAGACAAGTTCTGATGTGGTTTGGCGCTATACAATAAAATTGAATTGCAAAATGGAATTGAATCCAAATGCAACATTGTTTTACTGTGAATCTGATGACTTCAAAATGATTCACACCCGTCCTTCACTTTAAGGTAAAAAGGTTAATGTTAATTTTATCATTTGAAAGCTCATATAGTAAGTATTTGTGTGTCAAAGTACATACCTAAAATTACTTAAAGTACTCTGAAAAAGCACTTCACATTTTGTGAATACCAACATGTCAAGTTTTTGGGATTACCACACTTTCAGCTGTGTTGAAGGATTACAAGCTTTTCCAGCCACTCAGACAATTTGTTACTGTCTCAAATCAAGAACACATCAATAATATTGCATTAATAAATAAAATGGTGACAGAGACAATTACAGTTACAAGAATCATTGACCACATGTCTACAGTCATGCTCGCAGCTCTGTGAGGCTGTGCTTAGGCACAGTGGGTCTTTGAGCTAAATGCTAATGTAAACAAGCTAACATACTCAAAGTGACAATGTTAATATGCTGATGTTTAACAGGTATAATGCTTTCCATATTCACTATCTTAGTGTAGCATGTTAACAAGCTAATGTTTTTGTGCTAATTAGCACAAAACACAGAATATGATCCCAAAACACAGGGAATCACTGTCCTGAATGGAACATGGATGTCTGTTGTTGAGGCATACCACTGAAAATCCACAGATGTCAAGTGTAAACTCATTGTGACATCAACCATAGCCGTCTCCATCTTGGTTTTCTGGAGCCAGAAGTGACAATATTTGGGCAAGAAGGTGGCATTGCAGAGGAGATGCATTGTCACACCTCTATCTTGATTGGATCTGACTGAGAACCCTGAGGACACGCTATGGTAGCAACTTGTCAATCACATCTATTGTCTATTTTACTGTAAATGCCACCATACTTCCTGATTGACTGATTGCCATCCATCGAGCTATGCCAATACCATGGCTCAAAATACAGTAAGGAAATTAGAAGACAGAGAAATTTTTGACCTCATGGTCTTATAAAACTCTTCCGAATGCACTCTTGTCCAATTAAATTTGGTGTCATTTGATTGTTTGGGGGTCCCTGGAGGCCCTATGTGGTCCCTCTGTACTTTAAGTGGCTCAGCCAAGTCTTTGGTTGGCTCTGTGGACACATTACACATCAAGACCCACAGTGTCCCATGTGACTGGTCCTGTTTCTGTAGGAGGTGCTGAATTTCTGCCCCCCTGCCTGATTTCAGGACAGCTAACCTGATGGAAACTGAACATATGAGCAGCTTCTAGTCTCTAATTGTGTTCACTGAGCTGCAAGACACTCAGCTCAGCAAACAGTAGTCAGACACTATCAGCAGATGGCCTCTCACGCACAGGTGGGTGTTCATTACTATTTCTCATGGGAGTTTATGTCCATCTCAACTATACCTGTGCAAAGGTTTGACTGACTAATTGTTTTGGTTTGTTTGTCTGTTTTAACACACAGAGGGCCAAATGGATAGCTGGATAAGGTTAACGGAAATATTGACAGTGAAATGTTTTTTTTCAGGAGAGAGGCAGCAATGTTTCAAACATTGTCACAAATTAGGTTTTGCTTGAAGTCAGAAGTACGAAGGATTTGACTTTATCTAATAAAAAACATCATACTCTGTATAATGGAAACACAACTCAAACACATGTAAACACACACACACCTGTGCACACCTTTGAAATGTCATATTACGTACAGCCTGTGTCATCAGCGTCATAATTTGCATTCCAGTTAAATACAACAAACTGGTTTAGGCAGATCACACACAAAGTGACTCGTTGACTTTTACACACTTGACTACACTTGAAGCCACCTGCAACACAGTAAGTATCTGTCTTTGTGTGTTCAATGTAAAGTGATTTGTGTAACAATTGTTTGATTGTGTATTCTGATAAGGTATGTGTGTATCAAATCTGCTTTTCTTAAACCTTATACAATCAAAAGCTATGCAGATTTTGATGCAGTTAGATGGACAAATTTGCTCCTTCTTTACTTGTGATACACCTTTAGCTGCCAGGACAAACTAGGTGTTTGTAAAACACACAAGTAAGATTTTGAAAAGGGTCAGTTTTTATGCTGTTTTTTTAACATATGCCTAGGCGTCAAATGTTACGAATATTGTTTCTACACTGTTCATTCACAGCAGTTGTGCTCGATAAAAGAAATCAGCACAGCACAGGCAAATGACAGATTAGGTGCCTGTAAATATTAGTGCAAAGTTGTACAGCATGGTAGCATTCACTAATGCTCTCAGTGTATTACTTTCTTTATGAATGTTTGTGACTGAAGAAGTATGTGTTATGTGTTTGAAGAAGCAGGTTTCTATCCCAGCCAAACATAAAACCAGATGAGTTAATCCAGAGTGACATAATAATAGTGAAATGTAGCATGACCCAAAAGGTGTTCTGGACTCACTGTGAAGAAGAATTCAGTTTCACTTCCTTTTTAGGACGTTGCAGCTCCAGCTGTGGTATTTTCATGCAGGTTGAGTGAAGAGGGAAAGGAACGAAAGAAAGACAGAAAGGAAGCCGGACAGCTAAAGGGAAGAAATAAAGACAAAATAAAGAAGGAAAATGAGAGCAGAGAGTTGGCCTATGACACTAAAGACCCGACAAATCCAATGCAGAACATGGATGAATAAATGGAAAACCTAGCACATAAACACTAGAGCTGACATGTTTCCATACTGTCATAAAAACCTCACTTTTGCACTATATTCTGCCTCTGTGATTAAAGGTGAGCATGGCATCAGTGTCGCCCAGCGCCTGCCTCAACAAGGCGGTGCGCCAACAATACATGAACCTGCCTCAGGGAGGGAAGTGCCAGGTTACCTACATCTGGATCGACGGCACCGGAGAGGGACTTCGCAACAAGACCCGAACCCTGGACAGCGAGCCAACAAGCATAAAAGGTAAATGGCCTCTTGATTTTCCCTTTTAGTGGTGAGTTGCAGTTAAAACAGAATATTTTAGTGTTTGGAGTCAGTTTTCACTCACACTTTTCGTCTCGAGTTAAAGGTAAAATATGCATGGAATTCGTTTCAAGGATTCAAACAATTGTTTTCATCCTTCATGAATAATTAAGGACTTTAATTACTGATGAAAGCATTATCAAAGCTGAGTCCCCCTACGATGCAAATGAGAATCTGCAGGGCAAAATTCAGAGATTACAGGGAGAGTGCATGGATTGCAGCATGATTAAAGCATCTGACAGGTTCTCTGAGGGCTGTTTATCAACAAATTAAAGAAATATGCAGAAATAAATATGAGAATAAGCCATCAAGAGGTTTAACTGTACAGCTCTGTTGTCAGGGAGGACCATCGTGGAAAGGGTGGGTTGCACATTGTACACAACACAGGTGTAAGAGCATCCTGGTGCAACTTCAGTGATATGTAGGCTTAGCTGGAGAATAAATATTTGTGACTGTTCAGGACACTACAGTTCCATTTAAAAATGTCACTGATCTCATCTTTTCTTCCGTTTGTCCTTCCATATTTATTTATTTCCTTGTTACTGTCTTTGTTCTGGTAACTGAGCACTGATGATTTACAGGAATTTGTGTTGATCACATCAGAGCTGAGAGCATATCAGGCTTCACAGCACATTTACTGGCAAATACCCAATTCTGAATTCTAATTAAAGGGGATGTTTTTGGTCATTTTATCTTTTCAATGTCAGATATTCCTGAGTGGAACTTTGATGGCTCGAGCACATACCAGGCTGAAGGCTCCAACAGTGACATGTACCTCATCCCAGTCTGCATGTTCAGGGATCCATTCACCTTCGACCCCAACAAACTGGTCCTCTGCGAGGTCCTCAAATACAACCGCTTACCTGCAGGTACATTTCTTAAATTCCACTGTCACAATGCCATTCAGTAAGGACAGGACAAACGAGCTGTAATGATTTTTTTCATTACTGTCTAGAAACTAACCATCGAGTGAGCTGCAACGAAGTGATGAAGAAGATTAAAGAGCACTGCATTTGGTTTGGCATGGAGCAGGAGTACACGCTCTTAGGAATAGATGGACATCCTTTTAGTTGGCCCTCAAATGGATACCCAGCACCCCAAGGTGAATCAGCAGTGATTACTGACAATTCATAAACCCTTTATGAGTGCTACTAAAAATGAAAATACTTTGAGACACATGTAACACATGTAATGTATTTTTGGAAGTTTTGTATTTTGCCTTAACAAACTTCCCATCATGTCATCCATGTTAAGGACCTTACTACTGCGGGGTGGGGGCACAAAATGCTTATGGACGGGACATTGTGGAGTGCCACTACAAGGCCTGCCTCTATGCAGGGGTCAAAATCTGTGGAACCAATGCTGAAGTTATGCCGTCTCAGGTAAGCGTCACTGTAATTCTAATGCACAGTGGCTAGAATATGTTTTCACGATGGCTAGGACATTCAAAGCAACTTATTTTCTTTGTCCACTTTTGTTTCACACTTCTCTACAACATCCTCATTTCTGCTCCTCTGCTGCTAACTTCAGTGGGAGTTCCAGGTGGGTCCCTGTGAGGGCATTGAGATGGGTGACCATCTGTGGGTTGCACGCTTCCTGCTGCATCGTGTGTGTGAAGATTTTGGGGTTGTTGCAACACTGGATCCCAAACCAATGAAGGGCAACTGGAACGGCGCTGGTTGCCACACGAATGTGAGCACCAATCGGATGAGGGAAGAAGATGGACTGAAGTGAGTTAACATTTCCTTTGGAACTTGCACAGTAACAGTGATTCATCATTTTAAATGACAAAACTGATCATTTAGAATTGAATCATCCCAGTCAATGGAATAAAGACAACACACTTTGTCGAAAATTACCTTATGAATTCTGCTCCTACTTGAGCATTTTGTCTTCCGAGTTGCTGAATTACAGAAATATTAATGTTCTTCTGTCTCTCAAAGCTACTAAAACATCCCTGTGTTTGCATGATTACAAATCTCTCTATCGACTGACTTCTGTTGCTTAACACCGAATTTCTGCAACTTTAATGGCTATAACCAATATTTTTACATTAACAATTGATCACATGTTCAGTAGGTGAGAGGTTTCAGTTCTACCGTCAAACTGTCAGAGAATTATGACCAGACTCTGCAGTTCTGCTTTGCTCCACAGAGCTTTATAGCAAATGTCAGCTCATAGTTTTGGTTTTCTGGCCCCCAATTTTACTGATCTGTTGCAATCTCACCATGTACAACCAGAAGCTATATTTTGCAGAAAAGACTCTAAAAACCCACTGTAGGTTACCTTTCCACCACCAGATGGTAGACAGAAAAGTTAGCAACTGTAGCTGGGGAACATAGAGGAGCATTTAGCCCTAAGAGTCAGACATTTCCCTCAGGAGTTGGTGGAGACCAAAAACAGAGCTAAAAGGAGAGTGAATATTTAACTTACATTCATCCAGTGACCAGAATAATGACTCCAGATTAATAGCACTTTGTACCTCCTGGATGTGTAAATAAGCAGCTGTTTGCTTGCAAGTCTTGCAGATTTCAGCAGGTTATAGTCATGGGAACAATGTGATAGCAAGACAAAGCTATCATTTTTTGTGGTTGACCCTGCAAGTTTAAACATCAGAAAACAATGGGATAGGTTATTGTCAGTAAGCAGTGTCACACTTCTTCAGTTTCTTTGCATGGACACACTGTCTCATAAAGTTTTGAAACTGATCATTTTAGCTTTTACGAAGACAACATTCATCCACAGACGGTCATGGCAGCAACCTTCATTACCTCAACTATGTTTTCCTTTGATGACAGATACATCGAGGAGGCCATCGAGCGTCTGAGTAAAAAACATGCCGAGCACATCCGTGTGTATGACCCACGTGGAGGGCAGGACAACATGAGGCGCCTCACAGGTCACCATGAAACCTCCAGCATCACTGAATTCTCTGCCGGAGTGGCCAACCGAGGCTCCAGCATCCGCATCCCTCGCCAGGTAGGCCACGACAAGAAAGGCTACTTCGAGGACCGCCGCCCTGCAGCAAACTGTGACCCCTATGCTGTGACGAAGGCCATCGCAAGCACCTGCCTGCTTGATTCAGAGGAAGAAGAAGAGAGCAAATAGGAAGAAGGTACCTTAGTTTTCCTGTGGATTTAATGTTTTAATGTTATTTCTATATTATTTAAATATAGCTACTTCTCCAGTACTGTAACTGACTGTAGAAATGAGAAATTGATAGAATATTTGGTACGGCAGTCTTGTCAGAGCTGGAAATACTGTTGCAAAAACTTTTTGTGCTTCTTTTTGTCTGAGACTACATTTATATTATGCTGCATTAAAAAATATGAATCACTGTGTGGCCTTGGAGGGGAATGGTTACTGTGCAAGCTACATAACTGCAACCTTGTCGTACCACCTTCACTCTCCGCCTCTTTCCTTTCTGCCTCTTCACTCTCAAGCAGTACCATAAGTTGCAAATGCAAAATTATATGTATCTAATATATGAATCTCTAATATATGAATCGTCATTTCTTTAAATTTGTGTCTTATGTGTTGGGATGAGATGAAATAAAGACTGTGCTGCTGTGTTTATTTGTTTGCATAATATTAGAATAGAATGTGCAATAAATCAATACAATACCAATAGTGTTATAGAGGATTAAACACTGGATGAGATTTTATTATCTTAATTCTGAGATTCTGAGAGTTTTTCACGGTTTTAAGACTGTATCACAGTTTTGAGTGTTCTGGCCATAGTGAATCATTCTTATTGTCTAGTCATCATGTTCACATTAAAAATTATTCTGACAGTGTCTTTGAAAGCGCCAATTGTGATGCCAACATTATTTGATTTGAGTACAAATGAATTTTGAATTTTGAGTTTGTTGTTTGTCAGTAACACACAGTTATTAGTTCCATCTTGTTATTGCATCTATCAGATACTTCTGTATTGAATGTACAGCAAAACACTTCAGACAACAATCATCAAGGCAAACCCACTACATTATTGTTACAGATGTAAATGGCTTCTCGCAAATGTCCACCTGGTGGAGCCACTGGTATAGTTCTCGTGTCACTGTGTCTCACTGTGACTGTACATTTAAACAATTGTAATTCACCAGTCACAGCCATCTGACAAAAGGTCAGTGTCACAGCAGAGCAGAGCCATCTGTGTACTTAAAGAAGGGATGAGTGAGATGTGGTTTGAAAGCATTAAACCACAAAAAGAACCACACATAAGATGCTTGCAGGCACTGATGAATGAGGTTGTTGTATGCTCTCAGTGCTGGCATGGATTCGCCTCAGCCTGATGCTCAGTGTATTTGACATATGGTGTTAACATCTTATCCCGTTACTTCCTGACATACAATCCTCTCACTTTGTGCCTCACAGCGTCAAACTGACTCATTATTCAAGCTGTTTGAGGGGAGCTTTTTGCAACATGAGTAAACAAAAAAAAAAACGAGGGATTCTTGAGCCCTGATCAGATGCCACCGCATACCAGATTTCCATGGATACAGGCAGTAACTTGGCAACCATAGTGTTTGTCTGTTGTCATGGAAACATCTGTCTCAAAGCATTTACCAGGAATATGAGCGGCCTGGTGAGATGATGACGGAGAGACAGAGACAGAGAGGAGAGAGACTTATTGTGTCTGTCTCTGTGTGTTTGATGCTTCTTTTTTGGTCTCCTGGTAAATGTAAGCTGTTAAAGCTCCAGGATGAGAACTGTAACCTTTTACTGTGAGCTTTTTATGCACCACAGCCACCATAACTGTCACATCTGCTCCAGCAGCTGATGCTGCACATTCAGACAGGAAGTACAGTCAGAGGCAGGAAGCACTTTCAGAGACAGGAAGTATACACAGAGATGGGAAGTTATGGGAAGTACTGTGAGACATGCACATTTATTTATGTTGTATTTAGTGTCTTACTTCAAAATACAGGTATGCAGACTAAAAATGCTTGCATTATGAGTGAGGTGTTGATAACACTCGATAGACAGACTACTTCTACAGAGAGATAGAGAAAATAGGTCGAGAAGGGTCTATCTGCAGTCCTTTCTCAGAGTCTGCCATGTTTCTACGTTAGCCCAGAATTGTGTTTTGAATGGCCACCACAGGTTCTCCCACATGCTTGCAAGGGGAGAGGTGAGGTGACCTTTAACAATAACCAAGAGGAACTATGACACCGCCGGTCTACATGCAAATGCAACAGTTACACGTGTTAAGTGGGTGTTCTTGTTTTGAAGATGGATATTATTGCAATAATGTAAACTGAGACTGCTGTATGAGTGGAGTTCCTCATACTCATTCATTGTTCATGCACAAGTACAGTCAGGCTCCATTACCAACTTGGCAAAGAACACAGCTACTGGCATTATGCTGAGATCTTGAGGCCCCATCATGAGAAGGGTTCTTGTATCAAAGACTAGTTTTAACACACCTTTTACTTCAGTTTTGTGCTCACATGTTGCATATTCTTAAATTAAACTGTGTTTAATCAAATTACCACACAGCAATTCTGGGGCCAGCTCCAATTCCAGCACAGAAAAGCCGCCCGCATTGTACAGAGAGGGAGAGGAAAGGGGGTGTCACAGGGGCCCAGCAGCTCTTTATTTCCCCCGGGTCTCCCCTGCAGGTTAATCCAGCCATGAGTAACACAAGATAGTCATGTGGTCTCATGAGGGCTGGAAATACATCTGTAATGTTGATGATGGGTGGTGAATGTGTCTATTGTGATATTTTGCAGAAAGTGTGAAGTAACGTCCTTCCTTTTTATGTTTTCAGAAGCTACAGCAGTCAGACCCGAAACTGCGCCTGCTGCATGCTGAGGGGTATTACAGTTAGATACAATTAGATTCTTGACTACTGTGTCCAACTTTCAACTATAACAGAATAAAGATTGCATTTTCAGTGACACTTCTTTGGCTGCTGTGGTTTTTGGTTATTGGAAACTTTTTGACCATGTATACTTTAAGAACATCTATAATGTTTTGGTTTTAGGCGGTCTTTTATGATACTCCTAAATCAAATTCACTTTCTTTCATTCTTGCTGTCAGTGTAGACTCATATCTTTAGTCATAAAGGTTACACACTATCAAAAACGTGTTATCAAAAAGGTTTGTTAACTGTTAGTGTTTATAGTAAATCTTTTTAAACCTTGTTTGTTTAATTCATCATGCTACAGGCCTCCAGTCTGAAATCTGCAATGAAAAGCTAAAAGCAGGTTTACCATCCACTTTGGATGGCTGAGAATTTTATCCAGAACGATCCTGCACTGAATGAAACAGGAGAGTCCATAAAGCAGAAGGTGCATGACTTCTCATCCCTCCCATGACTTTCAATGGGCAGTCAAGGTGACGTCACTGGTCTCTAAGGGGGGGGCGCGCGGCAGCAGGTGAGCGCAGCATCGCCTGGTCGCTGCTTTCAAAGACGCAGAGCGGAGCCATGGGAAAGCTTCAAGAATTTGATATCACTTTCACCAACAACAAGGTGGTTTACGGTCCAGGAGAGTCCATAAGCGGAACTGTGAAAATTCGAACCAGCAACTCGCTGCAGTACAAAGGTAAGCTTCCCTGAAACGTGTTTTCAACAGAGGAACATTTTTTGCCAGCGTGTCTTTCACCGCCTGGTTCAGCGAAGCGCGCGGCGAAGGCTCGGCGTAGATAAACTTTTGGTGGACGAGAAGAAGAGCAGAGGACTGAATGTGCAGCTGTGTGCTTGTCTCTCCGTCGGTTTGACGGCTCATGCTGTGACCGTGAAAAAATTGGTGCGTACATCCCGGATTTTGGTGGTGCTGCGCCAGGAGCGGACGGACGGAGCGTTTCCACCCTCCACATGAGCTCGAGCAGCCGCCGTGCTTTGGCTCATTTCACGGGGCTGGTGCCGCTCGGTTGGCAGGTCGTTTGAGACTCTCGTCTTGAATTACATCCTGCTTCTTGTAACATGTTGCTTCCATGTATTGTTTTTGACGAAACCTTGAAATTGTTTGGGGAATGTTGTGTGAAGGTGAGAGACGTCTGAAAAAGCACAATAACAGGTTGTGAGGCGCTTTTATTGCTTTATCAAAGCGTATTTGCCTTCAAAATTCCCCCATGTTTGACACGATGGAAGGACTTTCAAAGCTTTTACTTCCTGCATCAAACTAGTGGGAGTAGTTTATAATGGGGAGGAAAGAAGGTTAGAAAGGTGGAGAGCAGCCTCTGGAGTTGCCATGGAAGTACACAAAGAATCTATTGTGTGTCAGGGATCCTTGTGGGGATTCTTGTCTTCTATCAACTTTAACTAAAAAGGGAGTCTGGGACAGAGGTATGTGAATTGACAAGGACACTTAATGAATAAAGATGGCTTCTGCAAAGTGCTATGATTGTAAGGGTATGAATGATTACTGGCAACAGTGGTTCATCATCAGGATGTGACAGAAAGTGACAGATTCACATTGTACATTAGTTTAGTGCAGCACCTGTACAATGTATGACTGCAGTATTACGATCACGTAACTTTCCATTTCATTCATTTTAAATGTGTGCAGATACAAAGAACATGTCATTTATCACTTAAAAGACATGTCAGTTTGTCCTCAGTTTCTTATATTGAAGAAACATTTTGGACAATTTGAGTATTAAGTTATTCAGCAGCACTTCCACCTGTTTGTCAGACAGTGAGATTAATTTGCCATAATGCACAGGCTGACCTGAAGCAGATGGCGTTACAGCAGAGGTCAGGGCGCCTGCTGAGTTCTGTTACACTGTGAGGTGACACGGATGCAGCCTGCGTGTACCTGACACCAGGCGCTCTTCCCCGATTAAACCATGCAGTGGTGGCTGCCATGATGACGTCCTTGGAGCATATAGACAGCCGCAGAGCTTCTTCAAGTCAAGTGGTTAACAGCTCAATGAAAGTATTGTGAGATGCTGAAAAGAGCATGATTCTGATGTTGTTGAGGATTTGGATCTGTTGGATAGTCTCTGTTGCATTTACTGGTTTGTCCATTCCAGTTTCGTTTTTCTGTAATCTATAAGAAGACAGATTTCACACCTGCGGTGAAGTGTAAAAAACCACAGTTTTCAGCTTTCAGTGCTGTGCGTGCTGAAACATGCCACATTTAATAAGCGTATTGTTGCTAAATTCCTAATTTCAAAGTAAAGTGGTCTTTAAATGTGTGAGAAGATAATGGCAGATGAACATTTCAAAGGCCAAAAATCTAAACACATTTTAACAGGACCATTAAAGTCAAGTGACTGTGTTGCTGCCTCTCTTTTAACATTGTAT
This sequence comes from Chaetodon trifasciatus, assembly GCA_037975065.1. Taxonomy (NCBI): domain Eukaryota; kingdom Metazoa; phylum Chordata; class Actinopteri; order Chaetodontiformes; family Chaetodontidae; genus Chaetodon; species Chaetodon trifasciatus. Next base: position 17,533,696 of record JBBMOE010000003.1, read on the forward strand.
CACCCACCACAGCTGTGGTCGGTCCAATAAACAGTAGTTGGGTTACAAAAGTGCATTGAAAGTATTATTTTTATGACATGCATTCTTTTTGAAAATTACCACAGTGACAGAAAGGATGCAAGTTGCAAGTGTAATCTGTCGACACACATATTACATCTTCATATTCATGTTTCTTTTCACAGAACAAGCAGTCTTGTTTGGCAGGCTAGGCAGTGGGAGGTGAAGAGTTAAAACATTTGCAACACATTTTTTTGGGTGAAATTGCACCTTTTGACAAAAACAATAATTATGTCTGTTCTTACAACCAAATCTGCGATGATGATAGAAAATGTAGAGTTTTCTCTTTGTCTTTCTCAGTCACTCAGCTGCCTGTGAAGGTGTGTTTTAAGAAGTCAAGGTGGTGTTGCTTGTGTCAGTTTAAGTCTGTCGGTCAGAGATGTCAGACTTCTGGGAGAAGGTACTCCAATAGAGGAGACTTGGGCTCCATCTCGGGCTTTCAGCGTGTCCGTTAATGTACTGTAAATGCAGAGGCTGCATTATATGTCCAATGACATCACCCCTCTCAACCACAGCCACTGATGACTCCATCAATCAGACAGTTTGAATCATGCTGAAGCAGGGAAATGTGCTCTCGTCTACTCTGTGCGAGTGTCAGAATTTCCTGTTTTTCTGTCTTGAGAGGAGAATACTGTCAGAGCAGGTTCTTCATTTCATGTGTTTCCTGCATTTATTTGATTATGGATGTTTCATTAATTTGTTGATGAAGATCACAAGGCCAATAATCTGAGAAGCCATTTCCACATACATTGAATCACAATGATGATGCAGATTAAGAGAACCATTTTCACTCGAATAATGGATATCTAATCAATGCAAACATCAACAAACCTTTCTAACTGAAGAGTCTTTGTTACATCCAGCACATTTAAGGAGGAAGAGCAGTAAAATGACCAAACATTTGCCTTGAACACTTTTGGGACTAAATGCTCAAAGTAGATAATCAGCAGAAAGTTAATGGTCAACAGATCCTCCAGTCCAGCCAGCTTTCCCACTCCTCTTCCATTCACTGGTCATGAGTTCCTCATAGTTGTTGGTTTTACTGCCATAAGCGTGCACACTACCCATGAAAAGATATTACAACCCTCGGATATTTCACCAAACAGCAGCACTATTCTTGTTTTTCAGGGAAGGACTATCTGCATCGTACACCCTGTAACCTGTAAAAATGTCCTTTGAATGTGTGTGTGTGTGTGTGTGTGTGTGTGTGTGTGTGTGTGTGTGTGTGTGTGTGTGTGTGTGTGTGTGTGTGTGTCTGGGTTGATATGCCACACAGGCTATCCATTACATAGATGTTGGCACCATATGAACAATATGGATCATTTCTTTAGTGTACTATTCACATTGCATTCAGGTGTGTACAGTTACCAAGTCTTATGATGAAATAAATACACAGGGATATTAATAAACAGATACAAGCTCTCTGAGATGCTGAATATTGTAGAGGCCAAAGTCTCAGCTGCACTCTATTATTGATGATGGAGACCATTAGACAGCATTTCCATTGATTAGCTTCCTTACAAAGCCAGTCGTTCAAGCAGAGTCATGAATGCTTGAATGAAAGCGCCTGAATGAGCCACTTACACACGTTACTTACACATAATGTTGAACATGCACTACAACCCTTTATTAGTAGAAGCTAGGTTGTGAGTCTGGACGAATATATCAGTTATTGGCAATTGACAGAGTCCATCCGGCTGTGTTTTGGGCCCATTTTCGTGATTTTATTTTGCTAATTTAATGGTCTGCCTGAAGAATGAGTAAGACCCAAGAGAGGCAGCAGGGAACACAGTGTGTAGAGAGAGAATACTTCACTTCTGACTTGGCGCATTAAGGGTTTATTTGAACCAATCCAGAGTATGTGACTGTTGGACCAGTGGAAAGACTAACTAAGATGGAAGCTGTATGGTTGTATGTTTCTGTTTAGTAAGGAAAATAGGTGTTAATGACTTATAGATCTGATGTAGGCGGCGTAGCCAACCTGTCTGTTTGGTTTGGTCTCCTCTTGTGTCTCGCTCTTAAAAGCATGTACAGTCACCTGATACAGGACATGTTGTTATTTGGACTCACCGTATATGGACACTTTATCTCATGTGGGACATACCTGTATTGACAGTTTACTTGTGCAGCAGGCTCCACCATTCAGAAATCAAATGTACAGTTGCAGTGACTGTGCATGAGTGAAAAGCAAGTAGGTTTGTAGCAGCAGGTTTAACAGGAAATGAATCACTTCGAGTGAAAGTCCACTTGTTCTGTCTTCCTGTCTGTTTGTAGTCTTATTTACCTTTATCTTCACTGTATGTCTAAGTAGACTTTAAAACAGTGGCATGTGTAAATGAGACGTTTAAGGTGTGTAGTTCTTTTCTATCTCAGATGACAGCAGTGGATCTCAGCTTACTTTTCAGTAAAGCAGAAACACAAACATTCACTGTAACCCAATCATCATCTGTGGTAATACAAACCACCGGCTTTATGTAAACAAGACTAGACATCCCCTCAGGTTCACAGGAAGCTGGCCACAGGCATGTGTATATACATGTGCACGCGCGCACACACACACGCGCACTTTGTGCTTTTTAAATTGTGCTGTTTGGGAGATCTCTAAAGTCTGAGACAGCAGCCCTAGTGATGCTATCAGGGTTAGTTTATGTTGGGTTTGTAAATGTTGAAAAACTATCAAGATACGTGGACCAGTCTAAACTATTGCGATTCAAGTATTGCGATTCAGTATTACAATTTATTGTGATTTTTGTTGACTTTTGCAACACTAGACCATGGGATGAAGTTGAGTCATACCCTTCTAGAGACTGTATGTCCTGAGTCATGTTTCCAAAAACAATGCACCTCACATGCCAGTCAGTCTTTCTGAGTTTTATTTCAGCAGCATCATTGCTATACTGCATATAAAAGTGGTAAATACAAGACTTTTTTGAAGTTATTTGGCCAAGTTAAGTGCCATAAGAAAATAGCAAAGAAAATAAGATTTTAGGCCCCTGAAAACTGCACACAGCCCAAATGTAGACTTTAAATTAACATCCTTCACGTTTGAAATTGAACTCTGAGGTCTCTTGAGAGAAGAAGTGCAGCTAGGAACAGCTAAGATACTGTGCAGCACCCTCAAAGTCCCAGGCCTCTGATAGACCACCACGCATGGGGGTAAGAGGGAGATATTTATTTTCTGGGAAATGAAAAGTTCATGTGTAGGTTATGGTTGTGGTGGAATCAGATGGGGCTTTGTGTGGTTGAGGTAACACTCTGGGGGGGATCTCCATCTTGGCAGCAGCTGACACAGGAACTGACAGTGGGCATGTTGGATGACTCAGTGACACACACACAAGGGAAATGTATTCTTTGGATTGGTGGATTAATGCTGTTTTAGCAGTTCATTCGTCACTATTGTGACTTCATCTGATCTCCTGCAGGCAAACACTGTGTTAATCTTAAGAAAACTTAGATGAAATGGATACAGCACAAATCAATGAATGCAGTGTGTGACTGTCTCTATCTTCTGGCTCATGAAGACGTCCCTGCATGCCGGGGTTCCTGTATGACCGTCTAGACTCAGGCCCTGACTAAATCATGACATCACAGCCTCGAGGGCGACTGATAAGAGATCTGTCTGAAAAACACAAGAGCTGCATTGAAACCAGAGGACTGACACATCAGGAAGACAGGTTTTACACATCAGCCTCCAAATACATTATAGTGAATAATATATTAAACTATTGTTTTAAATATATTCATGGCTGGTATTTTACCACCACTACAGCTACAACTACCACTACTATTGCAATTACTACTAGTACAACTTGCACTGCTTCTACTACTGTTGATACTCTAACAATAGAACTACTATTAGTACTACTTCTTGTCACTACTACTGCTACTTCTCATGCTACTGCTATTGTGGTGGCTACTACTGCTGCTGCTACTGCTGTTCCTACTCCTAAGGCAACTGCTACTATCAGGACTGCTACTATTACTACTAATATTACCATTACTACAACTCCTACTACAACAACTGCAAGTATTAATACTGCTACAACTGTTAGTACTACTACCACTGCAACGGCGACCTCTAATACCGCTGTTAATACTGGTGCCACTGCTACTAATGTTATTACTACTATTAGCAATAATAGTGATAATAATGATAATAATACGTTTAATTTAGAAGCATTTATTTTGGCTCTAGTATTACAGCAAAGAGTCATTTTCTTCCGTCATAGGTTGCCATGACCTTTCACCATGCATCATTTTATGATTAATTACTGCTTAATTAGATATTTTGGAGTACCTCATTTCTGTCGTCTGTTTCTATTGTCCTTTTAGACTTGCTTGTTACAAAGGATGACACCATATGAATAAATGATCTTTGGCTGAAGAACAAATAGGGTTTTTAATCCCTCTGACTTTGGTGTCTTTTGTCGCAAAATAAGGAACGTGACACATGATTACTGAGCGAGAATAACGGTGATTCAGAGTGACTCCATTCGCTCTGCTGCCCTTCAGTGTGGCTAGGTGGCATTGATCCACATGTATTTCATCAGTCAGTGTACTGTGCCTGTACAAGTGGCGCTGTCAGCTGGAAATCTTTCTACCACCTGCTCCCTCTCCCCTTGGACTTTGTCATGTTAATAATAACTATCTATTGACCTTCATAACAAACACCCAGCCCAACCCCACGGCTGGTTATTTAGGTCTATTATAAGAGGATTCTGTCTCTTTGCCCCTGATAAGCACAGACACACCCCAGATCACTCCTCTACTTCCTCCCTCTAAAACGCTGTCCCACTTCCTATGCTGTTTAAAATGAGTTAGCTGAGAGGATGTCACTCCTCCATGGAAGTGGAACAAAATGTTGATTAGCGCTAACAAAGAAACTAAAGATAGAACACTTGTCAGCTCGACGATAAGTTGGTTTATGGTTATACTGGTTTGTTGTGAAATGTTACGCAATGTGATCTTGCAGGCCCATGTGGTACATAGATAATCTTAGTCCAGCCTTAATTTAAAGGTGCACTGCTCACTGTTTTTATATTAACACACTTAAGACTCACAAAGTCTCTTTTTGTCCTTTCTTTCAAACTACATTTAATGTCCAGTTGAGTCTCATGGCTTCCATTTTCAGCAGCAGGCAGCTGTTTTTAGCATACCAGCTCTGATGAACACCACCATACTCTACACGCCCTGTACCAAACAGCAGACAGATACATTTGCTGTCTAACTGGTGAAGAAAGTAGAACACATAGCAGCATGAGCCAGAGATTTATTCTCAAAATTGTGTTTTTTCGTGCTAGCTGTGGATAATTCTGACCCAAGAGGCCAGAAATATATTATTGTGCCTTCCACATTAATCCAATGGATATTTTAAAAGGAAAATGTAGTTTTAAATATAGATTGTAAAAAGGCATTATAATCTTAAAGACTGCAGACAAACAGGATGTGGTTTTGGCGGATGCTCGTGAGAACTGAATTGTAGGACGTGCAGATTATGTCTTTTCAAGTCCATACTTAAAGGTGAACCTGTGTGTTTGCTTGTTTTTCTGATATAGCCTACTTTTGAGGACACATTTCAGACTAAATACCAGTTAACTCGGAATGGATTGTCCAACTGGGGACAAAAGTCAAGTCCCAAAAAATCCCAATTTTTGGTCAGTGGCAATGTTTAAACTAAGGTTAGTGTCAGGATTAGGCAAGTAGTGATTATGGTTAGGATTAGGGTGAATCTCCAGGAAATAAATGTAAATTGACCTATAATGGGAATAATCATAGGGAACCATATAACTATATACACACAGTAATTGTATTCAAGGCTGGAATGATTACGTGATTTATTGATTAGTCAGTCCATTGGCAGAACATGAATCTGCAGCAATCAATTAATCATTGATTGTCTTTTTTTTTTTTCAAGCAAAAATATCCAACACTCTCTGGTTCCAGTTTTTCAAATGTGAGGATTTGCCACCTTTCTGTGTTTTATATCACTGTAAACCAAATGCTACTGGGTTCTGAACTGTTGGTTGAACAAAATAAGCAATTTTTCTGTGTTTCTTGGCACTGTACAGATTAAGCAATTATCACTGGATTAATGGATAATGAAAAAGGAAATTCTCTGCTTTTTTTCACTGATGCTGCTTCCATTTTGCTCCTGATTACTGGCTCAAAATGGTGTGTTGTGGTTGTGACAGTGCCGCTGCTGTAAACACATTATGGCCAGTCAGCATGTAGGCACATTCCAGGGAAATTGTGTTTATGGTTTGAATATGTGTTTGTTTCTTTTTGTCACTTTTTTAGCACTGGCTCAATGGAGACAGAAGGTTGACGCCTGCTGTCCTGACATAGTTTCCTACAAGCTTTGGGCCATCGGCAGCTGTTATTGTTGAATCAAAAATGACAGGTCACCCTTTACACTTGAAAACCTTTAGAATTGTGTTTGTCCATTATTCACCGTGTTTGCTCCATGTCAGCCTTGTCTGAAACAACTGCAGTGCTCAGGAGCTGCTTGGTTACAAGGTTTAGCTCATGATAATGGTTCATGCGTTTCTGAAAGGTTGCTAATCTTTGAATGGTACTGATGAGCCAGGTGTCAGTGATGGTGTAGCAGCTCGAACACACTCATATCATAAAATTAACTCTGGCTGTTCCATTGAGGGGGAGTGTGCAGAGGTCTGAAGGTCACTCTTGGGCCTCAGTTGATACTAAATGACGAATCACGCAAATAAAGCTTGTGACTGTAGTTTGGAGCAGAGTAAATACCTCTCGACTGTAAGTACGTATCTGGAGACAAACAAAGGTGACGGTCATTTTAAAGAACAAATGTAGTTAGTCATCCACATGAAACCATGATTTCATGTGGAACACTTTCAGCATACAATAACTGAATGCTAAGAGAGTTGCTGAACTCTCTGACTAAACGTTGGTCCATCATGATTCATAACAATCAGATCTTGTGACCTTAAGTGTCATGACTAAGGAAATAACTGCATGAACACCCATTTAAAAAAAAATGCTTCTTTTTGCCACCCAGACTTTGGGCTGCTTTTGTTTCTGACAGACAAATGAGATCAGGTCAACTGAGGACATCACTTATTGCCACATGGGAGAAGCCAATGCTTAACTGTAGGTCTCTGCTGACATAGATACTATCACAAGTGATCCTAAGATGAAGGAGAGGCAGTGTTTACATATCTTTTTTCCTAAGCAACCCTCAAACAAACATCTAGACAATGAAATATCCAGAGAATTAAGAGACTGATTCCCTTTTTGTTCAGTGTCATGCAGTGAAAACCAGGTGATAATCTTGCTGCTAAAGGTGTCTTAAATATTCTTTTGTCCTGAAATCTGTAATACAGACGCAGCGTGTGTCTCCTCAGGTCATGATGTCAGGATGTTAGGCAAATGCAGTAAACTGTGGAATTTTGCAGCATGTGAACTTGGGAGAGGGTGTGCAGAGTACAGATTACACGTCTGCTGGTGTTTTATGATGTAACCTCTACGTGGATAAGCCTCTTACACATGCATGCAAACATACGCAGGGATTGGTGTGCAGTCAGCAATGCAAACATCATAAACTGATCTGACTGAAGTGCGCAAAGCTTCTCAGCAACCAGTGAACGGTGTTGAGTGATGAGAACTAGTTTGGCATGGCCAACGTCACAGATTTCCTGAGTTTGTAAAACCCTGCTGCAGGGATGAGCACCGTTTATTTAAATCGTACTCCTTCATTGGTGCTCAGTTGGGTTGACATCTGGTGATTGCGAAGGTCATAGTATATAATTCACATTTCATTTTCATACTTCTCAAACTATGAACTGAACATGTACGGAAGCAGCTGCATTTCTTACATTTTTTTTCAAATATGTATTTAAGTTTCTCCTTTAATTTGCCACCAGTCTTTCCACTCTCAAGCTTAGAAGTGTGATACAGAAAAGGATATTTGGTAGCCAAGTAAGAACTGTTCGCAGCAGATATGTGGCCCCTTTTAAGGATGGAATACTTTGCTGACAGAGGAGAACTATTGTGATGGAGTTTGCAGTATTAGTAATTGACTGGTCAATTCAAATGGCAAGCAAGCATTAGTTGTTGCCAATATTAGAGATAGGAAAAGGTACTGGATGTTATTCAACTCAACCTATCTCCCATATAGGTGGTAACAGAAACTTTACTTAACATTTTCATTGTTTCACCATCTATTTTACTCCTACTACTAAAGCAGAAGGAAGGCTGAGTGTTGTTCCCGTATTCTCTGCTTGTGGCTTCTTAGTTCCTGAAATTGTACGGTTGAAAAACTCCAATAGAGGACATGAAGATGTGCATTTTTTTTTATCTTCCTTTCACTGGAGCAACTCCTAGTGGAACATTTCTGTCTGTTACTGATATGACGAAGAGGTAACTCAGGACGTGTCTGAACGAACAGCCCAGCCGCTGTTCTGCTGCAGGGGATTCCCTTACAGTCAGGAGTCATAGATCGCAAGATCAGGTGGCTCCGTTTGACATGTCTCATTGAGAGGCATTAGAAAGGAGACGAGGGAGGGAGATGCTGGAAAAGAGAGACAGACTAATTGTTTGCAGCGCTTAAAGATTTAATGAAGGTAGTAAGTGTGGCATCGGATTACTTGCGTATCCTGAGGTACGGAGTGAAGGCTGTGACCTCTGGAGTTTGTGGAAGAAACCCAAAGGTTTTAGATATATTCAGGCAACAAAGGCTCGGTGGTTTCTGTCAGCGCATTTTGTTCGCTGTCCTTCACAGCTATTATTAATGCAGCAAGAAAAAACAATTCTCTCAAAACTCCTTCAGAAAACAGCCTTTCTGTCTGAGCTTTGACCTTGCTGGTAAAACGAGTCTTACAGAGACATGACCAAACAAAGTAAACAAAGTTCTCGTCATCTTTTTGCAGTATCATTATGTAGGACATAAGCATGTTGTCTCCACGAATAATGCATGCACAGGAGGATCTGTCCATCAATACTGGACAAGTAGGGTCTGACAAATACATAAAATTCTAGTTTAAAAATGAAGGTCCTTCATTGCTACCTTACCACCTCTGTTGTAACAAACCAGCAAAGCTTACTGGACCACAGTCTGAACCGCTGCAGGTTTTGTCCTGTCCAGTCTTATCACGCAGACTCTGCTTTGGGAGTCGCTGTGTCTCATTATGCTGGAATGTAATGACGTCTGAGGAGCCATTTAGCGCATGTGAGGAATGCTGATCAATTCAAGTAATTCCAACAACCTTTTCAATCTCATTCATACTCCTGACCCACTTGATATCCTAGTCGTAGTAAAGACACAGTTCTTTTGTTTCGTCTGAGAGGTCGAGGGTTTCCCGTTCTGCCTTGTTCTTGTAAAGTTCAGACCTTAAACAAACTCACTGAGGCTCCTTTGTGCTGCCAGCTGTCAGCTGAAACTAGACTCAGTGTAATAAGTGAAAATAAGGAACTGTGATTATCAGCCCAGTTTTCCCGCATGCTTCCTCACCAGCCTCCAAGATGGCTCATTTTTCCCACGTCCTGATGCAACAGGCTGCAAGCTCAGACTGAATGGTTTTATCCCGCAGAGTTTAGAAACAGTTTTTTTCCAGGAACAGTTAAACAGTTGTTGCTTAAGTAATAATTCTCACTCAGCGTTTAGTAATGTTATGCATGCCAAGTCTGCAAACGTAATTTTCTGTAAAGAAAGATTTTTGTATTTCTGTAAAGATGAAGTGAGTTTTTCAAACAACCAGCTCTATTTCATTTATTTCTATTATGTAACTGGCATGTATTTTCTCAGGAAAGTATGCCCTGAAGGACAAAATTCCTGCGCTGGGAGGGGTGCAAGAGAAGTGTTGGAGTAGCATCCATACCCTCATGGGAAGGAAGCCATAGAGCAGGAGTTCTCAAACTTGTCACTCAAAGGTGTGCAACTGATTTTAATTCAAGGTCAGAGGTCCTGAACAAATGGTGATAACAAAATAACATTTAATCAACTTGCATAGCGTCTCTTCTGATTGGGTCAGCACCAAATTGAGGCAGACAAGGCTCACACAGTTAGTCCATATTTACTTCTGACTCAGACTCTTTATTTAACTAACTTTATTTAAATATAGCAACAGGGACATGCTAAAGCCAAAGTCGGCGGGCTAACCAGCAAAATAAATCGTAAAGCAAAATAAAAGCGGCAACATTTGCAGGTTCTAAGTTTGAAGTTGGTATCAGTCCATCAATTTTAAAGCTCAAGGATGAGTCCTGCTTTATGTTGGCCCACATATAGCCTAAGAGTTTTCCACTTGTTGTGGGGACATTTCCATCAAGTTTATCGAGTGGGTCTTCATCTCCTGGGATCGGGAGAGTAGATGAAGACTTTTGTGTTGATTCATGCAGCCAACAACACTGAAGCTGGCATGTGTTGCTCGTAATGTTACCTTGTACATGCGTAGAAGAGTACATGAGTAGCCCTCGACCTGTATGTTATTGCAGCCACAGTAAAGCACATTATTTTTAATATGCTAACACATTTGTCATGGTAGTGACAGTATTGCAAAATCCATTTCATGGCAAAATGTGACACCAGTGATGGTGATGAAACCAGTATAATGCCCACCCCTACTTTTAGAATATATCAAATTCTTCTTCAGTTGCTTGTGTACAGACACAATTTAACACTTGTGAAGTTTGGCTTTTGTTAAAAAAAAAACAAAAAAAAAAACACTTTTTAAATATTTCTTAAAGTAAGGTGTCAAAAAAATAATCAGATTCTGTACCAACAGTCAGGCATTGTATCAGCACCGGCACTGACAAATATCAAATTAACAAGCCAGGTCTAAGTATGATGATATGCTCTGATACACTCCACTCCTTGTGTTCCCTCCACCAAGTCCATCTCTCATCTTCTGGCATCTTCCATTTGTCGTTTTCATCTCTTCTGGGACATTGTGCCAGCCAACTGCCCTAAATGGATATACTTTACAGACGCACAATGGATAAAAATATGTGCTCATCTTCTTAAGTTATCTACTTACTCAACGATACTGCACCCTTGACTCCCAACCCACATCCTCCATGACCCACCAACACCTTGCTGTAACCCACATCAGACAACACTTTGATACAATAAAACACAGCGCTGTAGAAACACTATTGACTGCAGCTTCTCTCCTGGATCTGTCTGCCCACACAGTCTAATTGTAAAATCTCATGAGTAGTAGCACCAGGATCACCTCCGCCTACAGACACTCTCATTGAACCGTGGGGAGGACCTGGACAGATGCCACTGTGTTGGCAACAAATCCAGGCAGCTGCTGAGTCAGAGCATGTTCTGCTGCTGGCTTCCCTCTTACTACTGAGTGTCAGTCTCCCTCAGGCTGTGGTTTATTCTGTGAAGAGCTGGCCCCTGGCGTAGATTCGTGTGCTGGCAGTTGCAAAGTCTGATCCATAGCGACTGGTGTGCAGTAGGCGAGTTGGAAACTGTCAGCTTCAGGGTTTCACTCTTTAAACTTACTTGTGAAGAACTATTTGAACTAGGCACCACAGATCTCAAATTTAGCAAGAATGTGGAACTCAAATTGATCTGGAAGCTGATTTGGACCAGCAATTACAGAGTAAGTGCCTATTGAGCTTTGCCAGACCACAGTGACTTGCAAAGTTGTGATATGAATCAGAAGCTGCACTGTAAAGCTACTGGGCGTTGCACCTTTTAGTGCTTTTAGATACTGAAGTCGTTTTCACATTTTGGTATTATAAGAAAAGCAGGAACCACACTTATTTTAGTAATTTCCCCTCCATGTCTGTGCTCGCTGTACTGATACTCATACTGTGCTCATGTTTTCTTTCCTCTTAACGTTCATTCACATAACTGAACTGGATGGACATATAACTATACATGTATAACTATGTACATATTTTTCTCTAAATGAGATGATTCTTTTATGTATGTAGAAATGACCCCTGCAAAAATCCCATGAGGTTATAATAGAACAAGGCAAAGACTCCAGGTTAAGTTTTGGACTCCAGCTGCTCTCTGTGACATCTCCTTCATGTCTGGATGAGTGTCTCATCAAACGCATCGTAACTACTCCTGGTCCATGTGGCTCCATGTGTCTGTGGAGAGGCCAGCCCATTATTCGGCAGCAGACAGCCAGTCTCTGGGCCAAAGCAGCCCATCTCTTATGACACAACTATTCACTATTCAGCCCTGCTACAGCCGCTCTTCCTGCTGCTGATGCTACTGCTGCTGCTGGGGATATTAACAGATTACCCCTGCATTGACCTTTCATGGGCTTAGCTCTTCACTTTTCCAGAACGGACAGCTGTAAACAATATCTTGTCTCAGTAATGACTCCCTTTTCTGTCATGTTTGTGTACTTTACACTTATAATGTTGCTTCTGTGAAGTGCAGTGGCCGCAGAAAGCTCACACGGTGTGTTAATGTGGAGTACAAAGGTATTATTCTTGCCCATGAATGAGACAGATGGCTGAAGCAGCAGCTTGCAGGGTTTAATTAATGACCAAATAAATGGACGTTAGTCTGCGTGGCTGAAGGGCACCGCTTTGTTTTGTGAGCTGCAGATTTTGGTTTTTGTTTTTACCGGCAGCAGAGGTCCCTCCCCCTTCCCTCAGACTGCGCCAGCAGTCCTGCCGGTGTGGCGAGCACAGCCATCTGCCACTTTGAGAGAGAGAGAGAGAGAGAGAGAGAGAGAGAGAGAGAGAGAGAGTGTGTGTGTGTGTGTGTGTGTGTGTGTGTGTGTGTGTGTGTGTGTGTGTGTGTGTGTNTGTCTGTCTGTCTGCTTATCAGAATGCTGAGATAACACTGAGACTGGGCCCTCTTTCTGTTTAATCCTCTGGCTTCTGTCACAGTTTTATGGTGTGTGTGTTTGTGTTTGTTTGTGAGTGTGTATGTGTTTTTGTTTGTGTGTGTGTGGGTGGGTTTGTGTGTATTTGTGTATGTGAGTGTGCGTGCATTATCAGAGGGTTTTCATTTCCTCACAGACAGATCAGCAGAGAGACAACAGGGATAGAGGAGGGGTGATACAGAAAGAGAGAGGCCGTGTTCACACTGCAGAGCTGCAGTGCTGTTCCTGCTGCTCACTTCTCTTATTTTTTATTTATTTATTTATTTTTATTTGTATTTTTGATGGTCTGTCGATGTCTGTCACAGAACATATGCAGCACCAGTGTGAACTTTTGAAGGCTTTTGTGTGGAGTGAAAATGATGCTATCTATGATATCTTTGAATCAAGCATGAGGAGACGATAACATCATTTCCTGTACCCGAAGCAGCAGCAGCACAGAAGAACAGCTCTTGTGTCAATCTCATCCACTGGCAGCAAAATAGACAAAAAGAAAGCATTTTTTCAGCCTTCTTCTTCTATTGCATCAGTAATCTTAATATGACCTCATCTTTATCTAACCTGTTGCTTGATCACAAGCATCACCGCATCATCATCCCAGCAAAACACAGGTCTAACATGAGGCAATAGGTGATGAACAACCACTGCCATTATCCAGATCAGTCAAGCCTGAAGCATCTTACAGAGACCAATTTAGTTTCCCAACTTCCCTCTTTAAGTTACTCCTCCTGTTCTTCATCTGTTATAAACACAACTCACCGCCTATTGTGATTATTTACCTACAGATGAATAAATAATGCTAACCATTAGTTGCAGACTGATGGCCATGTTGGAAGTCACCTCGGACCATTTGTTTGTGATAGTAGATTGACTCTTGCTTTCACTCCTCTTTTCACAGCCATCAAGGTGAACTGTCAGGGCTCATGTGGAATCTCCAACAAAATGAACGACAGCGCGTGGACCCTGGAGGAGCAGTACTTCAACAGCACGCTGTCTCTTGCTGACAAAGGTGATGACTCCAAGAGCAGACACTTTTCTGACTGCTCTTATTGTCATTCATATTGGTACTCTGAAAAAGCTGAGGGCTCACTACTTACTAGATAATTCATATCATGTGCACTCCAGTGAATGGAAACCAATGCTAAAAGTTAAATCATCTAAACCTGAAAAAACACCGGTATGGTCCTTTAACAGCAATACATCACTGTCACATGCATGTGACTATATATCCCGCTGGAAATCCTTTATATAAAACAAACTGTTTTATCTCTCTGAGAGCACTGAGATGTCAGCTCCCTGTCATAACATCACTGTATGACGTGACTGAAGCCTCCTGCCTTTCACCTCATTTGGTTTATGGGAAATCTGCTGCAACAGGGTTAATCTCACTGTGGCAGCAGCAGGTTTTTGCAGCCGTGTAGAACGGAGTTACAGCCTCGGTCAGTCAGAGTAGCAGTCTCATGCAGGGATGTTCCAGTCTGCCTCTCTGCATGCTGCCTCCCTGAGGTGAGACATGGTCCTCAGTGTCCAGCAGTGTCTGATGAGAATCCTGGACATACTCCACAGAGGACAGGTCTAGATTTTTTCCCTCAGTCACTGAGTACCATCCTGCTGTGTTGCACTGAGGCTCCGCTTACCCGCTGAAAATAGAGCTTATAGGTCCTTTTTTTGTGAGCGTGATCTTCCATCTTTTGTATGTGTTGTCGATAAAGTCCACAGCCAGGAGGTGAAATGTGCCGAGCATGCATGAAATCTATTGAAAATGCAAATTCCACTGTGGAACTTAATGGCAGTCATGAGAGCATGTAATTCATGCTGGTTAAAACACAAAGAAAGAGTTCAATGATTAACCCTCAGGACTGTGTTCTTCAACATGTGAACTGTTATACTGCATACTATACACCAGAATGTTGAAGTGTTACTTCTACTCTAGTACATTTCAGCTGGGAATGTTGTTCTTTTTAATCCACTACATTTATGACAGGTAGGGCTGGGTGGTATGCTGGTTCACACCGAATACCAGTGTATATTTTTGTTATGATATGAATTTTTAATATACTGCCACACCAGTGTATGTGATTACACAACATCTGGAATGCTGCGCTGCACAACACTGTTTCAGACGGGGCCGTTTTCAATGTTGCGCTTCTAAACAGGCATGGTGCTGGGCATGGTGAGGGTAAACTGTAGTGCTCTGGTGTTACGTTACGGTGACGATGGATGGGGCAGACATTGAAAGTTCAGAAATCGAAGCTACAGAATTAGCTGAACATGATAACACAGAAGAACTTGTGCCAAAAAGAGGAGCCGTGTCTGTTGTTTTTTTGTCGGGCTGGAGGTGGCAACACGAGCAATTTGCTCCACCATCTTAGCCGCAAGCATGTCTTGGAATATCAAGAATGTACGAAGTTAAGATCAGCGCCCGCCACATCAGCGGGTAACACGGGAAAAGCAAAAGAAAAACCGGGCCTAATGTCACTTCAAGGCGCGTTTGCTAGAGGGACTCCTACGACAAAAAAAAAAACAAAAAAAAACGGTGGATCGAGATAAACTCTGTCACTATCCACCCAGCCAAAGACATGGTCCCGCATAACACTGTAGAAAAAGACGGCTTCAGGCAGATGATCAAGACTTTGGATCCCAAGTATGAAAAACCGAGCAGAAAATACTTAAGCCAAGTTGCAATCCCCGACTTTTACTGTTCAATAAGAGCGCCATCTGTACAGGGGGCAGCGTGAGATGCGTGCAGTGCAGATGGTCAATGCTCACGCTAGGAAGCACCAATCCTAATCAGAATGACGGGGAGAAACTCAGCTAAAAGCCTATAACAAGCATTGCCACCCAAACGAAACATAATTCATACAGCAATAAATTATATGCGCATGTAACAAAAAGACAAAAATAGCGCATGTCCACTCTAGAGCGTCTGCTCATTTCCCCACATCACGCAAACCACACAAGCCTGATATCATATGAAAGGAGAGAGTGATGATCACAAAGATGTCTGCCTCCTCACTGTGCGACGGAAACTCGGCGAGCTAGCAGCCAAAGAGTAGCAGAAAAAAACTTTTGTTAATCATAAAGTATGTCTTACCTTTGCTGTTTTGTGGTCAAAAGTTATATTCCAGCTCGAAAAACCGCTGCTAATGTCTCTAATGTCCTATGACTCTGCATTAGTTTGAGACCAATCACGAAGGTACTGGTTGTTTACATACAGAGGAGGGGGTTTCTAGAATGGAGGGAGCGCTCTTCATGCGATAACCTACCTCTGGACTTACTCCCTGGATCGTCATTGGTGTTACTATGCTGAATTTGGGTGCTGCCCCTCGAATCTCTTGACTCTGTCAGTAGAGGTGCTGATCATCAAAATTGACCAATTGGTTACTGAGCTATTGACAGGTCTAAGTGTGCAGTTAGTTTCACCGCTCTGTCTCCCAAGAATGAGCAGAGCGCTCATTGAGGACTCTGTTGAGCAGCCCGAGGTGTTATATTACTGTTTTATTTGCATTTTGTCCTTTTATGAGAGCTAAGAACATTAGCAAGCAGAAAAAAAGGCTGAAAAAGTTTTTTCAACGGAGGTGGTTCTCTGTATACTTGGACGAGATAACGGTACTCTGCCCAAATGAGCGTCTGCATATACCTGTGTTAAAACATCTGTCTTCCAGATGAAAGAAAAAAAATACCATCATATACCGTGAAACCGTTATAATTTTGAAAAATACAGTGATATACATTTTTGGTCAATACCGCCCAGCACTAATGACAGTATACTTTCTAGTTAACTTTCATGACTACATGTCTTGTGTAACGATTCAGAAAAGAAAAACATATACATTATCTGCAGGGTGCCAAATGGTCAGTATGAATGTGGTAAACCTACCACCAGGAAGTGTTGGGCAATATGACAGTATATGCTGTGTGATGGTAGAAATGATTCCACTGGTAGAGATTTGGCAATACTGTTTCCATCGCAGGAAGTATCCCTTAAGGCGTATTTACACAGTGTCACTGACAGTGTATGTACTGCTACCCTGCTACACACTGCGCGAGTGGATTAGAGTGTTGCTGCTTCCTACAAGTGTATTACATGTGTGAAAGAGCAACTCAGGACAATGTCCAGACCTGATTCTGTGGACGTTGTCCAGAGTTCATTTGAGCAGACAGGTTTAGTGCCCCCCCTGTATATTCAGGGCTGCAGTGTGCAATTCAAGGTCACGCAAATTTGACAGCAGGACACCTCACAATGTTTTCACATGACATGAGAGGGACAGTTGGTGGTGATAATGCACCTCTATTGCCTATCTGTTTTTCTCATTTGGATCCTTAAAGCTACAATTTTGAAAAAAAAGTTAGTTTTGCTGCTTTGAGAGTTTTCTTTTTAACTCTTTAACTTGTCTCCCGAGGTAGTTGTTTTTGTTTGTATAGAAGTTCCAAATAAGAAAATAATCAAATGTGATGAAGTATGGTACAGTATGGTATTTTAAACAATTTCTTAATTGAGTTTACAGAACCATTACTCTATCATGATATATGCTGTTACCATGCTATAAAATTACAGATGCTGTGATAGAAGTTTTTGGCAATATCTCCCACCCCTACCGCCAAGTCAGGGTACGCCTTGAATGATGAGTAATACTGTGAAAGAAACCGGTTGGGTGGGTATCAAACCTCAACTGTTGACTACTTGCACACACCTGTCCTCCTTCTGTTATACAAAAATTTAGCAGTAGTCAACATGACAAGTAAAAAAAGGAATGAAAAAATACCACCATACTAACACATTTGCAAAATTATATATCTTTAACGCAAGAGTAAAACTCATTCAGCATCTCACACAGTGTGTGGTAAAATGCCAGAGAAACCACACTCCAAACAGAGGAGGACATAAATAATTCATGGCACACCCTCCCTTTGTGCTCCCCCTTATCTCTGCCATTTTTCCCCCATCCCATTCTCTTCCGAAAATGGGCTGCTATGGCCCCAAGGGCCGAGCGACATGGAGAGCGAGACAGGAAGGGTGACAGAGGACCATCCCACACACACACACACACACACACACACACACACACACACACACACACACACACACACTCTTCCACAAAAAAAGCGACGCTCACTTTGGGTGACTGATAATGTGGTATGCCACAGATGCTTGACGGTTAGAGGAGTGAAGACCAGTGATGTCAGTGTCCACTCTTCATCCTGTCACTGTTCTCAGTTAATGACCTTCAGGGAAAAAGGATCCCCTTCTCACTGCAGTGGGACAGCAGTTTGATTGTGGTTTCACTCCAGACTTCTTTGAGAAACAGACGGCCTAATATCTAGACTTTGCTTGAGGCAGAATTACTGTAGCATTTGCTTTGTTTTCGTATTTTACATTATCATTGATGATACTTAGCACGTCTGTGCACAGACAATATTTGTTTATCATTGTGTTTGAAAAGGAATTTAATCATCAGAACTGCAATTTCTGCAAGTGAAGTCATGACAGTATTGTTATCTGTCAGTTCTAAATGAGGACAGACTTAAAACTCAGACTGTGCAGCATTATTAGGTACAATGCAGTCACTCATTCAGAGTCATTATCTCTGGATTTGTCACTCATATTGAAAGATAAATGAGTTATCTACCACAACATTAAGAATTTGAACTCTTTGTTATTGTTATTAAGTTAAAGGACGATTCATTTGTTCACATTCAAAGGTCTCATGGTTCTTTTCAGCTGGCACCATGGAGATCATTACTGTGAAAAGTTGACATTTTGTCCTCATGATGGCACCAGATTAAATGTCATCTGATCATCAGAGTCATTACAGGTCATCCTCCTGGGACCATGAACTGCAAGTTATTAATTAATTCAGTTTAAACTATTTTTTGAAACTGACTTTTTTGACTTGCAGATTCCTGATATTACTAATGTTTTTGCTTTGTCCCTCCAGTGCAATGCAGTCTTCATTTTAGTCATTAGTGATCTTTGTCATCATTTTCCTTCACTGGGCTTTTAAAACGTTTTTCTGTCTGTACCTGTGTTAGCTAGGCTCTCTGGAATTGATTATACAAAGTGGCAGTTGTGCCTGCACAGTGCTGGTTCAGAACATGACTGCTTCCTCTAGCAGTAAACATGATGCAAATGAAGACACACACAGCGCTTCCCCTCAGGAAACTGAGACCAACGGAAAAAGTTGTGCCTGTCCCTAATGAGGTGAGACATGATGCTGTCTAGAAAAATTTAATTGGGCTGTCAGCTCATCTAGAGGGTTGGCTCAAGGTGCTCTCAGTGTGTCAGGGATGGAAGAGCCCATATTGGTGCTCTTGTTCTCAATTTAATTGAGCTTGTGAAGTAAACAAGTATGAAAAATGTTCATTACAGTATGTGATTAATACAGCAAGAGGCCAAATTTGAATGAGTGGATCATTACTGATTTCAGAGCTATGGAGTGTGTAATGAATAAAATGAGCCCAGTGGAAACATTGGAATAAGCTTAGAAAACACTAAAAACACAAGAAAACACTTGCAAAGAGTCTTTGCAGAAGTTTTAAAAATGCTCTCTGGGTGGAGTACTGTAGCCAGCTGGTGCCATATGTAAATACTGCAAGCAGTATAATAACCAACTGAGATAAAAGAGCTTCTATTTCAAGGATAAAAGTTCTTATTCAGACAGAATGTTCTTAACAGAGTTGTTTTATTCTAAAACACCTCTTCATACTTCAGCACACTTCCTGATGAGATCCTCAGAATGTCACGTGTGTCTGAAGACACAGCGAGGTCTGCTTCACTTTACCCTGTGTTGTCTGATAACATCAGAAATACAAAGTTTGCAGATTAACATTGTTGCACTTCAGCAGGTTTTCTTTTTTTTCTTCTTGATCGAATCGTAATGCATAAAAATACATTTTAATTCATATTTATGCCTGTAGTGTGCATGAGTTTCTGGATACCTTTGTTTATGCCAAAATCATCAGAGCATAAGGCTGGTGATATTCTATTTTTGTTATTGTTCACAAATCTTATAAAAAGACCAAAACCAGCAATCCTTTTAAATGTGGTCTGTGTCCTGATTTGAGAGGAGGAAAAAAGTGCCGCACACTCTGGCTATGCATTTCTCTTTTGTTCAGATGGCATTTCAGCCTTTAGGACTGTCAAGATCAACAGTCATAGTGGGACATCAGAGCTCAACTTACTGTGTTGATGTGTGCTACAAACTATAGTGCCAAGCTGTTTTAGGAAGTTATGTAATTTTGCTTTGAAAATGAGTCATATATGTGTGACCAGTTTCTAAAGAATTGCATCTTCAGTAGGAAAATACCTCAGACAGGGGAGATAATGTCAGATTTGTGGTCAATAAGAAAAATGTAGATTGAAAATGTAGCAGCCTTTAATCTACAGGGGCAGACTGGGCACAATGCTGTTGACCTGTAGATGTTGTAACAGGAGAAAAATGCACTCAGTCTTGGGTCGATCACTGCTGGCCTCACTGTGCTTGTAAATCATTGATTAACTTTGCTGAGAAATGCTCCAACTTCGCCAGCTACACAACCTACAGTTCATCACTTCCTGTGATGCTGGCTGATTGGTTTCAGTTGCTAGTTTCGTTGGCTTCAGAAGACATCTCTGCCCAGGTGTCTTTGAACAGCAAGAGCTTGTTTGTGTCAGACACTCCATCCTACTGGGAAAGTAGGTGAGCCCCACAGGCCCAGGCCCACAGGCCATCGTTTACAATGGGATACCAAACTCCCAAACTCTGAGAATTATCACTATGTGTACCTGTAAAAAAGTCATTAGCAGTTTTCTGCCTCTGAGCCAGCGACAGCCGTGACTGGAGGCATAATGTTTTTGGGTTGTCTGTCGCCTGAACGCCTTGAGGGAATTTCTTCAAATTTGGCACAAACTGATGTGATTTTGGTGGTCAGAAGGGGAGATTGTGACCATATTTCACATTTGGTCCGATACTGAGTTGGTGACATTAATCTTGGGCGTCCACTTTGAAACTGTGCTGATTGTGTAGCTCTTCTCTGCTGCCAGGTTGAAGATGTGTGTGAAGCATCCACCTTTTAACAGTTTGTGGCTTCTGTGCAGCAACATCCATATTTGAAGTCACTGGAGTCCACCACAAGCTTTTTTGCTGATATTGAGCTTCATATGATTGTTGTTGCACCATGTGATGAAGTTCTCTATCAGTCCTCTGTAGTGAAGACAGCATGTTTCTCACTGGAGATTATTCACTGGAAGCATACATGTCCGTATCGTGATCACTTCCATTTCACCAAAAAATACTTTTAATCTATTTCTTTTAATTCCTTCAAAGTCTTCACAACATATATGAGTCTGGACAGGCATGGATGTAAATGCAGCTTGACTGGTTTGTGGAGGCATAAACCACCAGGCGGTAATTGTTGTTTTTCTATTACTGTGTAATTGATAAATGTTCCTCTTTTACAGGAACTCTGTCAACGGGAGAACACCATTTCCCTTTCCAGTTTCTCATTCCTGGTGAGTATGTGATTAACCACAATGACCCGTTTAACCTCATTCCTTCATGTTGGGGGCACAGCCTCAGTTCCCATAATAGTTGAACCTGCTTTATCATTGGGCCAGATGACGTCAGCGAAAGGAGCGTGCAGGTGTGATAACGACTGATAACGCTGGACTTTTTCTTCCATGTGTACTTACAAGGTGTTCAGCCCTAAGCCCTTTGTCTGCAACACAAAGCAGACACACAGAGATCTGTGATACCAGTGGTCTGTGAAGGACCATTACGCAGTTAATGTTTAGAAGATTTGAGAGGAACATGCCAATTATGTTGCCTTAACATGATAATGCGCCTTTATTCCACACGTCAGTTGTTCACAAACACATTTGAAATCTGGGTAAGTTGACTTAGACTTAGTTGACAAAAACCTGCAACGCCACAGCCATGCAAATAACACAAAGATTGGTTTAACATACTTGCCACCTGTGAGGGCACACAGTGTGTCTGGTATCTTACACTCTTCGAGGCGTGGGCTGAAGCACAGTGGGGATGCGGGTTATTTTTAGTTCCCTCTCCTGTTGTGCAGTCACTGTTTAATTGGTCTTCATGCCCCCATGCTTCGCCCTCCCCTTATTTCAGGCCCACAGACTTGAGAGCTAACAGCACAGGACATGTTAACTCCTGTAGTGATAAGTGGCTCATTGGAGAATCTAGTGCCTCCTCATGCCCCCTGCTGGTACAGCAAACAGACTGACATGCTCTTAAATATCTCAAAAATAGACTTGTAGCACATCAGGTCTTTAGGAAGAGTGAACAAATCCTGACCTTTTACAGGAATTGTAGAGGAGATGATGATGATGATGAGGAGGAGGAGGAAGAGGAGGTTTTTGTAGAGATGAAAACATGTCAGCATCAAAGCACATAGAGAGTTCACACAATGATAGACAATTTTGGTGTTTCACGTGAACACTGAGTAACTTAAACAATTCCTTCTCAGAGACAGAGAGAGAGACCTTAAAGTTTGTTTGGATGTGTGTTGGAGCGTTTGCACTGACAGTAATGCTTCAAAGTTGCTTTTAAGGCAAGTAAAAAGTGAATAATTCACATAAACCCACGACAAATGCTGAAAAAGTAGTTCTAGAACTTTCATTTAATGCAGCTATGGCAGGTACAGTCCAACTATCAGCTCTGTCAGCTCCTGTTTCAGCTCCTAACACTGTGCCAGAGTGTCCTTGAGCAAGTCACTGAACCGCAGTTTGCTCCTGCCGTCCAGGTCAGCAACTGCATGGCAGCTCAGCCATCATGAGTGTATGAAAGTGTGTGCTTGGATGAGTGAGAGGGGTTGTGAAGTACTCTACACTGTGCGTAGGATAATGCTGCAACGTGAATGTAGTCAGTAAATCCTACCTTTATGGAAACTGTTTTAGTGTTGATTCAACTTTGTGGTCATTTTGTTGAATTGTATCATGTTCATGTCTCTGATATGAAGCCTGCTCTCATATAGATCTCACTAACATTTCAACACCTCTCTAAAACTGTTTCAGAACAGACTGATTATAACCTTCATTATGGTCAGATTCATGGCACAACTCTTGTATTAGACCGTATTCATTTTAGCAAAGTGTACTAAATAAACTGGTAACTGAGGGTGCATTTGTGCATATCTAAATTATAAATATAAATATAAAGTAAGTAAAGTAAGTGAAGCTAATTTATGGTAAATCAAGTCATTAAATCTGTTATTTTGATTCATTCATTCATTGCCTTCTTTATTTGTGTGAAAGCTGTACAATAAGCAAAAATGATGAAAGTTGACGGTAGAGAAGATCAGTAAAACATTTTGGATGTTTTTTCTTCAGCTAATTAAAGGAATGGATAAGGGCGTAGCAGGATGTGGTCTGTGCTTCATACAACACAGAGTGAGAGACCAAGGCAAGTCCTGCAAATAGAAAGAATGGAAAGACGAGGTGAAGTTATAATTAGAGTAAGTTCTCTTTCAAATCAAACATCAGAAGGTATGAATGGAAAGAATTGTAACTGCATTTCTAACATTTTTTAACTCCAGCGTAGCTTAACCATACGTGATATTCTTCAGTACACTTAAAGCAATAGTAACAAATATCACTGGGACACAGTATAGCACATTGACCATACACAGTCCAGCCATATACGAGGTGACAGACCTTTTTTAACAAAGCTGTACAGGACGTGACTAACAGAATTTCCTCTGACAAGCCCAGCTCGTTTATCTGGAGTCGAGGCATCAGGTGTTGTTCTGGCCTGATCATTTCTCACTGCAGGAACAAAGAAATTCAAAGAGAAGAGGAGGGCGTGGGCTAAGATGAAGTCAGTGCAAGGATAAATAGGGTAAGATGAATGTGGATGGCCTCCTTCCAAAGAGATGTGATATGTGAGGTGGGGAAGAGAGGAGAGAACAAAGTAGATGAAAACAAGTGATAGACTTTAACAGCCTGCTGCGAGCTTTTACCCAGTGTAGATGAGCAGCTGCATACCATTTAAACATCCTTGTTTTCAAAGAAATAAACAGAATAACCAGTGAGTAGATGATTATCTGATTCCACAGCAGAAGACAAGGGCTACCATAAAATCCCCAAATATCCTCTGACGAAATTAAACTGTCATACA
Organism: Chaetodon trifasciatus; assembly: GCA_037975065.1. Lineage (NCBI taxonomy): Eukaryota > Metazoa > Chordata > Actinopteri > Chaetodontiformes > Chaetodontidae > Chaetodon > Chaetodon trifasciatus. The sequence continues at coordinate 17,557,700 of JBBMOE010000003.1, forward strand.
TTTCAAAACACCAGTACTGAGCTGGGAGGAGGGTGTGGGATGTGGAGGTGTTTCTGGCTGCAATGCAAACTACTTCTGAGAAATGTGGCCTGCTCTTCCTGACAAGCCAGGCCTATTAAAACCACATAAAGGGTTACTTCCAAACAGGACCATTTTACTTCCTTGTTTAGCAAATACAAAGCCTTTCCTGACATCAAGACCTGTTTTTTTATGTTAGTGTACTTGAGCACAGTTTGAAAAAAGGTTACTTGCAGTCTTGGTTGTGAAGTAAGCATTAATGTGGTGATTAACAGGTCAAAAGATGTGAAGCAGATAATGTTTACCATGTTCACTGTCATGCTAGCATTTGCTAATCAGTACTAGACATAAGTTACAGCTAGCTTTGGAGGTATTATGTCATAAACCAAAGTATTGCACAAATTGAAATTTGGGCCTGATTATGGCGCTAATTCAAAAGTCATCAGATCACCAAAGAGATTACAACTCATCCTGAGGGGAATGTTAATGTTCATACCAAATGTCATGGTCATACATCCCACACTTACTGAGACATTTCACAAAGAAATGAAAAGAAGTCAGGGGACCACCAAAGTCATTAGGATTTGTCTTCTGTGGACCATCAACGACCTTCAAGTACAGCAGCAGCAGCTCAGAGAGTCAGAGAGTCAGAGGAAGGTCTTTGCCTGAGCTCAAAGGAACAAGTCAGTCTGGAGAATCCTCTTCCTCTTCCAGCAGCCAGCAGCAGCTCAGTGAGCTATGTCTCCAGGGAAAGTCATCCTAGTGCTGTAGTCTGCCCCCGTCAGTCCATCTTCAGCTCTGTTTTTGCTACCAAGCTGTCTGCAGCAGAACAACAAGCCACCTCTCAAGGCTAATTCGTATTGACAGCAGCAGCAGACTTGTCCCTGGAGTAGCCGCCTGCCTCGGTGACATTAACATCTGAATGAGTGTCAGGGGGGAAACGGACACAGTAGAAGAGGGTGAGAGAGTGGTTCAGCTTTTATTTTGACAACACGTTAATCACCTTTTTGAACATCCTGTTTTGGAATTATTATGCAAATTGTCTGTCATAATGTCAAGACGTCCTTTCTGTCTCTCCCAAATAGTTATTTTTAGCTCGCTCTTTTTAAATTTCCGTCCCTCCAGCCTCCCTCACTGCCCTTTCCTCAAGTCACAAAAACAATCAGTGTCCTTTCAGTTCAAGATGAGATGCGCAGTAATTAGTCCGAAATTCTGCTTACATCTTGGACAGCTCTGATGGAGGTCTGCATGAATAACGACGAAGAGTTCAGCTCTGTCTTTCCCCTGCTGGTAACAATAGAAAATAAAATATTTTTAGATCATACCCTGATGAATCCTGCTTTTTCAGACATCGCATTATTGCAAGTTGTAAAACCCCTGTTTAATATTTGTAAGTGCTACTTTTGTATTGATTAATAAAGCAAATGTTGGGATTCAGCAATCTTTCACATGTCTTTGATGTCAAAGTAATGTCAGTACTGTCTTTTTCCCCATCCTCTCTCTTCAGCTGCTGCTCCAACTTCCTATGAGGGACCCTTTGGGAAGATTATTTACCGTGTGAGGGCGGCCATTGACACGCCCCGCTTCTCTAAGGACTACAAAGCCCAGAGGCCCTTCTACCTACTCAACCTGCTTAACCTCAATGAGGTGCCCGACATTGAAGTAAGCGTCTGGTGCACAAATCTGCCTACTCTTTAATTATCCGTATGCTCGTTTTCTTCCCTCACACAATAATTCCTGCTGTTCTGTTCTTGCTGAGTAAACCGAGGAGTGAATAAAGTAGAGACAGAAGAGAAGAGGGGACTTTGAAACACTGTAATGTATCTCTTCATTAGATCAACCTTTGTCTTGGTCGAGGCTTATTTGATTTCATGGCAGAGCAGGATCTAATTCATTTTCTCCTTCACTCTGCTGCATTACTTACTTATCACACACTCTGTTCCCATGAAGACACTCAAGAGTCTCCTGGTTCTCTGGAATTAAGCAGGAATAAATTATCAGCACACCATTAGCTAATGAGGCTTCTTAATCACTAATGATGCACAAACAAACAGCTATCCTCTGACTCTGTCTCCGCAGCATCCAAGTTACGCTGTGACCACTAAGAAGTTCAGCTACCTCCTGGTGAAGACGGGGACGCTGATGCTGAAAGCTCGCAGTGACTTGAGGGGTTACATCCCTGGTCAGGTCATCAAGTTAGCCACTGAGATCCACAACAAGTCTGGGAAGGACACGGGATGTGTACTCGCCAGTCTCATACAGGTAGATTATTGAATATAATCAGTATGATTATGTTTTTTCACGCCACGCCTTTCTCTCAACAGGCTAACTTGTTTTCTGAATTGGATTTTCAGGTGTTGAATTCGAAAGGGAATAGATCATTAAATAAAAGATGAAAAATGAGAACCACAGCACTTAACAAATGCCATTAACATCATCTCACCTCTCCAAGCTGCAGATGTGTGTCTTCATAGCCTTTGACCTATCCCGAATACCATTATTATGAGTGTGCTCTGGCCCCTGGAAATTTCCATTTTAGAGGGTATTGACCTTTGAGCGATGTATTATAAATCTCTGCTGGGACTCCGGAGCTTCAAACATAACCATTCATAGAGCTAATCCTTTCATGTGGGTGCACATAAAGTCTCTCTGTACCTCAAGAAAACTGTATTAGAGATTTTTTTCTATTTCAAAGGAACACATTTCCTTGCAATAAGCCAGAGGTGGGTGAAGTGGTTTGAAGTCAAACCATCTTTTTATGTTTGTGTCCTTTTCCAGAAAGTGACCTATAAGACCAAACGGCCTGTGTTTGACCTGCGGACCATCGCAGAGGTGGAGGGAGCTGGAGTGAAAGCGGGAAAGCACGCAGAGTGGCGAGAGCAGATCATCGTCCCTCCTCTTCCTCAGTCGGCGCTGGCCGGCTGCAGCCTCATAGACATTGACTATTTCATTCAGGTCAGAGAGTGTTCATACTTTTCCTCTGAGCTTGCAACGTTCATTTTCTCTTCAAGTGGTGCAGCATACTTAAAGTAGCATTGTTTAATGTTAGGGGTCGTTGCTGCTGTGAACATGGTAAATGCTACACGGCAGCTGGATGATGGCGTGTGTACTTTTCAGCTCGTCCTGGTTTGGTTTCTGACAGGACAGCTCTTGACACGTTGATGAATAATATCTTTGTTTACTGTATTCAGCGCTTCCTGAGTGAAACCAGTGAATTGCTAATGACACCCACTCATTGGAAACTCACTGCCCCTCTCTAGTTTAATATTCAATACTTTTTTCTTTCTGAAGTCATTAAACATGTAAGAAAATTGTTAGAATGATACCAAAATCTGTTTTTTTAAAAACCTGTGTAAAACGTGTGCAGTGTAAACAACAGCTCGAGACGGTAGCCTTTAAAGATGGAACCAAATCCAGACAAATTGTGATATGTTTTGAAGAAGTGATGTTGCTGTACCAGCTTACCTCACTTGCCAGCCAACTTACGTCACCTCAGTGTTCATGTCGGCGTGCAGATGCAAACAGAAAACAGCCCTTGAAGGTATGAAGTTCTCAGGGGAGCTCCCCAGTGAGCAGTTCCTGTTAGGTAGTCTCTCCAGCACTGTTGGGTCTGAAAACACTAAATGTGTCTTTTCTAATTTTAAGTAGAGTCTCTGTGAGTAAACAAGGTGGTATTTTTCTTTTGTCCTTCTAAAGCTGATAGAATTGAACTGACGTTACTTGTCTCGCAGGTACAGTCTGGGCTGCTTTACGTAGTATATTCAAGGGATAATGCTGGTGTTATTCTATATTTTCCCTGAGCCCACTGGCTCCTACTGAACAAAAACTTTAAAATAATTTGTGAAAAGCCTGATACAGACTGATACTGATACAAACAAAATGTCATTTAAAATCTAAGAGAGGCCCTCGCTCCCTTTCTAAGCCATGTTTGCGTTACAGGTGTCACTGAAATCTCCAGATGCAGTCGTCACTCTGCCTATCTACATTGGGAACATTGCTGTGAACTTGTCTCCGTCGAGGCCCATGCCCCCCAGTCCAATCCACTGTGGTGCAACCATGGCGCCCAGTGCGGCTGGCGTGACACCCAGCGCCCCACCGGCAGAGGAGGAGCCCGAGGAGGGGCTGTGTGCAGGGGCCGTGGCCAGTGAGGAGATTTCCACCAAAAGTCACTCTCAGCAGGATCCCTCAGGTCAGCCAGTCACCATGTCCCCCAGCGCCTTCAGCCACGCACCCGGCGCAGCCCTCCCTCCCAGCCACCGACGGCCTGATGCATCTGCTCCACTGTTCTGTGTGTCCACCGGGGCCACCATACCTTTCTTCACCGAGGGAAACGTGACTCCTGTCCCCACCTCCTGTTCTCTCATCCTCCCTCCAGAGTATAGCAGCTGGGACTACCCTCATGGTGAGCCTCCTTTTTATGTCGTCAACACAATCAAATCAAGTAATGAGTTGTCTGAAGTTCAGTGTCTAAAATCAGATGAACTGACTATTGTTGAGTCAGGAGTCCACGCTTGTGATTGTGTTGCTATATGACCTTAACAAGACAAACACAAGTAATCTCATAATCACCTGGCTCAAGTCACATATTAAACAATAATAACAATCTATTATTATTATTACTATAAGATTATTTTCCATCAGTTTTGTTGTTAAATGCTAAATAGGCATTTTCACTGAAGACACTGACAACATTTTGACATGTTGCAGTAGGAAAAGCGCAGCTCCAAGTGATCGAATCAATGGTGGCTGAATTCCATTCAGCTGTATCTGTTCAGGGTCCTTGTATTGCACATGCTTGCTTACTGTCACACTGTCATGACGTACTTGGACACTTTAACAGAACAGAGCCATTGTTAATGTTATTAGTAGCACCTGTTTTTAAGAAGAAAACCTCAGAAACATGTTTCCAAATTTCAGATTTCTATACACTGTAGGCAGCTTCACCTGTATTACTGACTTTTTTTGCCTTTGTGTGTTACAGAGCCGCCACCCACTTACGAGGAAAGTTGCAGTAGCGCCAACTCCAGTTTCAGCAGTAGACAGTAGAGAAAAAGAAGGTGATGGAGCATCATGGCCATGCCCACCCATACCTGTGTACACTTGCCTCTCGACAAATCAGGACAGAATCACGCTGGGTTAAAGAGGATGGACCGAACCTCCACCCCGAACACCCCAAAGATTGTTTCTTTGTCCTCCAATACGTCAAAAGGGATCATGTCTTATATTGAATATAAGTTTTAATTTCACCTCATGTCCCACAAGGTAGTGTCAGACAGAATGGGTGACCATCACTGTGCCTAAAAGAGGTATTTTGGATCATCGTACAGATTTTTATTTTTTTTTTTCAATGGATTTTTGCATCTGTGATGCCTTGAAAATTATTTTGGTCTGCTGAAGGCTCGTGTTTGAGAGATCAATTGTTGGCCTTTTTTGCAGTCTTGTTCCGATTGTGCACTTGTTATTGTGGTCCTCCGCTGTCTGTTTGTGTCTCAGTTGTCCTCATCAGCAGCAGGGCAGAGCCCTGCTGTGGAAGGGAGAACTCATTGCCAGAGGCTCTGGTATGTCTGTGAAGCTAGTTAAAACCCCAGTGTGCAGGACCTTTCTGTCATTATATCATCTTTAAATTCTGATGCTTGAAGTCTTGAAATCTGAGAATCTGAGAATCCTACACAAAGGGGCTTTAAAGAGTGAAACAAACTAATCCCGTGACACAAAATCAGTGTAGTTTTAAATCTGGTTTTCATTGACATTAATTGACCAATTGGAATATTTCTAGTTGTATGGTTAAAAATGTTTTGTTTCTTGATAAGATCAATCAGAAAATCCAGTTCAACAAAAAGAGAATATATAAGAATATATATTTGAGATAAAGGTTATATATCATCTCTGTACCACCACCTTGTGTTCTATAGCTGAGGGGGTTTTCTTTGGCACCAGCTTTGTATTCAGAGGATGGTGTATCTGCAGATTAGGCTCATTTTTCCTGCAGCTGGATGTGAGGACTGCACCACTGATGCAGTCTTTTTCTGCCCTCTAGTGGCCATCAGTGGTACAAGCTTATCTCAACTTACCCTAGAAGTGGAGCTTAACGTAATCAACCACGCAAACTGAAATACTTCACAGAGTCCCTGCTTGTGCAGTTCACTGACTGGTGGTCTGCTGTATATATTTACGTCTTGTTTATCTTGTTTTTTCTGCTGTTTGTTGCCTTAACTTTCTTTTAGTGTTACGTTAGAGAGATGAGAATCCTCTGAAATCTTCATTTGGTACAGATGATAAATGTACATGTGCACAGCACTTTCTATAGTTTGAGTGCTTGGGTTTCTGAGTGCAGATCTACTGTACGTGTGTGTGTGTGTGTGTGTGTGTGTGTGTGTGTGTGTGTGTGTGTGTGTGTGTGTGTGTGTGTCTGTCTGTGTGTGTAAAACAGAGCTAATTTTGGACAAGATGCTCACCTGAGCTCTGTTTTCGCTCAAACTTCAAACTTTTCATTCGTGATTCAGCGCCTGTGTTAAATTATCTTTAGAGACATTTCTCTTTGTCTGTGTACAAGGGTGGGGTGATAATTCAACATTTTAACTTCTTCCAAATTAATTCATCTGAGCAAGTTGTAATTAAAAACTATCAAAATGAGTGACTGCAGCTTTTCTTTGGCATATTTGAACACATTGATCTCATGTAAAACAGAGTAACATGATTTATTCCTGTGAACATCAGTTCATAATGATTTCAACCATGTCCCCAGCCTGACTGTGTACTTTTCTGTGGGAAACTAATGCAACTGAAAATCTTAAGCACAACTGCTGTATCAAACGTTTGTGTGACTCTTGATGTGTTTGTCTTATTTTAGTCACATTTTAGTACAAACTCAAAGTCTGTTGTGTGAATTCAGAAAACTGTGCTGGTTGGCTCCTCACTGTAGATCATGCTGCCATGTCCACACTTTGTACTTTTATTTTCTAGCTTTTATTTTTCAGCTCTGAAACTTCCACAAACTGCTGTTACTGTTAGAAATCTGACAGTCACCCAAACTACGGTATTCTGGCTCTCTGTTATTCTGAATGCATGCCTTAGACAAAGTGGACTCCTGCCATCCCTTCCAGGAGCTTGTGATGGACTTTCTCCTTCTCTGTCAGGGAGGTCGTCAGGATGTGCTCGTGCAGCTCCTCCTGTCCTGTCTCCTGTGGACTGTGCTAAGTGCACTTGATGTATACAGATGTAGCTTTTAAAAACAGCAAGGACACTGGACCTGTTGAACTTTGTTTTTATTATTGTTTTATAAAATATGTGCAATTCCTCTCATCTCCAAGAATGCTGCAGAAGCAGCAGCTCCCTGAAGTCATTTCACGCTGCCTTTATCAATCCTAATTCTGTTGAATTCTTCTCCACCAAAAGGTACTATAGCTTTACAAAGCCTCACTTGTTCTGTGTTACTTTTCATTCTTCCTTCCTCACATACTGATGAGTGGTGTCTGGTTTTGTATTTTTCTACTCGTAAACTGTTTACAGGTGCAGTATGCAGATACAAATAGTAGCACCTCAATCAGTCAATGTAATATATCAGCTCACAGTGCAAGTTGAACTGTACAGTTTAACAATAAAATTATATGACAAGGTTTTGTTGTTGATGTGAGCAGACTGACTGTTGTGGTTCTCAAATAGTTTTTTTTTTTTTAATTTATATTATTCATAGTTTATTGTAGATTAAATAATGCATTGACACAACTAATCCATAGCTAGATCTACATGTAAATGTTATTTCATTTCTGAAAAATATGTGTACAGATGTGAGAATCCTCAAAGAAAAAACTGGTGACTGAAGTTCTCAGTTGTCCTCATACTCATACGAAAAGTATGGCTGCTCATACGAAAAGGCAGTCAGTAAAAGCCGTTCCAATGGTGACAAAAATCAAATAAAGGCTGCAGCAAAGCACATCATCCATTTTTACAGAAACTGCAGAGATTGTATTCTGCATAAAATAGACAGGTTCAAAGAACATTTAATGAAGTATGTTAAATGAGGGACATAAAATGCCAAACATACAGTGCACAGTTAAACAATAAACAACTGTGTATATTGAAGTCTCCAAAAATGTAAATACTGTATCTAATAAGGATTAATATTTACCACAGTAAAAACATGATAGCAAACAACACAGCTCTCACAAAATAACAAACACGTTCCTTCCAGTAAAAGCTGAACTCTGAGGTCAGCTCTGTATGCGCCTCTCTGCTGTTCACAGCGAAAGTAGCCGAAAGGCTACGAACGCCTTCGGCAACCTCGCAACCTCAGTCTGTCACGTGATCCAAATATTTGTTGCCAAAATATGGTGGATGCTGCGCATGCGTAGCGTCCGTTATACATAATATCCACTGCACTCTTCGGCTAACGTTAGCTAGCGTAGCTCTTGCTTAGAAATGCACATATTTGTCGGTTATACCCACCCTGTTCGATGTCGGCGATAACATCTCGGTTTCCGGACGACTAGAATTGCACTTTTACCTCTATTTGCATTCTTTAGCTGCAGTGTGTCTTTGTGTCCAGTTGCTGAAAGACTCCACTAACCGTCAGCCCTCTGTCCATGCTGTGAGGTCACGCGGCAGCCCCTGAGCGAGGAGCTGGGTCTGAGGCTGCACTGTGGTACAGCTGACAAATGGCTCCTACTTGACTGCACTCGAACAAAGTGGGGAATGGACAATCATTTACTACTGAAACTGTGTGTCAGCCTGCGCTAAGCACGTTCACCATGATGTCCGTAAGTTGTGTGTTTCTAGTTTTTCACATTATCGTGAACTTAATATGTGTTACTTGAATAATTTATTCTGCATTTGAAGTATTTCTTTAGTGTGGCGTTAAGTCAGTCAGTATGTGCAGTTAGTGGTTTGGACTTTGGGGAGCAGACCCTGATAAACCCAGAGAACATCATGAATACGTGTTTAGGTCCTGACCCACATAGACAGTGCACATAGTTTGGAGAGCGGGGGAGGAGTTGATGATACCTGTCTCAGAGTGAACAATGTGAAACCTTTTGGCAAGTTTTTGAAGTGTTTATCTAACTGGGGAGCTGGCATTATGGCTGAAATCACTGAAGTATGACTCTCACTACATGAAACTAAACTCTTCAGTTATTTGTTAGTTCTCAGTTAAGTTTGCTTTGGGTATCATCATTAAGTAAAGCAAAAACAGGGTGTAATCATATCATCGATATCTGATATCACTGAAAGTTAATATTTGGTAATATCCAGTTCCTGCCCAGGAATACATATAACCCATTGAAATCATGTGCGTCACAGTATTACCTGACACTTTCCAAAGTGAACCATGGCCTTTTTGAGTATTATCATGTGTTTTTACTTCCTTTCAGCAGGCAGGCGTAAATCTCAGTAGGGTAAAATTTTGCTGTTATGGATGACAAACTTTATAATCACTTTTGTTGTGGTCAGGTTTTCCAGACTTCATTCTTTAGGCCGTCACACCAGAAAAAAAATGTTTAATCTCAGCTGGCTCTGCTAAAGTTGGTTCACACATGCTGCAGACTGGACACCCAAAAGCTGTCAGAATGAATGTAAAGTGCATGTGGGCTGAAGCAGGTGAGAGCATGGAGACAGTCCTCAGAGGGTCCACTGAGAGTGTTTGTGGTAGAAACACCACTCTCCTTGTTTGCTGTCTCATTCACCTGGCGAGCAAATATCTGGTTTACTGCAGCGGTTCGAAAGATAAGCTCATGATCACCCTGCCCAGCCTCGAGGTAGCATGTTGACTCAACTTAGCTATATTTGTCTTTCTCTGTGATGTTATCAAGCTAGCTGATACTCCTCTTTGCACTTTTACAGTACTTCTACACTATTTGCTTTGACCTTTCACTACATTCTGTTGTTCACGAGTCTCTGTTTCAGCGAGAGATGTTTCTGTGGGTTTGACACAGAAGGAACTGGATTTTAGTGGAACTGAAGAGGAAACTGAAAAGAACAATGAGTTGGGAACCCACTCCTCTGCAGAACCACCTTTTCCTCTTTTCCCGCTGACACTTTTCTTTCTGTAAAAGATAACTCGGATCCAATCGGCTCTTATTTTTCTAGGTTTGGTCATCGTCTCTAACAGTAACATTGTACTCACCATGTTAATTGCTGAGATTTGGGAAGATGGTGACATCACTTAAAAGAGGTCTGGCAGGGCAAGAGGCAGAAGCAGTGAGTTGACCCAACAGGCCTTAAACAAACACAAACAAGACATTTGGAGGATAAAATGAAGCTGAACTTCAGAATAGCAACTATGACCAACTTCTGTTGCAATGACTGATGATCATTAACGTTCCCATCATGGACCAGAACTCCAACATTTTTTTTATTAGACTGTAAAATTTCGTTAAACTTAGAGAAATGCACCTCATTTGTTCTCACAGCCTGAGGTGACATCTTGAAATTTGTCCAATTACACCATTTAGACCTTCACCAGTGTGCAGCTGATGAGAGACTCTCATGCCAGGACAGGTGAGGAATAAGTGAGGATGAAGGGGGAGAGCTTGGCAGGCACTGGGTGGCAGCCTGAGTAACATACACACAAACAGTACATTCCTCTGTCAGTCACACATCTACAGCAGCAGGCCAGAACAGAGTGTGCTTTTGTGGGACAATACATCCTGTAGTTGTGGGGCAAGATGAGCTGAATAGATATTTGTCTGGAATGGCGTAAAATTGGATTTTCTTATTTAAGGAATCCAAAACATATGCTGAACAGAGGAGGTTTTGAATGTGGCATGGGAGAAAATAGATAATTGTGCATGCATGGAGTATCAACCTCTGACAACGCAGCTGAAGAAACAGAAACAGGAGCAGAACATTATTCAGAAAAAGTCCCATTTTCACTTGAAGTCTTTCTTCTATTTTTTCATGGTGTTTTGAAGTTTTAATATTTTTCTCATTTTTCTTTAGATGACTTTTGGGGTGTCAAGCAGCGTGACACTGCTGTTTGACTTCTGGGATGTACACGGGCCTGCAGGTGAGCCTCAAAGTGTCAAATAGCATCTCCACCTCAGAGGAGTCGATTGTGTCCGTGAAATCACTCCCACCTGTCGTAACACCACAGAACCAGTTCTTCTGCTTAAAACATACCGCACTTTTGTGCCAACGGACATTTATTTTTTTCATATTTGTTCAGAGGTTTATACAACGTCACATCCAACTTTGGCTTAGTTTGATATAGGCCTGTGGAAAGTTTGAAGGCTTTTCCCCTGAGGAGGGTGGAGCAGCGGCCGTCAGCTTGAGTTACAGAGGATTCAAACACTGGCCTGGTAAAAAACACAACAATGCCAGAAGATTCCCAGACCTGCAACATAATCCTTCATTTTGAGTTGCACCTCAGTTTGACGACTATAGAAAACTTTATTTTTTTTATTTGACTACATGTCAAACTTCTGGTCGTTTTAATGCTCGCTTCATGTCCTGACAGTGTCCTCTGCACGTGATCTTTGCGTCCATGAAAGTCTAATTCAGCAGGTAATGCTTCAGCTCAGAAAATATTTGATCAAAGAATAACTAGAATTAGAATCTGAAAAAATATCAGGATTCCCACATCCTGGAAAACACATTGAAAATGAGAGGAAAAGTCAAATGTCCTGGAAAATTCTTTCAGCATCGTCCCATTTTCTCTGTAGCTGTGAATGAATTTCCAGGCTGCCCGTCAGAGCTCTCCATCTTCATTTTTTTCATTTTCATTTCATCCTTTATTTATTCAGGGAAGGCCAATTGAGAGCTAGCTCTCATTTCCAATGACGCCCTGATTACAACACAATACAATTCAATACACATTACAATACATATCCATCCACTCAACAGAAGCGCATAACGAATTCAACAAGCACATGTACATTCAGAAATCATGAGATCCACAAGAATGCGTTTAAAGTGATTAAAAGGAATCAGTGTATCTAGCTGAAGCTGAGACAGCAGATTATTCCATTTAAAAGGAGCAAAATAACCAAAAGCAATTTTCCCTACCTCCATTTTAACAGCTGGGATATTAAGAGCCAGTGGGTTTTGTGCACGAGTCGGGTAGCTAAGAGATCTGAAGCTCAGTAGGCTCGATAGGTATAGAGGAAGTTTTTTAAGTAGTGCCTTATAAATGAACAATATACAGTGTTGCTCCCTTCTCCCTTCTCTGTGTTTAGGCTGCTCAATTCTTGGTATTCAGGCAGCAATGGTTCATACACTTTCTAAGAAAAAAGGGGTTTTAGTCGTGACTTGATAATAATGATAAATATTATTTACACTTGACAAACATAGAGCACAAAAGGCTTCCCTGCTATGCCTGTGGCTGTGTGTGTGCCTCCAGGGATGGTGCTGTCAGTGTTTGTGGTCCTGCTGCTGACGGTCCTCTACGAGGTGCTCAAGGTGTGGCGGGTGTGGTTGGGGAGCCGGTCTAAGCTGGCCCAGCCTCAGTCTACGTGCACCGTCCCTCCATCCTCTCGCAGCGACAGCAGCTCCGCACTGGAGAGCAGCCCCTCTGAATCCTCACTGACTCCCATTCAGTCACAGCCTCCTGCTGTAAGCACCAGAAACAGGTCAGGGTCCTTGTGAAATACAGCTAGGTCCAAGTATAATTTATTTTTTAACATGTATTTTTATATATTTATAACTGTAAAATGTAAATAATGGGACACTAGAGGTCGGAAAGGTATGGAAGGCCAGTAAAAGACAAAACAATGTTGAATTTTACATCATAACTGACTTTTTACGTCAGAATTTTAACTTAGTAAGTCAACTACTGTGAGTTACTAGCAGAAAAAGGCTTCCACAGAAAACCACCTGAAAATCTATAAATAAGAGCAGTTCTATTCTTAGTGCTTTCTTGACCCAGCTAAGTCAAACATGCAGAGTTCAGCATCATTTGTCAGTGCTGCAGGTTAATCATTTGCAGTCTCTGCGGTCATTGCTGTAATTCATATCATTCCACGGCTTTTTGTTGTAGCTGTGTGTGGTTTTATGTGTGTTTTCGTGTGCATCTGTGCACCTCCATTCACACCAAGCGTTGTGTTTGTCACACACTGGATGTATGTGACTGAACATTGACCTCCCTTTCCCTCAAGTGTCACCTTCATCACAACAGCCTGAATTCACCCCATTTTACTGAATAAACCCTTTGAGGTAATGATCCTCTCACATTGATGTATTGTACCCAGTGTAACTCAAGCCTTCCTCTCCTTCCTGTTCAGATGGTTGCTGCACCTTATCCAGACACTCCTCCACATACTGCAGGTGTCTCTGGGCTACATGCTGATGCTGTGTGTCATGTCCTACAACACCTGGATCTTCCTCGGGGTTGTTGTGGGCTCTGTCCTTGGTTATTTCATCTCGTTTCCTCTCCTGGGTCAGGCCTGATGGTGTGGACAGTTCAGACAGAGGGATAACATCCTCTAGATACTAAAAAAGAAACTACTTGATTGACTAATTCCTGTCATCATTTTCTGTCTCGCTTTGGTCTCTGGCCTCCGGACTCAGTTGTTAACTTTAAAACACACAATTTATAACATTTGCCTTTGACCGCTTGGACGATGTGTAGAATTTTACAATGAAGGTTTTGTAAGCTTTTGTGTTAAAGGGACATGATGTTCTGTTTCTGGAGGGAGTGCCACTTCCATAAACTCTCCTCTTTTGTCCTAAAAATATACAATCGATTCAAAGAGGAGAAATGCATTTGAAACGTCTTCAGCAGAAGCCCAGCTGCTTCTGTAATTTTGTTTTTTTTTAGCAACATTGACTGACTGGCACAGCCACTACACAGCCTTTACTAAACAATTCAACGTGTTGTGACACTACAGATGAAAAAATCTTAATCTTAGAGAAAAGGAGAGCTCTGACAACACTCATAAGACAGCGCTACTGTAACTTTAAAGTGAAACTCATCCTGAAGGCTTCTGTGTTTTTGAGGGCTTAAAGAGCAACATTTTGTGAGTGGAGCGAACAACATATTTAAAGTGTTGTAGGCGGATTTTCTGTCATTTTTTGCAGTGTTTTGGAGTGAAACCTGAAAAACAGACTCGCACTTGGAACTGAGATTTACAGATTCAGGAACTGAATCATGTGATCAGAGCTTGTAATCATCTCTCTTGTGTCATCTGAGGTCACACATGTATGGGGGGGTGGTGAAAGATGATCATGCTAGCTGTGTGGCCGTCATTGACAAACCACAAAGCAACAAAGAAAAACAGTTTAAGTGCCTTGGAACTGACCTTTTGATGTTTTCTACTGAAATATGTATTTGTCTATTACATTTATGTCAGTGATTCTGACAACAGAAACATTCAAACATGTTTTATCACTTGAGGTGGTATACTGATGAATAGCAAGTGATGGTTTTGTCTCAAAAAAAATCTCCAATAACTTGGTTGATAAAGAATAAAGTTGATAAAACAGTTTTATTCATTCTTATTTTTTGATGTATTTCAAGAAGACAAAAGCACTAAACAACAAAAGTTGAGCTGCTTACACCAAACAGGTTTCATAATAAATAAACAGGTGATGGTGACAGTCAGTGGTCCTCCACTGGAAGTACTGGGGTCTTAGGTATGAATATAAAATGTGCTTGGATACAGTGACAGTGGACAATTTCACAACAGGATGCTGACTCATGAAACTGGGAGAGGATGACAAGAATTGCAACTGTCTTCTCAGTATCTGACATTAGATTGCAGTTTGCTCTGCTGACTGCAGATGGTACGAAAACACTTTGTTTTACAGGTGTCAAAGTTTCAGATAATGTCCCAGAAAGAAGCTGATATGTAACCGCAGAGGATCGTCCTTTGGTACTAATTCTAATAAAAGTGGAGATGTAAAATGATATGTTTGCACTTAATTTTGTAAGTTTGACAACCACAGAGCATGGAATTCAACATATAAGTAAAATCAGTGGAATTTCCCCATACTCCCATATCAAATACAACAGTTCCCTGTATTATAATAAAATCTTACAATATTTACACTTTATTAAACCTGGAATTACAGAACACCTGTGTCATCAGTGTGTTGTCGTGATTTCCAGTGGCAGCAGTCTCCCTAAAATTAACAAGTGTCTCCCACAAGGTGAGAATCAATGATAGTGTCTGTTCTTTTTGTTTTACATTAAGATAAAACTCGTAAAAGACACTTCATCCAAATTACATTTAAGACAATAGGAAAATTTTAATTAAATTAGAGAAGATGTTTTTTTTCCCCACTATCATGCTTGAGTCAATGTACTTAAAATTAAATGGGGAAAAAACTGGGAAACATCAACAGAAACTGACAGTAAGTAAACCCCTTGTAGCCACAAAGATAGTTTCCGCTGATTACAAGTTCATCAAAATCCTACAAGGTAAAGATCTTGGTCACCAGTGCCCAAAGGCAAAGTAAAAAGAAGCAATGAATGTTGGTTGTTTTGTTGCACACTTGTCAAAAAAGTTTAAAACATCTGTCCAATCACAGTGGAGGTGTGACTCATTCCTGACAGGTTGTACTAAAATATCTAGTGTTGAAACATAAAGGCCATTTGCGAATACAGGAAAAGCTTTCAAAGTAAACAAACTTAGTATTTAAAAAAGTACGTTTTACAAAAATAGATACTGGTATTTAAAAACAAAACAGTACTTTAAATACTTAAAAGTCCAGTGTGTCGGATTTATGGGGAATCTACTGGCAGAAAGCAATGTCCCTGCAGGGATCAATAAAGTTTTCTGAATCTGAATCATATCCATATTTATGTTTTCATTAGTGTATAATCACCTGAAAATAAAAATCATTGTGTTTTTGTTACCTTAGAATGAGCTCTAGATGCCACTAAATCACACACATTGGTCCTTTAAACAGATCCCCCTACAACATCTAAAGGTTGATTGTAGCACCCCCTGCTGCCCAGGTAGAGCTGTGACCATGAAAGAGATCCCTTCACCTGCAGCACAGTTAAGGCCTCATCTGTACGTATAATCTGTAAACTAAATGCAACATATATTGAGAAAATACAGGCCCTATTTCCTGCTGTGTTGACAGACATTACTGATATAAACAAATATTTCATTTAACCAGAAAGCATTAATAATTTAGATGTAGTTTTTGTTTATTTGTTGTCCCTTATTCTGTATATTTAAAGAAGTGGATTATCACTTTAAAATCCCTGGTCCTTGTGATGGATTTGCAGCCTATTAGCATACAGGAGCCTGACTTACATAAAGCAGCTACGTTAAATTCAATGTAAAACACAAAATATGAAGAAAACTTGCATTAAGATTCATTAAGGTGAAAAGAAAAGGAACCAATCACCAAAGAAATGTAAAAAAAAAGAAGTCTAGGGGAGCATGGGAGAGTTGGTTTGTGCAATATCAACAACAATAAAGAAATGGCAGCGTTATACAATCCTCATTCACTCCGCTTCTCTCCCATCACATGTGATAAACACTCTGCTGTTTCCCTCCGAGGTTCAGAGATATGTTCAGACGATTGTCTCCCTACGCTAAAACCATGTCCACTTCTACTGGGTCGATAATTTTGTCCTCTCCGTTCAGAGTGTTTGTGATTGGCTGAGGCTCACTTTCGTCCAGCGCTTCACTGGTCGGTGACTGGAAGCCACTGTCGCCATGTGAGTCTGTGGCCAGTGGTGGCTTTGGTGACGACTCATAATCTGACTCTGGTGCAGAGACCTCAGCCACTCGTTCACTGTCGTCTTCCTGTACTGCTATCTCTATTTCCTCAATGGCGTGCTTGATGGCTGTTTCCTCCTGATGCTCCTTATCAGCTTCCTGCTTCTTGCTTCCCATCAGCTGCTGCAGAATTGTGTGCGGGGACGACTTGTCTCGTGGAGATTTCCTGGGGGCGTTGTCCACCACGGTGGTGACATGTGTCACATCCTCCTCTACCCCATCCTCCATGGTGATGGTGCCTGTGATGGGCTCCATCTTGTTGGTCATGTCAGTCTGGTTCTCATCTGGCACAGGTGCCATCTCCACCACTGGGTTAATCAGATCTCTGATTTTATCCACACTGTCAGGAGACTTAGGGTCTTCAGGCAGGTCCTCTTCCTCATCCTCCCCTTGGTCCCCCTCTCTGCCATCACACATCTCGGCAGCCTCCTCAGGAATGAGCTCCACACCTGGGACCTCCAGGCAGGACTCGTAGGGTAGAGGCACCCCATCCAGCTGGATCATGGACACCACCTGCCTGCGTCTTTTCCCAGAACCCCCTCCTTCAACACCGCCACCATCGACAGAGCCCTCCGGCTCATCATCCCCAAATTTAGTAGCCCAGTCCACCGGAGGGGTTTCTCCAAGCAGGTGCAGGTTGGGATCGCTGTTGGTCAGAATGATGCTGTCCCTGTACAGATTGTGCCTCCTCTGGACAGCTGCCTCCTTCACAGCTGGAAAAACAAAAAGAAAACCAGATGTGTTAGTTTATGTACTTTCATGAAATACCATCGCTAACTATCACTACTGTTGCCATTGGAAAAATCATTTCTAAATCTTGTGTTTTTCATCCCTCACCCATCATAATGTCCTTGGAGACAGACTGCAGTACAACCTCCTCAAACATGTTTTCCACCAGCAGGAAACGAGAGAAGTCCTCAAAGATTAGCTCTTTAAAGCGAGGCAGCTCCTGGGGATGAAGGGTCAGAGATGAGCCTCATGAAGCTTCCAGCAGTCAAAGCATTGCCCACATATCAGTTAGCTACTTATTGATGAGATGTGATGTTTCTGATGCCTTCAGTTAGCGTGCATCCCTGGTGATCCATGCGTGTGTTTTCAGGAAAGGTTAAATCAAAGTCACACTCATTCACTGGCTAAGTGAAGGGGTCATACATGAAATGTTTAGATGTTAACTAGTAAGATACCATAGTTCATTGATTTTTCATTTTACAACATAGGGTTGCACAATGAAATATGAAATGCAAGTTGATGCCCCCACATGATATACACATATATAAATATTTAATTAGAATGAATAAAACAATATATACAGTTATTTATATAAATGTACCGTACTGATTCAGATACAGCAGATAACAATACTAATGACAATTATTATTTCTATATGTGCTGAATGTCACTTTCCTCAAATTCAAGTAAGGCAGCTGCCAAGTGTTTCATATTTTCTGTGCAATTGGACAGATTTGCATTTTTCAGCCAACTGAGGAAATTGGAGAGTATTATGTCATTTTACAGTCAATACTATAATAACATATGGTAAACTGTAATGCATGCAGTTGAGTATAAAATGATAAAAGAAAGGTGATATGAGTTGTGTTGGGTGCTACTCACAGGTGAGCAGGATGGCGAGAGCTGCTGCAGCATGTATGGGATGATGATCTGCAGCAGAGCCTCTCTGAAGAACTTCTTCCGCACCGTGCTGCTGTCATAATCATATTTCTGACAGGGAAGACCAGAAACACATGTAGAGCTCAGCGACTCGTAATCGCTTCTCTACTCACAGCACAAATCATATCTACCTCAGCAATTTACATCTTCCAACATTTCATTCTGCGTCTGCTGAAACCTCAGTTTCCCCCTGGACATGAGTACAATATGCAGTATATCCAGACTCTGCCTGACTGAATGAATTTCACATAGACTTATATTATTAGAATTTGAGCAGATGAGGCCCAGCAGCAATGTCTCATTCCTCATAGCACGACTGGAATATCTACATTTTGAAGTAATCTTTAATATTGCGAGTCTGTTTTCTAGTATTATTCTTTATTCTGTAATGTGCCGTAGCTAAAATAGTGAAGTTGCTGTCTTTACTTGACCTTATCCTTCCATCCATCTCACCATCCATTTGTCTACTACAGAACAGTACTTCTCTGTTTTTATGTTTCCTATTTTACCTTGAGAACCCTGTCCTGGCATCGCTGGATGGTCTTGCACATGTCGTCTTCTCCCTGGGTCTCTAAAGACTGGTGGAGCAGCTGCTCGAATGTGTACACCGAATTGTCCATTTGCTGTCAGAGTAACAAGAAAAGTTACAGAGTAGCACAACAATGGACTGATGCTGGTTGCAACAGTAGTAGTTTAAGCTCACGATTCATTTTTACAAATTGTCATACTCTTATTGTCCAGCAGGTGTCAGTACAGACATCACCACAGGTAGGAGAGGTTGCTGATGTGTGTTGTCTTACTAGGAACTAGGGAGTGTTTTCAGGCATCCTGACACTTTTTTGGTATTTGCTAACTCTCTGCATTAAATCGCTGAAGCAGCTTACCTCCCTCATGAGGATCTGAGCCCTGCTGACGAACACTGAGGGGCTGGAGACGTCGAACCTCTGCTGCAGCCCCTCCAGATTGAGCTGCTCCACTTGCTCATAGCAGCTCTGCATCTTCACCGGATGGAAGGCCAGCATGGACAGCCTGTCCATGTGCTGGGGGGAAGACAGATAGAGGAGGATGATCAAGGTAGTACAAGCATCACACAAAGAGAAATAAGAGCAGAGAAAAAGGTTGAGTCTATCATTTGGGACCAGTCACAGAGTACAGCTGTGGACACTCCCCGACACCTAATTAAAGACTAGCACTAACATGACCAAGGCGTCCACAGACACACACTGTCTTTTCATGCAGTCTTTTAATTTTATATTAACCAAAAGTCAGGCAATACTCCACACATTAACACCTTAGCTATAGTCTCTACCTAAAGTTCAGTCTTAATTGGAGTAAGTATGACCCAGTTAGAGCCCAGTAAGTCATTGTGACTGTCCCTGTCATTTATAAAGCTGAGTCAGGTTTTTGTCTGTGCGTGAGTCTCTGATCACGCAAAGCATGTCTGTGTGAAAAAAGCAGCACGAGTAACAGATGTGGGGAAAAAAAGGGCTTGGTGGATTTGCTATTACAGCCGATGATGCAAGTCACAGAGTCTGTTAAAGCTGCTCTAAGTCACATTATTTTTTCTGACATATACTCAAACAAGTTGGGACAGGAGCAATGAAAGGCTGGGAAAGTTGCGGAATGCTCGAAAAGCACCTGTTTGGAACATTCCACAGGTAAACAGGTTCATTGGTAACAGGTGAGAGTATCATGATTGGGTAAGAAAGGGGCATCCTGGAAAGGCTCAGTCATTCACTAACAAGGATGGAGTGAGGTTCACCACTTTGTGAACACATGATTGGACAAAGAAACATTTTGTAAAACCATTGTTTATGATGGCTTTGCGTAAGGTCAATGGGTCTAAGTGACAAACCCGCAGAGTATGTGTTACTTCACAGCTTCAACTGGTTTCGACACATTGGTCATAACTTTATGAGGTGATAATATATCAGCGCTGTGTGTTTTTGTCAGCTTGTTGTGGAATTCGTCTGCCCCCTGGTGGCCAAAAATAAATGAATGCAGCTTTAAGGTGCACAGCAATACAAAACAGTAACAGTAACTTTACCCTCACCTCCTGTTTTCCATCCATATTACCCTGGTAATCAAACAACTCATGTAGACTTGTGTTACTGGATGTCAATTTACTGTGAATCACCTTAACACCCATATCAAATTAATACCTTGCATTCATTCATAAACAAAAAGAAAGATTTGCAGCCAGCAGAACATGACTCACGTCTCCCAGTTTTCCTTTGCCCCCTCCATTGAGCGAGTTCTTGCTGATCTCTACCAGCTCCCTGAAGAAAACCTCCCTGACTTCAGAGAAACCGCGGCTGGTGGGCTCCATCAGGGCCTCCAGGATGGAGTTGATGTAGGGTTGAACACTGGTGCGTAGGAGTTGTTCCGCCTTGGGCAACACCAGAGCTGCATGCCCGCAGCAACACATGGAGAAAGGAAGAAAAAAACATATTCATGGTTAATTGCTGCAGATTGTAAAGCCATAACACTCCAGATGATGATAAAGTCAGTCATGGCATGAGGAAAAATAAAGGCATGGCTCTGACTTCAGATGAGCCCTGTAAATATGTAATCACAAAGTGCAGTGTATTGTTTCATACCAGAGTGAAATGACATTTAAGTAAACATGCTTGAGCTGTTTCAATGGAAGCCCTGCAGCTTTCATTCTCTGAGACACACCCAACTGTTGGTAACATAATCTGCACTAAAAGAGACCAGCAAAATAAAATTCACGGCTCGATTTACAGCTGCCAAACATCTGCATTATCCTCAAGTAACATGAACCTACAACGTTTTGTGCAGTTGACTTGTAGTTTCGAGCCTCATCTGTAGATAAAGTCAGAAATGGCCCGTACAATGCAGGTGATGGAATGCAGCTCAACCACTTTAGCTCAATTGGAAAAAGTACACATGAAAAAATGAGCAGCCGGTGCCAAGTTAACTTTTGAATAGAAACCTGACAGGCTCACTGATCAAACAGCGGATGCCAGAGAAGCCAACTAATTAAACAGAATGAACGAGTGACAGAGCAAAGTGAAAATTATGAGGGCAGCAACTATAGCAAGAGCTGGGAAATGTCCGATGTTTAGTCACAGAGGAAAGGCCCTGTGAGTGCCAAACGTCCAAACAAACTCATTGGAAACTTGAGCAGTGTGGCGTTATTCAGTGACCAGACTGATCGCTTCACTGTGCCAACAATCCCTGAACCAGAGAAACCATAGCTACATCTCAATGAGGCAAACAATGAAGCGTGCACTTGAGGTCGGGAAGATCTTGTTACACAGCACAGCGAGCACCTCGTGAACCAAGTCACTTTGCACAGCATGTTGGGCATGTGGAAGTAGGTAAACTGAGGTGATGTTAAATTAAAAGTAGATTAATGTCTTAATATACCATTAAATTCATCATTGCTCCAAACATGCTCCCTGGATCTTATATTGTTTGATAAAAGCATAGCTCTCTTACTCATTACAGCTGTGATAGTGTAGATTAGCTTTTGGTATGTATCTGGGTTAAAATTGGGTTGAAAAGTGCATTTCAATTACTATCAATGTGTAGTTAGCACATGCTCCACAATGAAACATAGCCATTTTAACATTTTAATATAATAGTTATATGTAAAGATAAACTTTTAAACCAAATGAGTGGAAGCACCATGGAACATCCTCCGTTCATTTGTCGAATTTAACTCATCATGTCTTCATTACGCTGTCAAAATGGAAAGATCCATTTTCTAAAAGAAGCTCTTTGGTCACCTCGTATCTTGCTGCTGACATGTTCTTTAGATGTGATGATCTGGTCCATGTCGGTCCGCAGTCTGGCATCCAGCTGAACTCTCTGGGCCTCACAGGCTTCGACCTGCGCTTCATACTGACTGGTGGTCTGAGACAACACCTGCCTGTACACTGCATCAGAGATCTGGAGGATAGAGTTGTTCAAAAACAGAATTGGTTTGGACTTGTTTAATTCTCTGCAGCATGTCTGCAGTACACTGCGCGGTAAAATAAGAGCTCACCAGCATCCAGTTCCTCTGCTTCTGCTGCATCTTTCCTTTCAGACGAGGGCCAATCACGTTTCTCAACTCTGGGTGGAGGGTCTCCATCACCAGATTAGCCAGAATCTGTACACACACAACATAGAGTATCCATGTATTTACACACTTTAAATATGCATTTTTGTAATTAGTGTATTTTTTATGTGTTAATAAATAAAATGGAAAAGAAATGAAAGAGATCCTGCCCGGTATGCCTTGTTTGAGGTTAAAATACATCTGAAAGACAGATTGTATTGACTTAATAGTCCTTTTATTGTGTACTGTGAGCTGCAACGTCAGTCCCGCCTCTTCACCAGTGGATGTTAAGGATGTTAACTTTACTACAGCATGTGCCAAATGGGGATTTTTACATGAGAGGTGTAGTCAAAAAACAGCCAGTATCTCCGCCCAAAGAAAAACAAAAATAAACCTTAAAAAGTTTCCTTTGTGGGTACATGGATACAGTGGGGCAATTCACAGCGGACACGGAGAAGCAGGGAAGCTGGTTTTAGTGGCACTGCCCACACAACTGACACACACACAACGCTCAGCACCTCCATGAGGTTTTAACTGAGCTAAACTAAATATTTGGTGAAACATGTTGCTGGGTAATGAATGGCTGTGACAAAAGCAGAGTAGTTTTTCCACACAGAGGAACATTAACACCTGACAAACGACAGGTATATTGTAGATCGTTTGTCTAACAGCTCACTGGTCTGGAAATACTAATTTAAATGGTGTTTTCTCTGCGTTATTGTTGCGTTGGTGGCTGTGACATTGCCTGCTCTATCTCATACTTCAGTGTATTTTGTGTCACTTTGTTGTAGGCCATGAAAACTGAACTTGTTCAACCCAAGAAGCACGTTCATTGTTAATATGACTTAAAAAGAACCCATTTAAAAAAAAAAAAATACAACTATTATCTGACTGTGCATGGCTATTCATTTTGAAAAAGCAATGGTCAATGGGGAGCAAAACAATATTTGAACAAGCAATGGTGTAACTTTACCACTCACTCAGTAAGTCAGGAATAGACTTTCTTTTTTATAGGGCTGGCTCCACTTTGTTGCGGTCCAGTAAGAAAAGAATGGCGCCTGAAAACAACAGACTGAAAATGCTCGAGCACTCGATATGTTTTGCTGAAAAGGTGCAACATCTGCCAGATCCTCCATGCAACTCTTCTAACTGTGCCTTACTTCACAAAGTAAGTGTTAGCTAAATAAAGTCGTTCGTTGTCTTTCTAGGAGTTTATTCTTACGCCTGCAAGGATGGAATAATAAGAAATCCCATTACAGGGGCTAATAGACCTTCTCACAGCAGACTTTCTGACTTGTCATTGTAGGATAAGCAGAGGTGTTACTGATAACATTGACAAGGATGTGTACAAGGCCGGGATGAAGTTACCCAACTAACAGCCCATTTGCCCTCTTTGGCTGAGCTGTCCCTCTGGAGAAAAAATGTATTTTACTGTTGTGGTTCCATAAATACATTTAGCATGTAATTGCTAAAGTTAACTTGCTAAATAGCAAGTGGTTTTCAATCCTGGTCCCGGTCCCCCCCTGCCTTGCATGTTGTAACAGTAGCTGTTTCCCTGCTCCAGCACACCTGATTCAAATGAATGGGTTGTTATCAGGCTTCTGGAGAGCTTGATGATGAACTGATCGTTTGAATAAGGTGTCTTGAAGGAAGGAAACATCTCATGCCTTGACCACACGTATACAGATATTTTGCAAAAAGGAACATTTTCCTCACAAGTTGCTGAACAAATTAGTTCCAACCCAATGTTAACATTGGGAGATGGTGAAGGGAGCAACACAGGAAAGAAAATGCAACAGAAGAAGGAACAAGCAGAACTGTGGTACGTGTGGCAACCAACGCTATGATAAGAAGAAATGCACTACTTTTAAGAGTGGAGTGTAAAAAGTGCAATGAGGACATCGGCACCAGTGTGTCATTTCAAAATACTGGACAAAGTTGCAGACAGTATGGGACAGTTTCAGTTCATGGTGGAAGTCAGTGTGGCAGTAACCCAGATAATGTTACTTTTTTTGTTACTGGAAATGTTGCCTTAACCTTTAAGATGGATACAGGTGCAGTTGTGACTGTCATAAGTGAAAAGACATTGCTGACACTCCCTAAAGACTATAGACCGGGTCCTGCCAACATATCTTCTGACACACCTTCTGTTGGCAGGCAAGCTCAGATGGGTAGGCTGGTTCAGACCTAATTCTCTCTAATGGAGGCAAAGAATACAATTTCCTGTATATGTGGATAAAGGAAAGAGCAGCAGTTTGCTCAGTCACTTAGAAGCAGTTAAAATGGGTCTAGTGAAGAGAGTGTGGCATGTCTGCACTGTGTTCAGAGCCAGCAGCCTGCTAACAAAATCATTCTCAAGGAAGATGCTCAGCCATAAGCAGTGCACACTGCTATATGTGTACCACTGCCACTTGTGCCTCTAATTAAGAAGGAGCTGCACTAGTTGTAAGAGGAGGCCATCACTGGGAAGGTGACACAACCCACAGAGTGGTGTGCTGCTATGGTCCTGGTCCTAAAGCGTAACAGAAAAAAGGTCCAATGTTGTGCAGACCTAAGGAAACTCAATCATGCAATGAAACAGAGTAACAAAACTAACTGCCAAATGAGAACAACTGTATTACCCTCCAGACTGTGGCAAGTAAAAGAGGCAGTCTGATCTAGTAGTGTCAGACAACTACTCAAGTTATTTAGAGATCCGACACCTACGTGTGCCAACCAGTAGCCAGATCGTAGAAAAGCTAACAGCCACTTTTGGTTTTTGGTAAGAAAAAGGATTCATATAGCGATATAGCGATGTCAGTGTGCTGCAAATGAAACAAAATGTTCCTTTTTAAATCTCATTTGATTTTTGGTTACTTGGGAACAGAAACACAAGCTGAAAAACATATACTGTACCAACGCCAATATTATCACATCTGATCCTCGGTCAATACAACATATTGATCGTTGTAGCTGTAACATGTCCATGCAGCTGAGTAAATACTGTAATGTTTAGGGAACCAGAGAAAACCTGGAGACAGACAGAAAACATGTAGATTAATTAAGAAAAAGTGACTGCCATAAACACACAGAGCGACTGGGAGGCACTAGCAGGAGGCTGAAAGGGACTCATTCAGAGACCCAAATCAACTGTGTGTATGTGCGCGTGGGTGTGTGTGTGTCCTTGTGAATGCTGGTATGTTAAGGGGTGGGGCTGTGTTGCTGACAACCTCTTTGAAGGTCTTGTGTAGGTGCATTCTTGTACTATAAGAAAGGGTGTGTGTTCATGAATGTAAATGGAGTGTTTTCTTGAGCTATACATTCACTGAGCAAAAGCCCTGCCTTTAAAAATGATCCATCATTGTTGCCAGGTGCTCACAGGAACTGTTGGAAATTGTTCCTTAAAATCTTTCAACTGTCCCCTGCAGCACACATGCTATGTCCTATGTTCAATCCTACATTGAATCAGGGGCTGGATGGTTCTTTCGGAGAACTTGCAGGCAGTGCAGAACCACAGTGCATTCAGGCGCAAACATTTCCAAGTGTATCACCTGGGAGTTGGCGTCAAACAACCAGCAACGTGTAAATACTGTGCCAGCAGGCAACAAGGACAAGTCTAAGGACACACGAGTCCAGTATGTTTAACTTAAATAAAATGAGACAGGTCTTGTGGAACTGCTTTATGATCGAGATATGCAGACTTGGGGACACAGCTGTACTGCGATTAATCTGAGACTTACTTGTGGGGGCTCTCCACACATCATATCCCAGGTCCCGTAGTGGCCCTTGGCTTGTCTGTGAAGTCTCACAGCATCAGTGAAGGCTGGAGTCTGAACAGTGCAGTCCTCTGACAGACCTGTTGAGAGCAGGAAAGAGCAGATGCTTGGTAACATTACAAAAACAGAAGTCCCTTCTCCACTGTTTAAAGGAAAAGACATTTGGCTGAAATGATCTGAGTAGCAAGAAGCCAGTAGCGGGATGCTTTTTTTTTTTTTTTTTGCATCTTGTGATTTCTTTGTATTGAAGTTCAGTCTCAGAATATTTTGCAACGACTGACTGGACGTTGACTTTGTATGAAATGAACAAACATGAGGACATAACATGCGGCCTCTGCAGATGAACACACTAACAACCATTTCCATAACATCTGAGTCACTTCTGCGAGACGCTCTCTAAGTATAATTTTGGCCAGCTGTATATTCAGCAACAGTTACTGCGTGCGTATGACAGCACACGCACTCGGCCCCCATCACACACAGCTGCATCATCCCTCAAAACAGGAAGATGCTGCCTTTCTGGAGGACGGATTTCATGTGGTTGCCATGGTTACTGCCCCTCCCAGCTGAGAGGACAATAGAGGCAGCTCACAAAGAACTCAGCAGCATGCGTGCATCACTTTTAGGAAGTTGGTTCCATGGTTCCAGTTGGTATCATGTGGTTGCGTTTAAGTGATGAAAATACTTCACTAGCTGAAGAGCTGCCTCTCTCCCTGTCTCGAGGCCACAGGGGACACTGGGTGCTGAAAGTCATACATCCCCAACAAAAGAGTCTAAACAGGTGCATGGAATAAAACATCCCTATAATTAGCACTTTGTCCTTCGCAGCACTTCCTTCTTCAAATAAAAGTGGATGATGCTTCAGCAGCAGGAGTCAGGCTTCCTGACACACAAATGTGTAATGAAAGGACAGGTTTGGAGCCCTTATTGAAGTGCTGCTGACCATCATGTATGATGATAATAACCAGTGGCACAACTTTGACAATAAAAGCAACAACTTTTGAAAAAGCTTATGCATCTGCTTTAGCTTTTCGCTGGGCCTAAACACTTAAAAACACACTAACTGCTGTGCTTTTTACAATTTCCACTGAAGTATTTCTATTTTCCAGTGGTGCAAGGAATACTTACTGATTATCTAATGACATGTCCAGCCCAAAAACCACCCATGCATTTGTTTGGAGAGGCTGTTCTGGAAATTACAGCATCCATTCTTGCTGTATTGTGAGGCTGATTCCTCTCGACGTGCCAACACATGGGAGACAAGAATGCAGAAGTCTCCTGTATTGCATAAAGACTGAATGGATTGTTTACCCAGCATGCTTGAGTGATAATCTTATTTTGTATGTGAAGGTTGTTACTCACAACCTTCAATGTGCATGTGTATATCTGTATTGCCTGAGTGGCTGTCAAGTTGTTTTGTCTGTGGCTGTAAGTCTGTGACTCAGAGGAGGCTGACAAAGACAGGAAGTGACCAAGGAGTGAGGAGGGGGAGAGGCAGAGCCAGACAGGAAGCCGTCTCTGCTCCTGGTTTACTAACTCTTTGCTGACAGGCTGAGGGTCGCTATGTCAACTTGTTCTGGCAAAAGTTTTCATGAGAACTCACTGGACACTAAGGTTAGAGGCGCAGTGGGAAAATAGCAGCTGCCATTTTGGCAAGGAACTGGCCATCATTTGGAGGTCAAATGCAGTGAAAAGTGTCTGAGGGATGCAGCAGCAGGCTGACTTATGGTTTGTTATCCTTTTACCAGACAGGTCAAGACCCACGACTGATAATGTCAACAACAGCCGCATGGCCTTTTAAAATGTTCTTGACCAAGCAGTCAACTAACCCCTTTTCCCCATGAATATAGTTTATTTGGTGTTTTACTTTGAGAGTTTCATAACTTACATACACATATATTTATCTGATATTTACTTGCTCCTGGTTCAACTTCGAAAAACACATTGTTGGTAGTCAGCAAGACATGCAAAGATACTGGGTGAGGTGAATATGAGTCAAACAACATTGTCCTCCTCTGAGTCATTACTGAGTCAAATGTTGACACAGACATAATACACATATTTTTAGATTCAGTGAAACACACTTTTCGGGGAACTCATCATCTCAGATTTATTTTGTCCATCCTGAATAAACATCCATCAAGTCACTTAAAAATCTTAAAAAAGATGCTCTTCATAGCTAACGCGTGCTAGTATCAAATTAATCCAGTGAAATCTGTCTGTACATCCATGGGTACGTTCCAAATTGGAACTGCTAATAGCTAATTTGGCAGACTTTATTTGCAAAAATGAAAGCAAAGATATGGAACCAGTAATTTGAACATGTTTAGGGCCCAATCTATGGCCAGATCGCAAGTGAAATTCCTCTCCACTCTTAGCTTGTTGCTCACAAGAGAAGTTTCTTGGTATCGAGAGAAAAAGGAAAATATTTTTTGATGATCTGCCAGCTCTGTAAACCCCTACACATTCTCTGTGTCTGAACCAAGCTAGATCAAGGGACAGATTACAGCTTCTCTGCACACTGTGTGTGTGTGTGTGTGTGTGTGTGTGTGTGTGTGTGTGTGCGCAGTGTGTATAAATAGAACATGTGGCAGCACTTACCACGGTCTCTTTATTTGAGGCATTTCCCTCCCTGCCTTGCTCACCACACTCTGGTTGGTGGGATTTTAGCAGCAGCCGTGAATGAGTTCCCAGGCCTTCACATCCACAAATGTGTGTGTGCGTTTCTCTGAGTTAAATAGATTTGACTTTTTTAGAACCCATTAAGCATTTGTTTCATTAGACTTCAGGCCACTTGCCTTCACATTACCTCAGTTTTGAAACACTTCTTTCAAACCCTCACACTGCTGCTGCTCCCATCGACATGCATGAGTAGGATTTCCCCATATGGCGCAGCCCTATGGATCCAGCTGAACCCACAGTACAATAAACACTACTTGAAACATACCATCAGACATGACAAACACATGACTGAATAAGTACTAACATGCCATTTTAGCATGTGAATGAAAGAATTGCTGGATACGCTGTATTAGTGTATTTTGTATATTTTTATATATACTCTGTGTTCTCTGGTAAGATGACCATAGAGTACATAAATGATAGCAGATTTAAGCATGCAGCATGCTGAGAAGCACACTGCTCTGCTGCCATTAAGCTTCAGGTGAAATGTTCTTTTATGGTCCTGTGAATGTACCCATTGCAGGTCTCTTCTTGCTGAGTGGAATTAGTCTGAGGTCTGATCAGAGCAGAGGGCTGCTGGCTAGTTTTAAAGGCTGTGTGGGTGGAGAGTTGACCGTGATTGATGGTGCTCTAGTGGCCCAGTGGCAGCTCGGAGCTGCCTTTGCCTAATAATGTGAAGCACTGTCAGCCTGGGTGCTGAAGTGCTGCCTGCTGAAAGGGCTGAAAGTAATGAGTATCTTTATTATCAGTGAATCTCTTAATGAATCACAGCAATTGTTGGAAAAAGCTTTGTTTAATCAAAACCAAAAGATATCAAATTATCAAAGATATTAAACAAAAAGCAGCCAGTCCTCACATTTCAGAGGCTGGAACTAGCAAGAGCATATTCTGTCAGTCAGCAAGTAGAGCTATAAATAAATTGCCAGGGCTAGACATCATCATGTTTACTTGTCAAGTTTATCATGAGTCCTATCCGTATTGTGACACTATCATATCTGGAGTGGCCCGCAGCTTCCTGGAAAATTTCAGTCTGGGCCTACTGGGTCCAATTTCAGTCATTACAACATTTGAGTCACCAGGTTGATTATAGAGGTAAAGGGACATGGTGACTCCAGTCTAGTTTACACAGCTTTACAAAGGTCAGGCATCCAGAGCAGTCAGATTTTAATGTCTATCATTCCACCCAAACTACTGTACTTATTTTGAAGTGTGAAAAAAGGTAAACAGTAAAGTTATTGCCAAAACTGCCTGCTATAAGGCCATCCTGGTTCAACTTTAACCTGTCAAAATTATGGTGGTGCATAATTTTCAAAATGGAATAGATGACTGTGAATCCACTGAGAGCCTTGCCTTTTTGACTTTTCTGGCTTAACTCTGTGGTGCAAACATCTAGACTGACGTGTTGACAGTGCCAATAGGTCACCTGAGCTGATTAAGAGGGTGTTTTGCAATTCATCCCGTTAAGGTGATGCAAAGCAGCAGCTGATCATTTTATTGCAGGATAAAAGAAGAGCTTTAGCTGATTCAAATAGGTCTTCAGTGTGTCAGTGGGAACATTTAACTTGTGGTTTTTACTTATCAAGGCCTGCTGAATACTGTCAGTGTTCAGCTGAGAGACTGCTTTGCATGAAGCTTCTGTGCTGGTACTGCACCAAGCCTCATGTGCCTTCTACATCCAGATAGAACTGCTGCAACATTTTAAAATCTGCCGCGTCAGAAATGGCAGCATGTACAGCACGTGTAAATGTCTATACAGGTTTGAGTCCAGTGAGTAAAAGAAACTACAGAGAGGGCAGGGGTCAGGCTGTAAAACCATTTATCACTCACAGGAAAAGTCTTTTGCTGGTTCTGGTTTTCCTCAAAACACCGATATGACAGAGGTGAGACTGGGCGTGTCGACACAGGCTAAAAACATGAATGCTAATCCACACTGACACCAGCTACAGCCTCAGTCAAACAGCAACACACTCTGTTCCTTACAACATATCCCCGGAGCCCAGCCTCACAGCTGGAATGTACGACAGGGACTCCAGTGTTTGCAGAGCATGTCCGAACAGGTAGTGTTGGGAAGTAAAGGGGCAGCTACACGGGATACAGACAGAGGCCGATTTCGTTTTACAGGCTCCAAAGCTGGTGTTTGGTTCTAATTTATTTGCCCCTTGGCTCGTTTTGACCTTCCAGAACTGAAGAAATGAAGCCCATTTTGGCTCCTCTAACTTTTTGGCTTGCAGTGTATTGTTTTAATGAAAAGCGATGACAGACAGCAGTTAGCTATATCAGCACGCTTTGAATTCAGGAAACACTGTTGGCTGGCACAATAGTTGACTAAGTCCAAAACAAGGTTGAATCAGGTTGTGCAACTTTGTCAGCCTTTGTCAGCTTAGAGCCAGTGTGTTGTTTCATACGTTGCTTCATACATGGTATGAAGTTTAGTCGTATTGCTCATGATATAGGATTGTTTATGCTTTAAGTATGCAAAGTGGAAACATCTAACCAAAGTGCACACTCGCTTTCATCTTGCCACAGGTGCTGAGTGATTTGAAGACTGAGCTGAATAATGATCGATGATTCCTTGTGCATAACAATCACTTAAAACACAATTACAGATAATTTAGCCTTACATTAGCTTTCATGTGAGGAAAGCTGTTGAAGCCTAAAAGCTCAAACAACACAAATATTATTATAATTATGTGCGCACACCCACAGACATGTAAAACCACTTATTTGTGTGTGTATGTGCTTGAAAATTAGGGTCTTCTATGGTAAAGTCGGAACAAATCTTTCACCCACTAAAGAATGTGGATCTTAGTGCTTTGTTGTCATCATTTATTAGTATTAAGTTAGTATTTAGTATTTATTATTCCCTAAAGTTAAGCCATATTTTGACATAATAAACTGTGGCTAGAATAATGTCTTTACCAGACATGATTAATATCTTTCAAGTCATAAAAATTGTAGATTTGTTAATGATGCAGACACAGTGCATTTAGGTGCCATAACGTAAAGATGTCGACACATTGTTCAAGAATTGTTTAATGTAACAATATGGATTTATTTACAATAATATGTAATTATATCTATCTTAGATTCAAAGATAGCAAAAAACTGGAAATGCATACAGCCAGTAAATTTCAGCATTAACTGTAAAACTTGTGTAAATAAAAACCTTATAGATATGATCATAAGATCATAATTTGTATACAAACCTTGATCTAGAATAAGGGGCACAGCAATATCGATACCAGTGTTAGCTATCTAGTCCAATACTGTGTGCACATGCTCGTACGTGCACACAGTATTGGACTACGTACTTAGTACGTGTAATTGTAAAACTACTGTGATACTACTGCACCCAGTACCACTGTATAGCTACACAGTGTTAACCTCTGATCAGTTGAGCAGGTATTTGGAGGAGGAGCAATGTGAGAAGGCTGGATTTATTTTAGACTGGGTTTCTGTTATCCAGTAATTACAGATTTGTTTTATCAGGAAAATCTATTTAAGTCTGACATATTAAAACTCTCTGGTCATAACATCCAGCAAAAATGTGAAAATATTCCAGCTTTACGTGCTGTTTTTGCCCTCTGCTTCTCTGACATCCACCTCCTCTCTTCTTCTCTGTTAAGAGTTTACTTGGTGCTCTGCTCCTTTAATGCTTTGACATCAGACGTGACTCCTGCAGTGACCGTGCTTCAGAGACTTTCAACCAAAGAAACAGACCACAACATCATCCCAATGAGGTAACCTTAGCTGCAGCCACCAAGAGACACTGACACATAAAAATCCTACTCTACTGCATAGCAAAGTGTGTGCATCTGTCTGTGTGTGCTGAGCATGTTAGAACTGCACGGTACTCGGCATCGACAAGTACTCAGATGTAAGTATGAATGACATGAAAACAGTGGTATCGGTGCCCTATCCCTATCTACAGTCTCTGTCAACACCACCTGCCTTTGTAGCCAACAGGATCCAAACAAGTCTGATCACATTCACTGCAGCAGCTGTTTTATTATCGCTAAATCTCTGTAGTTTTGTATTTTTATCTCAACTTTGCCAAAGTTCCCGCTCATTCTAATTCACTCTGCCTCAATTCAGCATACTGAATGTGAGCTCATACACTCTCATGCATGCATGCACATAACCACAAAAATGTCACTTGACTCTCCTCAAAGGCAGCGGATGGACTCCCCTATGCTGTACTGCAGAAATTAAACTTGAATATGCATGCCAATTAAAACTTGATGTGCAATTTGCAGTGAACATGCCATGTGGCCAAGGTTTGGAAGCAGGCCAATCGTTTACACCACTTTAGACTCTGCTACACAAAGCCAAAGCTACTGCTCAAAGTAGTCTTGCCAAGCTGAGAGATGCAGCATGAAAACATGGCAAAAAAATTGAATACACTATGTTTGCATATCCTCCGGCATGTCTCTGCTCACTGTCTCAACACCAGAATAAGAAGAAACATTTAATACAGATCAAGAGTCAAGAGAACATCCCTTAATTTAAAACTAACTTTAAAACACACCGCCATGTCCTCCAAAACATACCATCACCATAAATGAAAGTCAGCACTCAAATAATGATGGCAAACAAATAAAGACTGGTGACCTGTACAACAAATAAAATCTCAAAAAACAGGAGAAATCAGCAACTCACTACCACTACATTCCCCAAGCTTTTGATGAAGACATTGTGTTATAATGTAATAAGCTTGATCTTCAGGACTTATCTGGACACTGTTTGTCACAGGAGTGACATGATGCTTCTCCCATTTTTGAGGTATTTCCCAAACGACCTCTATCCTAGAAGAAGCCTCTCAGTGGGCCAGCTCACCTCTACAGTGAGGACATGTATTAAAACGCCTCAGTAGTTAAAGTAGAGTCTAATATGCTATTCTTTAATGATGTTAAGATAAACAATACTTTTTCAAAAATGTCCACCACAATTTCTCTGAGCCCAAAATGCTTGTTTTGTCTGACCAACACTTCATAACCTAAAGTTATTCAAGTTACAACTATTTAAAACAGAGAAAATTCACAGATCAACCAGCTCATTTGGATGGCATGTAAAGGCTTCACACTGTGACACACACTCACACACACCCTCGTCTGAACTGCCAACAATGATAGAGAGGCACTAATTGTAGAGGGTGGAGCACAGAGAGAAAAACGCTGCTGCTCTTCAAATGGTCTACATGTTCTGTGAACTCTGAAAAAAACTGAATTCATTGATTTATCGTCTCTCATGCTCATCCCAATTTTCAGTAAATAAACTGAAAGCCATTCACTTCACATAATCAGAGACCCTTCTAATAGTATCACTGCTTCACTTCTACTTCAGCACAGGTGAGGTCATTGTGTGCTTGTGTGTATTGTTACCATTGTTACTGTGTCTGACGCAGTCCTGCAGCACAGCGTGCCACTTCTTCTGCTCCTTCTCCGTCATCACACAGAAGTAGTGGTGGCGGGCGTATGGGTGCCACAGGATGAGGGGGAACTGGGTTGCACACTTGATAAATGGATTACTGCTCACTTTGGCCTTGATGCCTACAACAAGTCACATGACAGAACAAGAATGAGAAACTACATGGTGGAAGTACAATATATTCAGACACACTATAGTTTATCCATCCATTTTTAGCCATGTTTACTATATATTAATCACTTTTCAGTCTGTCTTTCCCACCTGGCAGGCTGCTATTAATCAGCTCCAAGTATTCCTCCATTGAGGTCAGGGCCTTGTACCCAGCGCAGTTGATGGTTAGTTTCGGGTGGAGGCCCCGTTCATGTGCCTGTTAGAGAGATGTCAAACAGATGTTTTAACATAAGTGCCCAAACCACTGAATTGGACAGCCGTTTAATTGGGGAAGAAGTGCACGCACTGTTTTGCTCTCATGGAGGCTGATGGTGTAGCTGTTTGGCACAGACACAAAGCGATTCCTCCACTTTCGATTCTCCTCCAGATACTGAAAGAGACTCCCTGAGAAGATGGAGCGGCCTGCCAGAGGGTCCTGTAAAATGGCAGAGACAGTACTGAAGCATGACGCACATTTTATCGCTGTATTTTGTGATACAAAGCATAATAGATGCATACATTTTGGTACCTTTGTACACGGCTGTAGTAATTAGTAATTTTCATTAAAATCTGGGTTTATTGCCCACAATTTAAAAATTGTTTCAGTCAGATCTCCCTTCACTACGCAAGAGACCACAAGGTGAATTGGTGCTTCCAAATAGGCAGAGGTGGAGATTTTTGATTAGTGCTACTGTTTACTCAAGGATACACACCACCCACTTTGTTTTCAGATTTCCTGCTTTAGATCAAGGAGAGGAAGGAAATAACGAAGGAGACAGACGGATGTAGCAGAGCCGGAACATAACAAGGTGCTTGTGTTAGAAAACAGGTTTTCTGCTGATGGGATGCTGGAAAATGTTAAAGCACGTGTGGATTTTGTGTGCACAAGTGGCTGAGTCACACAGGGTAGAGCAGGAATAAAGTGATGATCCTTCATAATGTGATGTGAGGTAGACCTCAGGATAATGTAACTAAGTTTTTGGTTTTTATTAATCTTCACTTAATACATCAAGATACAAATTTACAAGGATGTAATCAGTTTAAACAGGTTTTAGATTTCATCTACTTATGCACTCAAATGTTTGGCTTCCTATTGTAAGGAAACACTCATAACCACAGAAATGTTTGACCAGCTTAGAAAGACTTCTGGTAACAAAAAAATTACATTACATTCCATTAAATTACAAAGGGTTAAACTACAGTGTTGGTGGTGCAATTGGTATATTTATAATACAGAATTTAGACAGATTTTTGTGCATATTATTGCATATTTGTACCCCAATATTTTAAATTCACTAGATAAATTTGCAGAAAAGAAAAGGACCCCTGTGCTTCCTGTGTGTAATCATATGTGTTTGCAAAGTGTTTGTTCACATGTGCATAATTTGACATTTGTCACAAGCACACACGAGCAGCTGGCCTCCACACAGCGAAGAGAGTAAATGAACTGCTGAAATAGAAACCCAAACAGCATCTCTGTTCATGTGTGAAATGTGCTCCACTTTTCCTTCAGTGATTGAAAATGTGAACAAAAGTGGGAACAAAGAGATGAAGAACACAAGACGTACAGAACGGTAAAGCCGAGGGCTCGCTTGTTAGGTGATGTCCTGGTGCACAGACCACAAGAATGAGCTCTTTCACACCTCGTGTATAACATCAAGCTCTGTCTGCCCACACTGAAGTTTACATTGCACAAATGGTTTAGCTCTAAACAATGGTGGGAACTTGTCCACCTTAGATTTTAGAAACATTTTGTAACAAAGATGGCGGAAAGGAGGCTTGACAGATTCAAGTTGGTTAAGCTGCGATGCTAAGTGGTGTATTTTGATCATGACAGTCAAATTTCTAAATTAGTCAATTTGCAAATCACATGAGGGGTAAAAAAGAAAATTCTTGCAGGACAGGAAGTTTCATCCCTGACAGCAAGATGCATCTACATAGATGGAAGTTCAATAAAGTGTTTTTGCAACTTGTTCTTAGATTCTGGCCATCGTTCCTGTCGGTAATCGAGTGCTTGGATGTGGAAACACGGTGACGTCACTTTAAGTTGTCAGATGGGTCAAGAAATACAAACAGCCGGATGATTACACAGGTTAGCCTGACTTATTTGGAAAGAAAAACAAGACGATGAGTGAAATCACTCTCCAAACTGTCCATTATAAACACAGCTCAGAGTTTACAGACTGACATCCTGTTTCAGCTTTGACCTACCATCCCTATCATAGCTGTGCACACTTTTTCTGTTTTCCTGTACAATAAGGGATCATTACAGACTTCTTGCGTGTGCTCACGTTCAGATTTACCTCCAAACAAAGTGCTTTAGACAATCTGGAGAAACTCGGTTTGTGTTTGTTGCCTAATTGGACTTTATTGTCTTGATGTTTTTTCAGTTGTCATCAGTTACTTTGGTGGGTACAATGTTTATCATAATCAACGTAAATGAGGTTCTGATAAACTGGAATCATCCTTTAATATCCTATTTCACGTGATATTAAAGACATGACAACAAATCTTATTATGTCTTCTATGTAATTCCAAAAACTAAAATCCAGTCTTGTCTCATTATGTCTGCTGAGCAGGTTTGAACCTCTCATTTCTCACTATTACAATGCACTTGCCTTCCTGTGAAGCAGCTGCGACTGCGCACCTCCTCCTCCTTCTATCTCAAAGCGGACGCTGTTGAAGAGAGCGACCGCGTACTGTTGCTCGTACACGTCACCAAACTCCTTCATCACATCTCTGGTCCGAGCTGCAGGGACACACACACAGACACACAAGATCAGAAAACATCCATATTAAAAATACAGGGAAACAGCATGCTGATTTCCACATGAATCTCTGAGCAGGGTTTCATCAACTCTATTTTGGGAAAGTTTTTCAAAACATATCAGTACTGCAATTTAAATTTGTGTTAAATATTAGTGCAGATGGGAAGCTGTAAAGACATGCTGTCTTATATTATGTCTCACTATGTAAAAAAGGACGCAACTTTCATCACCACTATCAGCTTTTCATGAAAAGTACCATCTAATAAAATTTAAAGTAGGCCGTTAAGGAAGAAAACATTGCGACTCGTATGCAGCACATAACACAGAGATGCCTAACGTGTCATCATCAGCACTTTATTTCATTATCAGGAGGGAAAGCTTTTGCATAGTTAAAATACAACCGCAGTCAAAAGACATTTGAATGTAAATGCTGCTTTGCAAATGAGGACATTCTGACGACAGACTCCTGAATATTTCCTCACTTTAAAATGTCATTTCAGATGTATTTATATTCACACCCAAGACCAAATGTTTGTTGTCTGCACCATTCAATCAAATAGTAACATTCTACATGTTTTACAAATTGATAATAATGATTATCATAAAAGAAGTAGATTAAAGACATCACCTTGGAAATGGTGACGAGTATTTTGGACTGTTTTCATTCATTTTATAGACTAAAAGAAGAGCAGGGAGTCTCCCTATGGGTGTCAATAAGGTTGAATCAATGTTTTCTTCCATTGCACACTTCCCTTCCACAGCTTGACTCAGCATTTCTTTTCAACCACTGTCTGCAAGCAGCATCTTAGTGACTAGTCCAAGAGCCTGCTGGAGGGGACATGAGCTTTTCCCACATTCCAGGGCTGAAAGAGTCAGTTAGTGAACCGATCAGTTTATTCGGCTCAGTCAGCAGCAGACAGTGTTGACCATGATCTGTTTATGGAAGAAACAACACAGGATCCTTCCTGTGTTGGAGTCGGCCTGCAGTGGGAGAGCAGGAAGGAAAGCGCTGACAGGACAGGATAGACAGGGAGAGAATGTGGAGGAGACGGGACAGGGACACACAAACTTATGAAAAACACTGTGTCATACCAGGAGGAGATGGGTGGGCAGGTTAGAGAGGAGTGTGAGAAAGCCTGAACAAATACTCCTCTGAAATCCACTGCTCAGAAGAGCTGACTATCAAACCTTAAAACGTTAACTTCTTGTACGTCTGCTTGTGTTTAGATAGCATTTAACATTTGAGAAGGTTGGTCTCTTTTTTTGAATGGAAAATGCTGCAGTCCTCAAAGCAAGGTGTCAAAAAGAGTATTGTTTGGTATCTGCACTGAAACCCAGGTGTCGCATCAGCACTAGTGTTTATCTTATCATCCATTCTCTTTCACTCCAAACAAAGTCTTAGAAGCTTGTTATTTAGAGAAATAAATATGAGCATCAGAAAGCTCTTGTTAAATCTGACACAGGTTTTGTCATCAATAATATGATTTCTAAACATACTTGCTTAAGACAAAAGACTGCCTAAAGCTTTAGGATTTTGTTTTTTGTATTTTCCCTAGTTTCTATCTTTGCATATGGATCTTGTGCAATCAAAATATATATACACAAGATTCTGCATGTTTTCTTGCATGCACAAGATAAAAAAAATCTTGGGGAGCTCCGTATTTGTGGTTTCAAATAATTTGTCCTTTTTTTTTTTTTCTTTTTTAACTGCGGATATCAGATAACACTTTATGCAATGTACAAGATAAGTGCTAGCTAAGGGGGCTCCCATTCCAAATGTGCAGAGAGTCGGTACTTTCCACTGGTTGTCTTGCTTTGCCAAAGTCAACAGACTGGATAACTGTACACAGACAGCCTTTCGGGCACTTGGAAATTGGAATTTGGGAACAAAGACCACATCATAAATAACACACTGAACCCTCTGTTTCAACCTGTATAGACATGTCATGCAGCTCTGTCATGTCCCTCCACCCCTTCACTTGCTAGTTCCTGTTACCCTCTTGTCATTGAAGAACCATAAAGAAAAAATGACAGTGCACCCTAGCCTCACAAGTACCTGAAATCAATGAGCCTATTACATCATTCCCAGATTCATGATGTCATCATCAACCCTGAACAAACTGACAATAATTATATAGATGTTGTTACCAGCACACAATCATACCTTCATTCAAACACTGGAGAACTGATGCAGAGGCAGATATTTATTAGCTTGACAGCAGGAGTAAAAAGCACAGCTCTTAAAGCTGAAAATGTCCAATGTGGTAACAAACTAGCTTAAAATTAGATAAAGCAGGGATCATGTTTATACATTTAAATGATCTATTCAACAGTGGCATACAAGGAGAATGTCTTAATCAAAATTTCATGGCAATCCACGTAACAGCCGGTTGAGATACCTTTCAAGACAATGTCAACGTCATGGTGGTGCCAGAGGACAAGTTCGGGGATCATTCAAGTCAGAAGGTTTAATCTTCTGGGAACCATGAATATCTGTACAAAATGTCACGGACAATTCATCCAACATTTGTAAAGATATTTCAGTCTGGCTTGAAACAATGTACAAAGCACCTGAACAACAGACCAA
The DNA here is from genome assembly GCA_037975065.1 of Chaetodon trifasciatus. Classification (NCBI taxonomy): domain Eukaryota; kingdom Metazoa; phylum Chordata; class Actinopteri; order Chaetodontiformes; family Chaetodontidae; genus Chaetodon; species Chaetodon trifasciatus. The sequence goes on from JBBMOE010000003.1 coordinate 17,597,491, forward strand.
CCAACAGCCATGCTGCTTGCAAATAAATATCTAAATAACTGCAACACAGCCTTAGAGACCTGGGAAAGATGACATGTAACATACAGCACGTCTTTATATTAGCTTTGATTTCTTATCGCTTATCTGGGCATCCTTCTCCCCAACAACATTTTCCAGCTCCTCTTGGTGGATCCTGACATGTTCCCAAACTCCCCAAATCTCTCCAGCGTGTTCCAGGTCCACCCAAGGGTCTCCTACTAGTTGGATATACCCTGAAAATGTCCACAGGACACACCTAGGAGTGATCCTGATGATATTCCGAACCACCTCAACGGGTTCTTTTTGATGCAAAGGAGCAGCAGCTCTACTCTAAGTTCTCTTCAGATGTCTGAGCTTCTCACTCTATCTCGAAGAGCGAGCCCAGCCACCCTGCAGAGGAAACTCATTGTTGTATCCATGATCTCACTCTTTTGGTCGCTACCTAAAGCTCATAACCATAAGTGAGAGATGGAACGTAGGTTGACTGGTAAATTGAAAGCTTTGCCTTCTGACTCGGCACACTCTTTACCACAAAGGCCTGCTACAATGTCCACATTACTGCTGATGCTGCGTCAGTCCACCTGTCATTCCCACACACTATTTTACCCTCATTTGTGAACAAGACAGACACATTGAACTCCTTCACTCGGGGCAGCATCTCACTTCCAGCCTGCAGGGAGTAATGCACTCTTTTCCAGCAGAGATCTATGACCTCACACTTGAGGCGCTGACTCCCACTTCAACCTCTTCACATACAAACCGCCCCAGTGCATGCTGAAGGTCTGATGAAGAACCACATCATCTGCAAAGAGCAGACAAGCAATTCTGAGGTCCCAAACAGGACTCTCTCACAACAAGCCTTCAGTGACAAAACCCACTGATTTTAAAACAGATGTAAGCCAGCAGGAAGGGATGGACTTCAGCTTTGTTGGGGTTGTGACAGCTTCACTTGAAAATTGTACATCCCTATAATCCAATAGCATGAGCAAGCAAGGTCCCAGCTACACAACCATGTCACCTGACAATAAAACAATACAGTTTGTAACGAAGCAGCTGTGACGACTGTTTCACAGAGTTCGATTAGCATTACTTAACAAGCATAACAACTTTGAAATGTGTTAAATAATCTCTTCAGAAACATCATTTATTATCATTAACCAGTAAAATGCATGAATGAAATATGAAATGCTGCCATACGCCGCTGGCCTCAGTCATGCCCTGTTTTTGTTCTCATTTTAAAGTCAAGTCTTGTTCTGTGACACACATTTGAGAAAACACCTCCATTAGCCTGCAGACAAACAAGCACATAACCTTGCCTCTTATGAAATAAAAACAATTACGGATGGATAAACATGGACTGTGTTGGCGGATGATTTGCATTTGTACTGTACATGTGTGTGCATGTGTGTGAGCGTGTGTGTGCGTGTGTTTGCATATTGTGTTTGTGTTGTGTGGGCTCACGAGGGAGGAGATCATTTTGTTAGAGTATGCTTGGGCAGCAAGGATGAAGAAGTCACCTTATTGGGAGGTGCACATGTCAAACAAAAGTCCCAATGCAGAAATGCTTTGTAGTTGTCTCTCTCTCTCACACACACACACACACACACACACACACACACACACACACACAAAGAGCTGTGTTTCCATCGCTTCAGAGGACAGCACATTGACTTACATTCATTTCCTGGAGACTTACCCTAGCCATAACCACTACTTCCTTAACCCTAACCTAAACCCAAGTCTTCACCCTAAAATTTAATGAGTTACATTATGAGGACTTGCATTTTGTTCCAAAAAGGAAGGCGAGTCCCCACACTGTGACTGTGCAATCAGATTTATGTCCCCACAACGTCAGTAATACACATCCACACATATAAAAAGTGCACACCCACTCCAAAGACAGAAGTGAACAAATGAGAGTGTTTTCGAAGGAACACTAGTGTTTACTTGTGATTCAGAGGACTTTTACAGACATGCTATTTGTTACGCTACGCATGTGTAAATGCTTGCATGCACCCAAAGAAGAGAGCTAAAGATCCACAGAAAGATGGGTAGAAACAACACAGAGGGAGGGTGTGTGAGAGCCAGACAGCAGTTTCACCTATTAATCTTGTGACATGTTTCTACCTGCTTTACTTCTGCAGCTTCACGCATTATCTTCTCCTCTCTGTCCTCCTCTGACTCAACTCTTCATGTGTATCTTTTTCTCAACCACACTCATATGCAGAAAATATTACAGCATTTGAGGTAAAACTTAATATGATGGTGGCTCTGCGTGCAGTTGTTTGGGACTTTCAGTTTGAAATGGTTTAATGATAAATAGATCTCACAAAAAGCTTCTCTGACAAGACAACACCTTTAACAACCCTTTGATGACGAGATGACACCTGAGCCAGCCCCATTCGCTAATAAAGAGAAGGTTATAAAGCTAAAGATGGCAGCTTGTAACAATGTTCTTCTTCCTACCTTAAACTATCTCTGGTGATATTCATCTGTCTGGTTCGCAAAAACACAACAATAACAGAGAAACTTGAGTTTCTGGACCTCAAGAACATAATCTTTGGTTTCCAGAAGCGGTTTCCTCATGCAAGTATGCCTGCCAGCATGCACACACAAACACCACTGCAATGCTGAAGAACATCCTAACTGAGGCTAAAATGACTCTGAAACAACAGTTTCTGGGGGGACCTAAATGGCAACTCAAAAATAAAACCAGCATGTCTTCTCCCTCTTCCTGAGTTGTATTTTGGACCTTGGACATGTTGCCAAACTACATCTAGCAATGACATTCTTCTAATCTCAAGAAAGCATCTTCAGATTCATGAAAGTGTTCCAGCCACTTCCAGCACTGTTCCTCCTCTTCCCTCTGCTCCCATGCCTTGTTGAAATAATCACACAGACCTGCACAGTTCACAGTGGGAGGCTGGAGCAATCTGAGACTTAAATAGCAGTCAGTCCCAAACTTATACAAACATGCTCCCCTTTGGGAAACCTACTTATTATGTCTGAGAAATAGGCCTGCAGCCGAGATGGGATTTAGGGGAACTCTTCAAGCAGAGCAGAGCAACAATGCACTGATAAGAATGAGAAACTTTGTTTTAATTTCATTTGATCAGATATGTTTTGACAAACCATGCAGGGAGATTTCAGTGGATCTCTCTCTGCAGGTCAGTCTGACAGCTCAGTTTAAAGATAGTTTGTTTGATCTCCAGCACATGAGCATGAAGTTTCAGAAAGTTCTGACACCAAGAGAGAGAAAAGCACATAAGAGCTTCTAAAAAGCTGTAAACATGCTGAATGAGCTGCTACACTGGATTTGTTACACAAGTTTATAAAAGCAAATAAATGAGCAGATTGGAATGATGCTCACTGAATGATGATCGAGATAAAAACTATCTTTAAAATATAATACAAGTTGATTTATTAAACGACGCCGTTAAAGACTGCATAATAACTCTATTAAGTTTTTAGAAACTTTTAGGAAAGTTTCACTTTCGGATATGAATAAAGTGACTTTTGAAGGAACTTCAGCCTGTGGGAAATTGCCTCCCTTCGTCCCTCAGCTGCAGCTGGGGCGCTTCCATCTTACCTGTAATCATCTCCCGCCTGCCCTCATCCAGGTGAGAGGAAACCACGTCCCCCATGACTACAGGAGCGCCTCACAGATCCTGCAAATATCCGCTGGTTACAGGTCGTATTTAAGATGAATATAGGTGTTGGTGATAATTCCAGCAGTCTCAAATAAAACGCTTCACTTCCCCCCTGAGAGACGCACGACACCAGCGCTGCTGCGTGTTACCAAGGACCAGAGGAGGAGGACTGACACGAGGTGACAACTCCCCGCCGGTGAGGAGCGGGAGGAGGTGAACACTGGCCTGCTTCACAGTGGCAGGACACACCCTCTGGGAGTCATCACTGGTCCAACGTGTTCAGTCGGCCCTGCCAAGGGTGTGGCCTGAGATTAATAGACTTCCAACATACTTACTGACTGCGCGTGTGAGTGACACTTTGTGTGCAGCCCGACTTTATTCAGCCTCACACCTCTCACTTATGAATATGGCATTTAAAACACTAACTTCCAGAAAGAAGCCTGAAATAAGATGAATGCTATCAGAGGTTTGCACTGTGAGAGACTGTTCAGCATACTTATGGATAGATGCCCAGTGTGTGAGTTGTCCTGCAGAAAGATGCATGCTGCCCTCTTGTGGACACTTTGTGTTTCGGCTGTTAAATATTGGCACAGGTCTGAAACCTCTGCAGAGAACCTCACTCACATGCTTCATGTTAGCGAACCTGCGATACAAATCCAATAGCTCACTGCATTTTTTTTTTATATTAAATGCAGCAAATAGGTGTGAAATAAGTCAACCTTTAACGGAAAACATGCGCAATGTTATGAATGTTAGGAATTTTCTCAGAATATTCTTATTATAATATAATATGTGAGCAAGCTTATTGTTTATTTGGATCTCCATTATTAATACAGTCAGCAAAGTTTACTCTTCAATTTTATAAAGTACATCATGGTTAATGGTTTTATTGTCCCTATGATTTTCTTTTAACAAGCAAACATGACAGTATTAGTTTAAAGGTCTCAAATGTTTTTAATTTCTATATTTTGGCTTCGCTTTTTCAGAGAACCTAAGCAACCTGTAGACATCAAATTGGGCTCGGGGAGTTCTCACTGTTGTCTTTTTTATTGCCACATTCAATAATATTATGATATCACTACTTAAACCAAGCACAGCAAAATCAAATCAAGACATGATCAACACATGACATAGACGGTTGTAGGCTTTTCACCTGCATCCTTTATATAAGCCTACATACGGACAATAATTGAATGGCGTGTTTCTGGAGGGTAGGTTACAAAATATCTTTCCTGAATGATGTAAGGATTAATGACGGATTGAAAAACAAGTAGCCTACAAGGCTGAAATAAGAAGTTGTGAGAAGCTACTAAGTCGCAGTTGTAGCCAAACGTCAAACACCACCAATGAGAGGCTGATGCGGAAGGATACGCAGTGACGTTTCCAACCGGAGGCTCCTCCGCAGCGATGTGAAGGGGGGAGAGAGAGGGAGAGAGGGAGGAAGCAGAGAGAGAACAGTCAGTGCAACACTCAGCAGCATCATGGCACCTATCGGATTAAAGGCGGTGGTCGGCGAAAGTAAGAATCTTTTTTTTTATTATTATTATTATTTTTTCGCTCTGAATTTGTTCGCGTAAAAGCGGTTTTGTTTGCGTGACTGTGTTTTTCCAGGATGCGGGTGTCAGCTAGTGCATCTGGGTGATGATGGTGATGATGATGATGAAGGTGGTGCTGTTGGTGTTCCATTGTATCCCTATTGTAAACCACGGCCGTGTAGTGAGGGAGCTGTAGAGAGCCTGCAGAGGCAGGTTGGGCTCACTGGGCTCCTGCGGTGCGGATGCGCAATAGCAGTTCAAGCGGCGGAGACCTGGAAATTGCTTTAACAAGCGGTGTTTAGCCCGCTGACAGGAAACGTAGGCACCCTTCTCCAGAAGGATGCAGAAAGCCTGGAGGGAAATGTAGCCCACGTATGTCCTTTTAGCATCAATCGGGGTTGATTTCAGTAACGATCTGCGCTGCATTGAAGCTGCAACACAAACTGTGCTTCTGCTTGAATATTGTTCCACTAGGATGCGGCGGACTCTTGCGCCTCACGGTCAACTAATTACAGCCTATAATCGAATGTAATACCGTTGGCGCTAAAAGGACTGGAGATTAACGCTCTCCGTCTGTGGGGTTCCCTGAATTCAGTAGTGCCTCACCCCTCAGATGGAGCATGGATCGGCTGCGTAAAACACCCTTTCTTAACCGGAGCTCTTCAGAACTGAATCAAGCTGCTGTCAGCTCTGCTGCACATTAATGGCGGATTGTATGCACGACGAGAAAGTTGCCTAAAAAAGGCCGCCACGCAAGAAATTCCGCATTAGCTGTACAGTACACATGATACCGTCCACTAACGATCAGCGAATGCCCTTTAATCATCTTCATCATCATCATCATCATGCCCTTAACTGGCGGTGCGCCGCCGATCAAACCCAGTCTGTGTAATCAGCAGGACGCTGTAGACTCGGCTGCCCAGGATGTGATTTTGTTATGCAGACTCGTTTATTTCTGCGGATGCTCCGGCAGCGTCGGTGTGTGGTGCTGATGCAGGCCGGAACATGGAGGCGCAGCTCGATTCTCCTCAGCAGGGTCATCTGGGTGCAAGTGTTGGTGGTCGTAACAATGCCAGGCAGGCCTTTATAAAGACCCAAAGCGAACGCTTAACGTGGAGCCAGGTGTCCAATACATCACTCAGGTTTTCCGTCATTTGTTCGGCCGCACGTTCTCCTCATTGTCGGCATCGTGCCCTGCCCGTGCTGCAGGATTTGCTTCATTTGATGTCTGTTGTTCAGCTTATTGATTCGGTTTCACATTTCACTACAAAAATTCACCGACTGGCTCTTGTGCCTCTCTCTCTGGCAGTAAGATTGATGGATCTCTAATTTCCGTAAATCCTATCAGGGTGTATCACGTTTTTCACCCGTCTTGCTGCACATATTTGGGCCCCTCACCCCAGGCTCCATCATGCATGCATAGACATCCACTTCCTCGGTCACACAGATTTGCAGTATTGTTTTACCATGATATGATGGAGTGTGAAAGGGCTTGTGCTCTGGCTGGGAATCAGGCCTCCCACATGGAGCAAAAGTTGAGCCTGGACCACCACCGATTTAAATCTCCAAAATGTAAATTCACGCCTAAAACCAAGCCTACAATGCCATATTATATAATCAATAGAATAAAACACTGCTGTGGTATTTGTGGTATAAAAGATGTGACTCTTCATCAGGATTGAGGACATGGCTGAAAACAATTATATAATATAATGTAATCTATGTATTTTTACATCATGTCACAATATTTAGAAATAAGACCAAATGCACAGTGATCAAATTTATGTTCCAGTTATTAAAAAAAACAACCTTTACAGGTGTCAAACAAAACCTTTATGGATTCATCAGTCAGTTTTTAATTAGTTTGTTGGAATTGTTGATTTTAATAATAGAATTTTGTTAATTAATAACATTATATGATCATGTTGGTCATGATAATGATGATACTGGATTGTTGGCCGGCCCAGCTGTGGAGTTAAAGCAGCTTTTTTTAATAGGTAATTAGTCAATATTCTTTGCCCTACTGCTGTACAGTGGTTAAGGTGAGAAGTAGTGTTGTAGTAGTGTGAGCCCAGACCTGCATTTTGTGTTCTGCATCACTGGTCGTCGTGCTTATGAAGAGTTTTTCTGTAATATGGCTGCATTTCTGGATATAAGGCCATGAGATATCTGTGCACCTACAGCATTATACAATACATCATGCCACATAATCTTGAATGTTCTGCATTATTTAATTACTTAGGCCTTGTGAGTGGCAATTACATAACCCAGTTTGTAAAACTAAGGGCAGGCACATGCAGCCGCTCAGTGCCGTGCGAGTCGTCTTTTCCAGAACAATGTAAACACCGATGCATGTTTCCCAGAAGGTAAAGACTGGGACGCAGCAGGCAACACCTGCGCCCTGTTTGGCTGAGGTGAAGCTGGGATGGGATTGGTGGAGGTGGTGGGGGCAAAAAGGGAGGGCAACACCATCATGGGTCCTCTCTGCAGCAGTGGCTGTAGCAGCCAGGATGAAGGAGGGGGATGGGCAGCAAGCAGAGCTTCACCCTCCCCTTTCAGGACTGTGTATGAGCATCAGTCCCAGAGAGCAACAGAAGGAAAATAAAGCTGAATGATGAGGATCTCAGCAGCCAGCAATAACCCAAGCTGGTAGATATTGAAATCAGAATGGTGCTGCTCCGCATGTTGATGAAGCTCAGGGAGCACAGCAGCTCCTCTGGTAAATTGCAACCAAGTGATTAAAAAAAATGTTGTTTTTGACATTCAGGGGTGAACACTGCACAGTGTAATACATATAGGGCTCGTGCAGGTGTTCGTGTTAGTTCGTCTGTTCCTTATATTTCTCAAGAGGCGAGGTGGCTTATATGGATACAATCTTAATTCATACAATATGTGATTTCCTCTTGATATTGATGTTGTAGTACATTTTTGGGAAACTGAAGCATGAAAGTTGTTATAGATAAAGTAGCTAAATCAGAACATTGACTGAAATATGTAGCTCAAAAATCAAGATATGTTGTCACATTTCTGCAAAAATCCTTTAAATCCAAAAATGTGACCATAAGCAGATCAATATAGTCTCATATTGTGAAATTGCCCAACCCTGCTTTCATGCATTCATTGCCTACTTGCTGATTCCCGGCGTTCAGGGTCATGATGTTCATCTTGCAAATGCAGTGCTGTCAAATCAACACTCAGCATTCAGCATGCAAACAGTAATATCCCAGTCAGGATTGATCACCATGCTGTAGTTGCCTAACAGGTGCATGTAATTCAGAGACAAAATATGCCCACTGAGCAGAGACGAAGGTGGAGAAACAACAGCCTGACTGGAACCAGGGATGCTGTGATTTCATGCCACAGTCTTGCACCCACTGGGTACTTACTGGGTACACTTTATGTACTGTTGTTTCTCTCTGTCTTGTCTGTTGTTGCAAGACTTTGAAACCATTCAAGCACTAATTGGACATTTTGAGAAATTCTTTTGCTTTCTTGACGAGAATGAGAAAAAGAAATTGATACCACTGTCAGGACGTGGTTGGCCCAGCATCGCAGATATATGGAAGTAGAGGAAAACAGCCGGCCTGGCTCAGCCGAAAGCTCAGTTTCTTGGCAGACAAAAGCCTGGCGCAGTGACAAGGCAGATTCCCAGAGCCTTGGTGTCACAGTGAGTGTGCCTGGTTTGGTATGGTTAAAATCAAAACCTCTCGTTAGTGATCGAATGTGGCAACCTGACCTACATCTGGAGACACTGGACAGGAGTATTGAGCAGATGGATAAACAGGATAACACCAGCATATAATGACCCTTAAAACTAGAATTTCATGTTTTTGTATGTCACTTTATGTATGTAATGCACAGATGATATTCAGCTTGCTAATTACTGATTTTTAAAGGTGTTGGTTTGGTTTATTTTTGATCGTTCAAAAGAACCAGTCTCACTGTTTCCCCCCTTTGTTCAGCCTTTGTGCTAAGCTACTCTAAGCACATGTTGACTCTAGCTCTGTACCTAACACACACATTAATAACAGACTAATATTGAGCTTCTCATTTAACTCTTTGAAAGGAAGCAAATGAGCACACTTTCCAAAATATTGACCTATTCCTTTAAGTGTGCGATTGCTTGTGATGAGTCACTTCGGTCTTCTTTGAAAGTATCAGGCAGCAGGCAGGCTGGTGTGTATTCACTGCTCTCTGTGTAGGCCTTTGTAGCAGAGAAGGAAGGACAAAGGTGAAACAGAGGAGGACACATGCACTCACTTGGTTGCACACAAACGCACACTCTCACTCTCACTCACACACACACACAAAGCTTTTCTCTGACCTTGGAAGCATCACTGAACCAGAGCATCACACACTCGTCTGGGTTCAGTGTCTGACGCAGTGCCTGCTGCCCCTGGGCCTCCGTGTAGCATCAGCAAATACACATGCTGCGCACACACACACAGGCTCTCAAATAAATCCATGGCAAAATGTCATGTCGCCGTGGTTACAGAGCATGAAGGGCTGGATGAAATAGAGCTTTCTAATGCACAGTGGCTCATAATCTTAATGAATTCCCCTTCCCTTTCACGGAGGAAGAGTGCTGTGTCAGAGCTGGCAGACATCCTCCTCCTCCTCCCACTCCTCTCAGCAGCACGTGACCGCTCTCTCCATCCTCCCTTTGCATACATACACACATGTGCAGCTGAGACATTTTTAACACAGCGCTACAGAAATATCCACTTAAAGATGATCGGTGCACTGCGAAAGCCAAGCAGCATCACGAGACGCTCTCGTCCTCCAGTGACAAAACAAAACAAGCAGACGCACATTAAGGAGAAAGAAAGGAAGGATAGCATGACATGACTGTGACGTGTAAAGGGGTACGGTCTGCCATTTTCAGCACCCTTGCTGTCTATTAGTTGTTTCTCCCTTTCTTGTTTCTTTTTAGCACTGAACAGAAACTAACCAAACTGTTTGAATATATAAATGAATTTCATATCAAGCTGATGGTTTCTTACAGCTCCCTGCACTCGTATGTCTGTAATAGAGACAAAAACAATTAGCTGATCAATCGGTTAAATAAAATGATTCATCAGTGATCACTTTGATAAGTGATCCATCTTTAAAGTCGCAGTGAAATAGCCGTTAGAGCACCCCAATCTTCCGTAATGTGTTGCATTTCCAATCAAAATGGAGTATTTGTGCTATAATTAAAAAGGGATTTGATGAATTCGTTCAGGGATTTCATTTGATCGCTCATAATGTGTCTGCTGTAGCAAGTCTGGAGTCTCTGGAGAATCACAGTGATTTGGAGTTGTGGAGGACTGTTGGCCTCCACCCACACCTTCTTCACCTGCAGTATTAGAAATGAAGAAATTAGACTGCAACCACACTCTTCTGGAAACAGAAACAGTTTTTGCCATGTGGCTCCAACACACACCTCCAAACCTCCGAAAAGGTTTGATTTGAGTTTAGCTGGTTGCATCAAATGACATTTGATTGAATAAATCAATGCATACAGCCTACAGTACAGGATGAGTCACTGAAATATTTTCATATGTACTGTATATACACACAGATTCTGACATTTAACAGATGCCAAGAGACAAATTCATGCAGGGATGCAGGTTAAGAATTGATTTCACTGTATCTTTAAGTCATGGTTTCTGTAAAAATATCAAACACTTCCTGCTTCAAGCTTCTCCAGTGTGAGTATTGTAAATGAAATATCTTTATGTTTTTGACAAAATAAACAACTCCCACCTCTTAGTACTTCTCAGTTAACATGTCCTCATTGGTACGTTATGTACTCTTTGACTGAGTTTGACTATGAAAACAAAGAGCCTGTGGTCTTGCTGCTCTGAGAAAGTGGACATGCAGTAAGTAGGTCAGTGCTCACAGAATCAAATGTGTAGAAAAGAAGAAGATGCCTCCTCATCTGAAAAGAATGATTTAGTGATATCATACCTACTCAAAATATTCTAACTGGGGGCGTGCAGTAGGAGTGTTACAACACCGAGTTTTGCACAATAGCCAGCAAACAGTCAACTGCTTGTCACTGACCTCATTCCACAAGAAAAGTCTTTAAATTTCTTAAGTGGCATTTTGTGTGTGAAATAAATGCAGTATTTTGAATGAACTGTGCGCAAAAATGCATACAAACTGAAGAAAGAAAGATGAAAATATGTACAAGCCTCAATAAACTCCTGCAAACCTTGGTTTCTGGCTAAGATCATGCTGACGCTGACCAGCCGGTCACTGTTCACATCATCCTGTGGTAGCAGTACTCAGCGAGTTTGGAAAACCCTTTGACATCCAGGTGGTACAGAGGGAAAACACACCCTGCAGACCACACACAGCCAGCAGCATGCATGCATGTAGGTGATTTGTTAATTTTTAACATGGGGGATGACCCTAACCCTAACTTCATAGTAAAGACTACATCTGTAGTGATGTCTCCCCTCAAATATTTTGTTATGGAGGTGTCTTGGTCTGGGGGTGTATTTTTTCAGCAGCACAGATGCTACTGAATGATCACAGCAATACTGGATTTTCATAGGAATACTACAGGCAGCAGCAGTGTGTCTGCAATTACAAACCTGTCTACGATGTCAGCACCATGGAGAGCGCCGTGGATTTATCAATACACAGCACAGTGAGGCTACTGATGTTTCAGAGCCATGGTCGGGAATGTAGATTCTAACTTGCACAAACCTCAGCCAGATTAAAGATCAATGAGTCAGAAAGGCAAAACTACCATATTCAACTAAACAGGAGAGGAGGGATGGCAGGGGAACAAGGCGGATGCACTGTGGTCATTTTGCTAACACGGGGGATGAAATTCCCCCTCACCCCCCTTCAAATCACCTACTGCCTATTCAGTTTCCCTTCATAGAAGCTCCTAGCTGTCAGGTGAACAGAGGTGGCTGACAACTCCATGTGTGCCACAAGTGTGTTAAAAAACCACTCGGCCAAAACGTCTGCTTTCTTGTGCATGTTGCTGTGGTCAATCTCTGTGCCTGAGCAGGTATTAATCTGGTGTCTTGAGACATCCAAAGCATGTTAATGTGGTGGCTGTTTCTGTGTTGTCACTGCTAGGCTCACCATGTTGGAGCCATTGTGTCACAGTCATTACGCCCTTGGAATATTCTCTTTATTCTACTTATTCTATTATTCTACTATATATATTTTGGATTGTTTAATGTTCCGTTTCTGTTCATTTATCTATCCATCTAGTACCCCACCTGGCTTTTGTGTTGAGAACTGCATGGGGAAGGGAGGGGCTTGTTCAGGTGTGTCAGGTTAGATAGACAGGAAGTAGGAAATGGGTGGTGGTGGGGGGGATGTTTGGTGAGGAACTAGGAAAGGGCATACATTTTCTTTGAATCCTGATTTATCTGTTTGATCCTTTTTCATTTTTTCTCTCGAAACTGACAAAGCAAAAAGACTGTTTTGCATTCTTTGAGTTGCCCTAATTATTTTTGTTGGAAGTGTTTGATAAATAATTGTTATTTTTTCAACATGACTTGGAGTTTGTGGATTCTTCTTGGACGTGCGTATCAAAGTGTACCTAGTCCCACCAACAATGGAAACAGAATGGAATGGAAAGCAAAACAGCCGATACACAGCACCTTTGACATCATACAGGTTTGACTCATGCCTGCACTGTTGTCATGTGGGCTCATGTGGCCTCTTATGTCTTTTGAATCTGCTCAGATTTTTTATGATACGTTTTTGTAAACTTCATGAGAATTAGTTTGCATACTGCAAACACAGATCAGTCCACTATCATTAATATACAGTACATATATAGACATACAGACATGCATGCAGGGGGTCTCTGTCCTCAGGTCTCATGACTCTCACCTTGCTCCTGTACATCATCACCCATTGGTGCAGATCGTGGGAAAGGGTCCTCACATCAGTCCATTTCCTGTTATGGCTGGGTGACCTGCCCCCCTCCTCAATCTGCATGACCTCTGTCTAAATGGATGTTGAATGCCAGAAAGATAACAGCCTCATGATCTGCTGTCTGCTTTTCTAACTTGTGCTGTTTGGGGCCGGTCGTCACGTTATGTAACTGCAGGCCTGTCTGGCCAGGCTGCAGACTAAATATCAGGCAAAGAAAGAAGACAAGCTTTGGGTTTCAGGATCAGTACTCTCATGCACTAATTTATGTTTCAGCCATATTTTTTAACTCATTTAATTTTAAATCAGCATTGAAACCACACTGACTTGTGATGTTACATCACCAGTTAACACTCTCTGGTGAACCTTTACCTTAACCTCACCCTGACTACACTAACAGTCTATTTTTATTTGTTAAAATGGCTTACTTAAGTTGAAACCCTACAAATGAAGCTTCAAGTGTCTTTTTGACAAACACAGTTGAAAAAGTCACTGAAGTGAAGAGTGGAATAGGCTGTCATGGTATATCAGTGCGAGTTAAATGTCTGCCTGTCTCTTTAAGATCAGCCATGTCAGATTCCCTCAGGGGTGATGCTGCTTTGAAGCCGAGATCCAGAGAAAAAAATGGGTCATGTACTCATAGGTGAAAGTCCCCGAAGGGGGGAGAACCGCGAGGCAAATGGAGAAACTGTCAGCTCTTCATTGCTGGATAATGTGTAGAGTCGTGTTGTGTACATTGACTCAGTCAGCAGTATCATGTAGCACATCATCCTGCTTCTTATAGTGGCTCAGTATCGTTTATTGGGATCAAATGAGTGCGATCAGTTTGGTTTTGCCGTAAAATCCTGCTTTTGTATTGTCTTTTGCTGCAATCTAATATGTTCTGTTGCAGCATTTTTGAATATTTGCAATCCTTAATTGATTTTCCTCTTTAAAGTTTATTGGTTTGAACAAAACTTCGTGTCTTTCCTCTGTCTTCGTTTTCTTCCTTGCACTGCCATGAGGATGTGTATCCTGTTAAACTGGAAGTGAGAGGGATTATGAGGCTTCTCAGGAGTGTGTGTGTCTAAGTTTGTCTGGGTGTGTGTTTGTGTGGCGCTCTGCCTGTTTGGTTGACACAGCTGTTGCGCTGTGTTTTTTCAGGTCGCTTCCCTTCTGTCTGGCTGGTGTGTTCCTGTATTGTTGTGCCTCCATCAGGAGGTGTGGAAAAATCCACAGTGCTGCCTCCTCTTGACTTGGTTTTGATTTTCACTCCCATCAGCTTTGAGACTGTGCAGAGTGCACTTTACTATTTTATCAATGTAGTTTCATCATTCACATGACTCTCACTCACGAACATGGATGGCAAAAGTTGTGTTGTTGCTTCTCAGTGCGCCTTTAGAGGGAGGATTTAATGCAGTGTGTAGTGTGAAAGTAGCCTTTTAAGAAAAAACTATGTGTTATTTTGAGTCAACAGTAATGTGCAAGAGAGTCTTTCTGACATCTTGAACCTTAGATAATCACTTAAAAAACACAATTTTACACGGATGTATCAGTTGAGTGACTGGAGCTGCTCTTAGCAGAAAAGCTTTATCAGAAAATTGCTGCTGCATCGAACAAGCGGAAGCAGAGGAAAAGGGAAAATGAGTGACGGATATCCCCGCTGCTTCTTTGTTCTTTGTAGAAGTGTCTCATCCTGTGGCCTGGAGCCGCCGCTGGATGAAAAACAAGTCGACTTTTCAGGAATCAAAATGGACCAGCATTAATCTCAAACTTTGTTACTTTGAGCGTTTAGCACAGATTTGTCAGCAGCTCCGAAGTCGAAGCACTCGACCCTTAATAAAATAAAAGCCTGCGTGTGTCGGCTTTTGTTTTCGTTGCTTTGGCTTGTATTGGCTCTGCTGCTGTGCTGACACAGCAGCTCACAGAACAGGACACAGAAGATACTGGAAATAGATTGAAGCTGAGTCTGGGAATCTCTCCGTCAATTAGTGAGAATTATATTGGTACTATTCCAAGATCACATGTCCCACAGGAGGTCAGATACAGTTCCTGTGACTCACAGGAGGTGTAGGCCAGAGTCTGTCACTGTTTCTGGATTCACTCGGTCAAATTTCAGTCATATAGTACGCAGGCTGCTTTTAAAGGCCCATTCTGTAGTTACATTTGAGCTATATTCACATACATAACTAAAGGATTTGAGTTATATGCGGTCTGGCCTTCCTTCCATCTTATCAATTGGGGTTTTCAGGTCTGACGCTGGGGCGTACCATGTGTGTGTGTTCAGATCTGACTCGGTTATGACTGTTTTTTATGCTAAGCAATCAGGGGTACTAAAGATTTTAAAGCGATTGCCTCCATGAGCTGTCTGTCACAAGTGCTGCAGCTCCAGCTGCTGACGGTGTTGATGGACGAGCCAAGTCGGTGGGCAGAACTCTCCCTTTCACCTCTCCTGTCTCTCTCCACACCCCCCTTGAGCTCATCCTCGCAGAGTGATAACTTCTGCTGTCTATATATCCTCCCCTCCATCCTATCCGTCTATCCCACTAATGGCCTTCAGCTCCTCCCTCTCACTGTGAAAAGAGCCAATCAGCAGCTGGTGTATTCATCACCCGGAAGAATTTACCTTTTGTTGTTTTGTTGGCAGAAAACACAGAAGTTGAGTGAAATGAACACATCCCTGGTTTTTATTTGATATGTGCTCTGTAATCCTTTTGTACAAGTCCTTTTTAATCTGCGGTAATCCATCAGTATCTGTGCGGCCTCAGGTTTGAGCTGGGGCTGTAGGGCTTAGCGGTTTATATCCACAGCGATCCAGCATGATGTTAAACAGTAATTCACCCTAAATGGATTTATTCTAATACGGCTGGCAGATGGTTGGCAAAGTGATCAGGCCAATATCAGTGTCATGGCATAAACACGGCCATCATGCTCTGACCTCACAGTGGATGGGATTATTGTTCCTCTGTGGATCTTTGAGATCACTGAGAAACAAATCACTATCATCTCCCAGCAGCCCCTGCGTTTATATTTCCTCCTCATCGAGATCCACAGGTGTAGATCTGTGGTCATTAACCTTGCTGGAGGCTATATTTGACTTATGCATGCTATTGTCCTCCTGTAGGAATTGCATTATGGAATTTTTAAATCTCTACCAGTCGGGCAGGATAGTGTTTCCACTGTTAGTTCTGTTTAGTTGTTTAGTTGAATTGGTGCCAGGTGAGCTAATACAAACCAAACTTGTAATTAAGACCTTGTTTTTGACTGTTCTCCACTGTATACTAGTGTAAAGTATAGAAAATTTAAAGCAGTACTTTGAAGTTGTAATATAGGGAATGTCTAAAGGACACTTTTTTTTGGCAGAAACCAGTGCATTTCTTGCTCTTTACATTAACAGGAGAGCATACTAACACAAGCAGGTGGTTATCAAAGTGTGGAGCATTACTCAAACATGCAGACTTCACAAAATCTAGTATTAGTTTTGTTGCTCTTCCAGAGTGAAGGAAAAGCATGGTTAGATTTATTGTCATTATTGGTCCCTTGGTGTTCAGTAATTCAAGAATAAGAGGCTATAGGACGGATGGATTGATACAGATGTTAAGATTTTTGTTGCTCAGCAGAGGCTGCAGTGAACATTTCAAATCCCATGAAGTCAGCTGTCAGTGTGGTGGAGCAGGACACAAAGAAATGGAGCACACATTGCACTGTGACACAGAGCCATATGTGAACCACACACATGCAAACACACACACAATCATCCACAATGTCTTTTTATATTCTGTTAACTTGTCTATCAGCTATTTATGTCCTCATTTATTTATGTAAATAAGAGGGAGCTGTGGCTCTCAGCTCTGAGTGTGGCAATTGACTTATTGTGGAGAATAGCACTTATCCCTGTGTGCACGCGTGTGTGTGTGTGTGTGTGTGTGTGTGTGTGTGTCCCTCTTCATGAGTATTCCTTGTTTGTTAAAACCTCTTTGCTCATCAGGTCACCATGCACCCCTCAAAATCCTGATGGTCTTTACCTTCATTTTCTCTTACAGAGATTATGAATGATGTTATCAAGAAGGTGAAGAAGAAGGGAGAATGGAAGGTAAGAAGTTAATGATAATAATAATAATAATAATAATAATAATAATAATAATAATCATCATCATCTAATCTTTATTGGTATAGCAGCTTTCTTACAAGACAAACAGCACATGCACACATGAACAATAAACATCAAAACACAGGGAGAAAATAAATGGAAAATAAAACCCAATATTGTTTGAAGAGGAAACTGAGCTGATTTTGCGCAACACTTAAATTTACTCTATCCTGCAGCACTGAGTAATAACAGCATACAGTTACAGTGCACAGAAATCTAGAGTGTGTGTGCTTTGTGCCAGTGGTCCAATCTAAGCACTTCTCATTTCTTTAAGTGAATATGAGCGGTGCAACGTGCAGCCAAATCATCTATTAGTCAAATATATTTGATGGCCTAGAATCACACAGTCACTCTTGAGTGATGACGTGAGAGCTGTGCAGCGTTCCTGCTGAGCACGGCAGGATTTTTCAGACAAAGTTTGCTAAGTTTTTAGAAAATATCTTAAAATCGCCGCAAAGACAGCAAGATGAAGAAGCAAAACGAAATATGTAAAAGACACAAACAGTGCATGAAAAAAGCATAACAGACTCGAGATTTAAGTTTTATTTAATGTGTTTTACGCAGTTTGGCACATTAAAAGAAAACTGAGCAGTGATATCACTTTAAATATGATCTCCATTCTCTCTTCATTTCAGTGAGACAGTTTTATTGTTAGCAACACGTGAGTAATAAACTGCGTTTGCACAGTCACCCTCTTATTTCCTGTTGCCAGGCGCTGATTGTGGACCAGCTGAGCATGAGGATGTTGTCGTCCTGCTGCAAGATGACAGACATCATGACAGAAGGCATCACCAGTAAGAAACAACGGTCCCTGCAGTCAATGCACTCTCCTCTTAACAGTTTCTTTTGTTTGTGCGTGCACCTCTGGAAATGTGTGTGTCTGTTTCTGCCTCTCTAGTCGTGGAGGACATCAACAAGCGACGAGAGCCTCTTCCCAGCCTGGAGGCCATTTTCCTGATTACACCCACTGAAAAGGTCTCTCTCTCTCTCTCTCTCTCTCTCTCTCTCTCTCTCTCTCTCTCTTATTCATAGTGTATATTTAGAGGTGTGTCTATGGCAGCAGGTCTGTCTTTTTAGCAGAGAACAGAGATGCCACTGTGTGTCCACACACACGGCTGTTGACTCAGTCAGCAAATCTCAATCACACACACACACACACACTCAGACTTCTTTGTTTCCATGGTATCTCTCTCTCTCTCTCTCTCTCTCTCTCTCTCTCTCTCTCTCTCATATTCAGATTCTAATTAGCTTCACTGGCAACACCATAAATATGTTATGCAGGTTTTTTTTTAAGACACAATGTTAATCGTTTTACTTCATTGTGTTTGATCAGTTCTTTTATGCTTTATTGGCGTGTTGAGCAAAGATTTCAACAGATGTTTCCAAATGTTCCTTCTTGTAGTCTTTGGTGAATGTATCTTAGATGGTCACTCTGAAGGCTTTGGTAACGTCATAGCAAGAAAGTGTACTCTGATACACACACACTGCAGTGAACACGCTCGTGTGAACTCTACAACCTGACTGTGATTGCCTGTTTCTGTCTTCTCAGTCTGTCCACACCCTCATCGCAGACTTCAAAGACCCTCATTCAGCTAAATACAAGGCCGCTCATGTTTTCTTCACTGACTGTGAGTACACACATGAAGGCCGGCTTCAGCACTACTGTATGTGACACACTGTCTTTGTTCTAAAATATAGTTATAGTGTTGCAGAATTCAGTTCACTGTTATTCATTTTCAGCCATTGGTGCCCTGTGCTTATCATCAGTCGTGCTCTTTGTTCAATCTGTTATCATATTGTTTTCTTTGCTAGTGCTGTTTTCAGAGCTCCTTCTAACTATTTCTTTCCAAGAAAAACTGTTTTTTTATATATTTGAGGGCGCACTGCTCGTTGTTGTCACATCCCCCCAGCTCAGTCTTAATGATTTGTACATTTAGAGTTATTTTCCACAGCATCAGCTCTGAACTGGGAAGAAATGGCTTTGGGGATGTAATTGTAATTGCTGTAACAATTACAAGTGTGTCTGTAATTAGATGGGTTAATTTGACGAATGAATGAACAGTCACATTTATGTTTTTTTAATTTATGTTTTCTCTCATTTCTCACGTCGTATTGGATAAGATTCATACTTTGAAGCAGCTGTGGTTTTTAGTATCCTGGTGTTGCATTCCACAGCGGTGATAGATGAGCTTCACTTAATTAATACTGGAGCCCTGTGATGCTACAGCCATCTTTCACTGTAAATCTTTGTAATGCAAGATGGTGCTCACATAAGATTCTTCTGCTCCATCCTGTCAACTGATGGATGAGTGATGTTAATGAGAATATCGTAACCTGATCTGCCAAAAAGGCTATCAGATGAATGTTTGAGGGAGTGCAGATATTAGCATTATATCCTAAACTCAGTGCTTTTTTCTGTGAATGATGCACCAACAAATTGTTCCTTAAATGTCTGTTTTTCTCATGTTCACCATCTCCAGCCTGCCCTGATCCTCTGTTCAACGAGCTGGTGAAGAGCCGCGCTTCCAAAACCATCAAGACTCTGACGGAGATCAACATCGCCTTCTTGCCCTACGAGTCTCAGGTGAATATCCCGCTGTGCAGAATGGTCTGGTTGATGCAGCTTGTGCATCATGTTTCACAATGATTTCTAACAAAGACTCAGAAAACAGAATACAAATGTCTCCATAAATGGGACAAAATCAGTGCATATGCATATCTCTCTCTTTGTGAACTCGCACAGTTTTATGCCCCTGGATCGTTTTCCCTTTCTTGTCTCATGTCACCTCTTGTCTCTCCTCTTAGCTGGCAATGAATGAAAGCTGCTTCATTTTTATTGTTTGTTAGTGACTGTGAGGGAAAAGCAGAGAGAGATCCAGAGATAGAAAGCTTGAGCTGAAACAGCGAGAGATCGATTAAGACTGGTAGGAGGAGAGGGATGCTGCAAAGGACACAGACAGGAATAGTAACAGTGAGGTTATTGGTTGTTAGAGTGGATAAAGACAAACACGAACACACACTCAGGTGGTCGCTCGGCATAATGCTGCTGACTCACCAGTCACTCTGTTTAATGCCAGACTGTTCCAGAACGCCTCACATTTGTCACATCGACTTGGCTCCCTCCCACCTGCTTCTCCACCCTTGCTGCATTTCCAAATTTCTGCCTCCAACATGTTTTTCCTCGCTCCTCCCTCGCTCCCTCCCTCTCTCTGATTTCTGTTGTTTATCTCGCAGTACCTCCATCTCTGTCTTTGCACATTGCTTGTATTTTCTCTGCTCTGCTCAAGCTTTTTGCTTCTTCCCTCCATTCATTCATTCATTCATATTTTTCCTAATTTTTGCCCCACCTCCACCCCTTTCCTTCTCCTACATCTCTCCTCCTCTCCATCCCTCTCTCTCACTATTCTGAAGAAGCTGCTTGGCCCACAATGCTTTGCTCCTCTCCTGTCCACTATGATTAATTCAGAGTCGGTGGATTTCTGCTTCAGGCAAAGTGCTGCCTCATAGCCCCGCCCACATGCTGATGCTCTCACCCCATTGGATGAGTCAGGATCCACACAGCCAATGGAAGCTAAGCCAACATAGGGACCCTTCTGCAGAGCAGCATGTGACCATGGACAGATGGGGTGGAAGGAGGGAGTGGTAGTGAGTGGTGCACAAGAGGAGACAGGAGAGGAAACAAGGGAAGAACAGAGGAGACAAAACAGGCCGGGATAGGAAAGAGATAGACAGGTATAGAAAATGAGAGGAGAGAACATACAGATGAGAGGAACAAGGAAATGACACAGGAGAGGAGGGAAAGTGATTTGGAGGGAGGAGGTGAAACAAGGACACAGAAATAGAAGAAAGGGGACAGAGGAGAGGAGGGGTTTAAAGAGGAGATGAGAGGAAAGAGAGAAGGATGAGGACATTAGAGAAGGAGAGGAAACAAAAAGATAGAAAGGAGCAAAGAGAAAAGGAGAGAAAGAGGATATGAGGTAGAGGAATAAGGAAATGGCAGAGATGAGGAAACAAGGAAATGAGAGAGGAGAGGAGACAGACAATGGAGATGAGATTGAAGGAGAGTTGAGACAAGGAGGATGAAAAGCAAAGAAAGGAGAGCAAACAAGAGAACAGAAGAGGAGAGAATATTTAAATGATCACAACACCCCCAGCTGGTTTACAGCAAGATAACATGCTTTCTGTCCACAGTGAGCTGCTGTGGTGAACACCGAGCGGTTCATGTTCCCCACGATGCTGAAAATGGTGGAATGTGTTCCTGACCTTAAAGATGAATCCAGATGTTCAGACCAGAAGCAAAGTTTACGTTGCATACTTGTTTGTGTGCAGGTGTACTCTCTGGACAATCCAGACGCCTTCCACAGTTTCTACAGCCCCCATAAGACCCAGCTGAAGAACCCGGTGATGGAGAGGCTGGCTGAGCAGATTGCCACACTGTGTGCCACCCTGAAGGAGTACCCTGCTGTCAGATACCGAGGGTGAGCAGCAGGGGGCACTGCTGAGAGGCAGCTGTGGGTACAGGCTGGTTTCCAAAACCAAAGGCATTGTAGCGGTCCAGGAAAAAGCTCATTTGGACTGATATGGTGTAAAAGCTAACCATAGGTGCCACAGTCAGGATGTTGGCCTGTATTTATCGAATGACTCGGAGGGACAGTTTGATATACGGAAGCCTTCAGTTACATAGTAAAAATTCTTACAATGACACATGGTTTACGTTTGTAAAAGGTTTGTCAGAAGCTTCTGTAATACAAAAGGCTGCTGCACACACAGAAAAACCAATGGCTCTGCAGATATCACTGTTCAATTATAGAGGACAAAAAGAGGTCATAATCACTTCAACGGCCATCAAATATAATTCTCTCATGACTGATTTAGCATATTTGAAATTAATTTTTCTCCTTTGAGATCAGTGTCTTCTGAGAGGTGTAGCTGTGACACAGACCACATGCTCTCAAAATGCATTGAAAGAAGTTTTATCAAAATGTTTTTCTCATCTTTTGATTTTTCTGATCTCCTCACTCCAACATGTGTCTTTATGTCCATCGTCCTCCCTTCTCCTTTTCCCATTTACTTCCTGTCCTTTTCTGTCAACCTTCATATGCTTCTATTTGTCTCACCACCCACCCATCCGTCTGTCTGTCATTCTGTCAGCGAGTACAAGGACAACTCCACCCTGGCCCAGCTGGTTCAGGACAAACTGGACGCTTACAAAGCTGATGACCCCACTATGGGAGAGGTGAGCTCAGGACAATCAGATTTTTTGTCCCCTTATATTTCTGCTTAATGATTTGGTTTGCAAAATGTTTAGCTCAGCAGTTAAAGTCACACAGCTGAATTCCACATTACAGAGAATGTACTTGTATAACATTGTATATGTATCTTACTGCTCGTTTTACTCCTGTATCTGCGTGTCTTTCACTCTGTAGGGTCCAGACAAGGCTCGCTCACAGCTGATCATCCTGGACAGGGCGTTTGACCCCGTCTCTCCTGTCCTGCACGAGCTCACCTTCCAGGCCATGGGCTACGA
>JBBMOE010000003.1:17625242-17752742 GCA_037975065.1 Chaetodon trifasciatus
TGCATTTTTATCACCTCAGATTATGGTCTGGTCTTATTTATGTCAGCAGGACAATAACATTACACTACGGAGTTTCACTGAAACTAGTTTAAAATGTGAAGGTGACAGAAATTTCAATTTGAGATGTTTCTCCTTTGAAACTAGAAATTATGCCCTAATCAAAAATTTCACATCTTTGTGTCTGTGAAATCTTCTCCATGTTTTGGAAATCATTCTCAAATCACAAAATATTGTTTTAGAGAATGGCTAAAAACAACAGGATGCCAAGATGAGGAAAAAAGGAGCTATAAGACTGTATTAATGCTGCTGTTTCCTCTCTGCTCTGGCAGTGCTCGGTATGGCCACTGGCACAAGAATAAGACACCCGGAGAGTACCGCACTGGACCACGTGTCATAGTCTTCATCATCGGTGGCGTGTCCTTCAGCGAGATGCGCTGCGCCTATGAGGTCACACAGGCCAATGGGAAGTGGGAGGCCATCATTGGTGAGTGGAGCAACGGGAGGCGCCGCTGAGCGCAGCCTGAGAGCAAGAAGAAGGGTTCATATGTGTAGACTTTGGCACATGGCTACAACTACAAATACCTCACAGAGTAACTTAACGTCCCCTGAAAATCTCGTTTTTGCTGCCCTCTAGTGGTTCAACTCCTCACCTTGCTGCAGTGTGTGGGTGTGGTGGCACGTTCAACAAATCTCACTTCTGAAGGAGGCTTAAAAGTTTCAACTTTAAGAGGGGCGGGCAAAAAACTGCTTTTCATCCTGGTGTTCAGTAACAGGGAGGACATGTCCCAAAGTGGACCATGTTTTATAGGAAGTATGAAAACTAATAAAAGCTGCGTCCTACTTTAGGGTACACGTCCTTTGATGCGTTTCCAGAGGACTGTGTGAGGTCGGACCAGCAGGTGCAGGTTCAGTCTGGACTTCAGGTCCTTGAGGGACACATGAGGACATAGCTTAAAAAAAAAAAAATAAAGATTAAGGGGAGGAGAAACATGGGGGGGCGGGCACAAGACGTGAGGTGAATGGACAGTCCAACCCTGTGGTAAAAGTGC
The DNA here is from genome assembly GCA_037975065.1 of Chaetodon trifasciatus. Lineage (NCBI taxonomy): Eukaryota > Metazoa > Chordata > Actinopteri > Chaetodontiformes > Chaetodontidae > Chaetodon > Chaetodon trifasciatus. The sequence goes on from JBBMOE010000003.1 coordinate 17,626,292, forward strand.
AAATTCAGTCTTTTAAAGGGAAGATAAAGCTCTTTAAAACACTTTTGACCTTATATCAGGATCAAAACATGGGCCGAAATGAGCTGACCTCTCAAAGTGAGGAGATTCTTTAAGAATTACTTTCTGGAGTTAAGCTTTGTTGAGTGGTTAGTTTGATTTTTGCAAAATTCTAGCAAAAGTTGACAAAAGCGTGGACAAAAACGACAATATCTCACACCGCTGGGAAGTTAGAATTCATGCAAAAAAAATAATAGTTTTAAGAATCAATACAAGATTACATGTGGTATGTGCTGAATATATAAACATTTCCTTTTTTAAAGCAAATTGACACATCAGGTAGTTTTTGCAGACAGAGCCCAACACATCTCCTGCAGGACAGCATAGTCCCCGTTTTGGCTTTCATGCACCAGCTCATGGCTGCAGTGTGTGCGCGCCTAGCTGCCGATAGTCCTAACAACCTGCCTATTGTGTGCAATGTGTTATGTTAAAATAGCCCTTTATGTTATGCCCCTCTGTACTGTTTATTTGACGTGTTAAAGCTTCGCCAGCCAGTCTGTGTTATTAATGGGAAAGTGTCTTGTTAGTTTTTGTTGTGCTCTGCTTCAGCTGTTGTCTTAAAACACAACTCTTGTCTTTGAATTGCAGCTGCGCCATGTCTTTTTCTGTGTCTGTGCGTCCAAGTTCTGTTTGTGCAACATGGCGAGTGTGTGTGTTTCTGTGTGTGTGTGTGTGTGTGTGTGTGTGTGTGTGTGTGTGTGTGTGTGAGACCTATCAGTGGACAAGTGTGTCTCTGTGTGTGTCCTGTACGACAGGTTGCTTGTTTTTAACCCTTTTGTTTTTTCTGGAGCGAGTGGGGGAGGGGGTGTGGCATGTGCTGAGTGGTGAAGCCACCTCTGTTCCTCCACAGGTTCCACCCACACGCTCACCCCCACCAAATTCTTATCGGACCTGCAGCACCCCGACTTCCGAGAGTCCACTAGGGTGTCCTTTGAGGACGCAGACCCCTCAGCCGAGTGAGGCAGAGACAGATTGGGAGGGAGGGAGAGAGAAATCACACTGAAAAAAGTAAAGGCAGCCGCACAAAGAAGCCCTTTCTGAACCTTCACAGCACAAGGGCTTCCTCCTTGTTCCTTCTTCTTCTTTGATCACTCAGTATTGTTTTTTGTAACTCCACCCTCCTCCTCCCTGTGTCCCTCGGGGATGGGCACCCCCGACCTTCCCTCACTGCATGGACCGCTCTAGTCCCTGTATGTTGAGTTAGCCAATGAGAATGGGAGTCTTACCGTCCAATCAGGTGCAACCTGACTATTGTCACGACATGAAGGCTGAATCCAAATGTCTGAGCTTTACCCCACTTGCAGACCACAGTCCAAATCCACAAGCCATCAAGTCCTCAAGAGGGCTCATGTGGACTTTCTGCAGACTTCAGACTTTGCTTTTTTTAATTACCCACAAGTCATTGCAATAGGAATGTGATGCTATGATTTTTAATCAGACACATTAAGAAGATAAAACTTACACACAAGTATGATGAGTCATGTAGAAAGAGTACTGAGCCATTTAAAACTGTCTGGAGGAAAGTCCATGCTAAGATAGAAAAATAATATGTGTGCAAGGCCCATGGCATCTGTGAGGGCCCAGGCTGGAGGGCCCAGGCTAGAGGGCCAAGGCTGGAGGGCCTAGGCTGGAGGGCCCTGGAGTCCACATATTTGGATACAGCCAAAGTAAAGTCTGAGCTGAAGAGCGGCCATGTCTGAGGGTGTCGTGACCCCATCCCTGCTGCCTCCTCCCATCATCTCAGCTGGGTGGATTAAATCAGCCCTCAACAGACACCAAAAGGCCCTTTGAGCCTGTTGAACACTCACTCCAGATTTAATCTACCCCTGAGATCCATCTCTATCAGTTTTTACTGTCCGATTATTTTCTAGTTAATTGCAAAGACAATCACCATGATTTCTTACTGGTTTCTTTCAGGACAGGTCCTTGAGTTGATGTTTGGATTTCAAAGAAGGATTCTCTCCTTTTTTCCTTTTTTTTTTTTTTATTTTTGACTCCAGTCCTCTGACTCTGTCCATGTCACTTTCTCTCAGCCCACCATCACATGCTCACATGGCTCATGGCTCGTCTGCAGAGGGTGCTAAATATTAGCAACAGATCATCTTTATCATGATTAACCTTTCAGGGTGCTGACACACAGGGCAAGTTTGGGTGGCAACGTAGTTGGGAAACAGTCAGGTAACAGCAATCATCCCAGAGAATTCATTTCAGTTGTCCAAAAAGTTGCCCTTTGTATCACGGCCTCTATGATGCCTCTCTGCTGACACAGAGTCTGGGTATGTAGCAATGTTCCACCTGATATGCTTTAGCAACCTAATAAAAAGTAAAGATGCCGCTAATGTCAAACAGCTGCCACTAATCCCCCCCCAATGTAGGAGACATTTTTTCCAATGACCCATCCTTTACACCAGCCATTAGCACACTATTAGTCTTCAGTTTGTTGATGCAGGAACTCAAACAGATGCTACGTTCAAAAGAACCTGTACAGAACTAGGAAGCACTCAAAGAGCACACACCTGCTCCGCTGAATTAGTTTTAACAATGCAAACCGTTTAGAGGTTTTTAATGTGCATCCGGTCCAGATCGACATTCAAATACACACAGTGATACATGAGTTGAGCGAGGCTCATTACCACTGGGACATTTGAATGGAAACTTTTGCAGCTGTGCACATTTACAAGGATTGCTCCAAGCTGATGTATACATGTGGAGTCTAAATGTGTTGTGTTGCACAATGCATTTAAGATCGGCCACACCTGGAAGAATTTGGTAACTATTTAAAGTAAAATGTAGTGAAATATTAAAAAAAAAAACAATCTCCTTGCTGGAGGTAATGAATAATAAGTATTCACATGAATATCCACACACATTCCCAGTAAAGCTGGATTTTCACCCATCAAACATAGAATATGGTATTCCTGGGCATCCATCTCATTCCTAACCAATCTGCTAAAGCGATATCGTTTACAAACCAACTTTTGGTTTTATGGTTTTCTCAGAAAGCAGCTCTCACCATAAGCAGTATGGCTGCTCCCCCTCATACTGCTGCATTCAACACTTCCTGAGCAAAATGGTCATCACTTACTAAAACAAGACTTTGTTTTTGTTATGCTGTTTTGGTCTAATCCTCGACTTGTGCAGTACTTCAGTGGCGTTGGTGATCAACGTCACAGTGTTGTGTTTCTGGGGCACAAAGGCCCACGAAGCTGTGTGTTTGGGGAACAGCAGAGAAGCAGGCGAAACCAGTCCGATGTTGACCTCCGTGACCCACACTTAACCCCCACCCACGACCCCTGACACCTAAGACCCCCGCATCACCATAATGACCCAACTCGAGATGGACTTGCCTCTTTCTCTTCTGTTTTTCCCTCTGACTACCTCCACTTCCTGTTCTGAGCCCTCATGGGTTCAAGTTTAGAATGACTGTAGGCGATGAGCAGCTAATCCGACCAAACTGGAGGAAACATGCAGCTTTGCAACAGAAACAAACCGATGTAGGTCAAATGCTGTCGATGAACAGGTGTGAGGAGTAAATCAAATGTTTTGTTTGCCTTTTGGGTGATGAAGAATTCCACTGGCAGTAATCCATCTGCAAATCTGACGACGAAGCGACGCACAAATCTGGCAAAACGCTTGCTTTACTCCAGCGCCTCTCAAGTTTACTGTGTCTGAAATGTGTCTTCAGCTGTCACAACAGTTCATCCCTGTGTCATCGGCGTTACTAAGTTTCACATTTTCACTCATATTTATGGGAGATGATAGACTTAACTCTCTGGGTTTGGATTTCATGACACGTAGAGACGATCTGCTTTCGCCTTTCTTTGCTGTATTTTTGGCTGTTTCTTGCAGTAGTTTTCAGCTGTCTGGATGCTCTTCAGTTAAAGGCCCACACAGTCATGTGTACGTTTTGATTGGCTGTGCCGTGTAGGACCAGCTTGGTGTTGCAGGACTTCTTGCAGCTCAGGTTCATGACAGTTGTGAGGTGCCATCACTGATCTGTGTGCTTCCATATTGTTCAGCTGCATGTGATAGAACACGGCTTCATGAGTTTGTGTCAGGCTGTGTGTTTGTAGAGTGAGCGACTCAAAGAGCAGCACTTAAGCTTGTGCTTAAGGACAGTAAAAGTCGTTGGTTAACTCCCACCTTTAGCATGAGTTTTTCAAACTCTGACACATGCTGATTATGATTTTCGAACTCTGGGTTGCTCAGTGTTTCTGTCTTTACTTTCATCATTACGTGACACAGCCCTCATCAGTAGGCATTCATAGCAAGAGCTGAAAACACATTTTCCACTGTTTCTCTCCAAACGTGCAGATCTAACACTGTGTATGTGTGTGTGTTTGTTTGTGTGTGTGTGTGCTTTATGCGTGTGCGTGTCTCCAGGATCGACCAGCATCGTCACCCCCACCACCCTGCTGGAGCAGCTCAAGTCCATGAACAAACCAGACGAGGAAGTGACAAGCTAAAATATTCAGATCACATCTCTCTCCTCTTTACCTTAACTCTGCCCCTCCTCCTTCTCCCCGTCTTACCTCTCTACCCCCCCCCCACAAATCCCACATTAATTGTGTATGCATCTTGCTTGAGAAGAAAAAAAAGACATCTTAGATGATTAAAAAAATATATGTTGTATCAAAGAATAAAATTGTTGCAAGTATTCTCATGTTTTACAATGGATGCAACTAAATGAACTTATTTAAAAAGGTTTAAATATCAGAACAGAAGGCCATTTAAAACTGAAAGTACCAAAATGTCATATTGTATGCTATGAAACCTGCTAGAATGTGTAAAAGGTAGACATTTTCTCTTGTTTGATCCTTTGGGTTTCCTCCTTGGTGTGAGTTATATTGGAAGCAGGTGGAGGAGGGATGTGCAGTTGGAGAGGTTAATGTCGTACAATATATCATATCAGTCAACATGCAATATATATATATATGAATATATTCATCAGAGAGGCGTCCCCCCTGCCCATTTGAGATGTTCGTATTCAGTAGCATGCTTGGACTTGTGTGGACTGTTAATGTGTTTGTATCCAGTGTGGATGTTCTGGGAGCCGCAGAGTTAGCGTTTAGCTTTTTCCTAACATGTCGGGCTCGAATACTCAACTGAAAACCTTTGTTCTGAGTATCAAAAAATCTAAAAATGACCTTTCAAACCACTCCTGAAGCATCATCCTGTAAACTCAGTTTATCAGGTGCACTTTGCCAAAACCCTGGCAACGTGGTAATGACCATGAAGTGGCCACTGCTCCAAAAAACGACTTTTAATGAGATCTTTATGCACAATTTTGGCTAAGATGAGACGTTTTTATTTATGTATGTGGAATTCAATGAATCATTCGCTTCCAGGGTGTTCGATACTCAAAACAGACATTTTCGGTTACATGTTGGTTTAACTGATGTTGGAGAGAACTCTGTAAAAAGTCAGACTCATCCCTCCTCCGGCTGCTGAGACTGTAAAGTATTTACTTGACACAACTTTTTCCTTTCTCCAGAGAAACTTCACGTTTTAATGTCGAAGAGGCCGTTGCTTGCTGATATTTAATGAATAATCTTAAAAAGGGCCAGTTGTATTTCAGTATTGTATCCTGTCAGAATAAGTCTTATCTTTGGTTAGTAATGATGTTTAATTGGGCCATGCACTGAGTAGTGTTGTGTATCTGCCATATGTTGCTGTTTTAGCGTCTCACTGTTGACTGGTGATATTTCTGACTGTGAAGTAGTGATACTTTTCCTTTAAAAATGCCAATGTGAAGCCGCCGTGTTTGTGATGTTTAGCTGTAGCTGTTAGTCGTCAACCGGGAAAAAGAACTAATATCTATATTTTCTTTGTCTGTTTCCTCCTCTGGTGCAATGTAAAAACCCTCAAATGGTGAATGGCTTTGCAAAAAACCCTTAAACCCCCCTTTTCACTTTCGTTTCCTCCCTCCCTCCCCTCTTTCCTGGCCAAACAACTTGTATATTGCACTATAATGCATTTTCTGTGATGCAAAGGCTTGACTTTGTGTTTTTTTTTTCTATCATAATTTGCTGTTGTATAGGGTTTACTCTGTCAAATCAATTGATTTATATCAAAATTATTTATCAGAGAAAAAATAATGAAACATTAGTCTGTCCTGAAACTGTTTAACTTATTGGGATTGTATGTTTGCGAGTGTTGAAGCACAAACAATACTTCCATGTGTACCTAATATGTACTAAGGCTGTCTAATAAATTGGCTTCCATTATGTTAAATATTCAAAAGAAGACTTGACTCTTTTTCAGTATTTCTTAAAAAAAAATCTTTTATTTGACTCCTTAGGGACAACTGAAGAGATTCCCTGCAAAACATTAAAACAGACCTACAGCTTCAGAAAAAATGGTACAAAAGTAGAAAAGGATTAGAAGTTAACAAAACCAAAACTCACTTAAAACATCCACAGTTATACGAAGTGTTTCAACCAAATGTGGCACGTAATTTTATTAGTAAAAACTCGTCCCGTCTGTGTATTAAGATAGAGCCACACTGGAATAAATGTGTGATAATACACATAAAGCTGGTCAGGTACAGCACGCTGACTTGTGTGGCTCATACATTTGTACTCACATGCTCATTATAAAATAGTGTACAAAATTTCACATGTCCTCTATACATATAGAATGACTTGAACAACATGGAAGCAGACTAATCTTGAGGATATCCAGAATCTCAGGTATGAAGTGTGATGAGCTGTTGACCATTTAAAAACAGATCCATGGCGGCTCTTGTATAAACATCCATAACTGATCCCAACAGATGCAAAGAGCGAGGGCATTTGATTTACAGTGCAGCGTGCTACTGTATCGACAAGAAAGACAGTTTCTATGGCAACTAAAATAACACTGAACTTATTTCTAGACTTATACAAACTAGAAAAAAAAAAACACATTCACGTGATCAATTAACAGTGATCAATAAATAGCTCAAAGTATTTTCTCATTTCAACTGCCATTACAAGACAGCTGTAACTTCTCAGCTACAGAAGAAGAAGAAACTAAACTCTTCATTGGTTTGAAAATCAATATGATCAACAACGTTTTTATTAGACTGATCTACAGCACTACATTATTTTAGAAAGTTGGTCATTTCAATGTATGCCAGCACATCTTCTGAAATAATATTATGCCTGAGACTTAAATGTTTCCATAACATTAAAAAAAGCAGCAAAAACATTTTTTCTCCTAACGTGGAAACCAAAGAAAAGCTACAAAGACAGACTCACTCCTTTCACTGGTGATGCGGGCAGCCTCACTCTGCAGCTGAGCTGGTGCTGAATGTTGTCGCCTGTGGAAGGACTTCAGGCTAGAAGCTGCAGGACTCCGTCAGCAGCTCCTGGTACTGCAGCCCAGCAGCCAGAGAGCGAGCCATGTGTCCAGACGTGTGCTTCATGTGCCGAGCGGCTCTGATGGCGCTGTTCAGAGAGCCGTCGATGGAGCGCTGCTTGTTGGTGGACAGGGAGCGTCTCGACCTCTCCCTCGCCTCCCCACTACCTCTGACCCCTGACAATGTGTGGACCTGCACATTGTTGCTAGGAGACACGCAGAGGGGCGCTGAGTACAACCTGTAAGAGGGGTAAGGTTATTTGTTATCTAAGAACCATCTCAAGCTGTTTCACCAACTGTAATGTTGTGCAGCTGCGAGGGCCTCCTTGATTTCCTGGTGCATTGATGGATAGCCATGAGCATCAGAAACATCTTTCATTTTGGCACTTTGCTACTGTCTTTGTAGTATGTACTTCAAGCCTTTTTGTCTTTTTAGACCCTCATTCTCTTATAACAGGGTGTGTGATGAGTGTGTGATGAGAGGGCAGGTTACTTACAGGAGTGGTGGCGGACACACAGGCATGCACTGCAGCAGTGCAGGTGGAGCTGCAGCTGCACAGTGTCTGCTCCTCGTCGCTCCATCTGGGGACTCTGGATGGCGGCTTGTGTGTGAGGGGGAGTCTGAGGCTCTGCGGCAGTCTGTGAATCACAGAGCAGGTCAGGAGCTCCATTAACACTTCAGATAATTAAACTCATGTCATTTACTGCAGACTGTGCTGAGTGCTGAGCACGGTGACTCTACAGAACCTTGTGCTGCTGATGCTGAGACGCCTCTCTATCAATAAGCATTGAAATGTCAGTGCTCTGTTAACAGTGTGTCTGAGCAGCGTCACAGCTTGGATCACAGGGTCTCTAACCTGGCTCCGTGTTTGGTTCAGGGCATCCACAGAGAGGACAGTGACGACAGCGAAAAGACTGAGTCAGCTCTCTAGTGCCACCAACCGGCGCTGACGGAAAAAAAAACAGAAGTAGACTTTAAGGAGGCTGGACAACAAGTCAAGCAAGACAAAACTGCAACACTTGTTTCAAATGAATTCCAAACAAAAGTGGATTTTAGCCTTTTTGCCTCAGCTCAAAGAAAGTCAAGGAACACATAGAAGAAAAGACCAAACACAAATTTCCCACTCAGGATGGAAGGAAACTCTGTACCTGCAGGTCGCCCTCCGTAACGTGACTCACACTGAGGACAATGAGGAGCTCGACCACTTCTGCCGTCAGGTTCATCTGCTGTCTCACACGCTCGTGCAGACACACTAGGATGCTGCCCTACAACAGAGACACAAACACACTCACCAGCAGGGTCGACACAGTCTGTTCTGACAGATTGAATCGTGCTGTAGTGTGCTTCACACAGCCACGTCATTGCAAACAATTAGAAATGGGAAAACACTTTATTATAATGAATAAAATGAATTCTATGTTTTGTCAGATAACTTTCTATTGCTGTGTTTTGAAGTCAAGACTTACTGGACTGTGCTCTGCTGTGGACAGTGTTTGTGTGTGAACAGCAGCTGGTCGGTGCTGCGGCGGATGTTTGAGTACATCTGGACACCTGAGGCTGAGGCTGAGGCTGAGGCTGAGGCTGGGGCTGGGGTGTAGAGGGCTCTGAAGCTGTCACTGAAAACAGAAACATGACATGCATTGAAGGATATGCTGCATTGTTCAAAACACAAGCTTTCTTAAGATGAATGTGCTTGCTCATGTTTCCATATATAGGGCTCATGTATGTCTGTTAATAAACTGTTAGTTTATTCACTCTGTCCTTCACAGAGAACACATTTTGCACATATGATAGTAAAAATTGGATTAATGGAGATCCTCCAAGCAAAGCTCTGAGTCAGGGGTCAAGTAAAAAAACATTAATAAATCACTAGATCAACTCACAGATGTCATTTTGTGGTTTTTGTCTGTGTGCAGAAAGTGTTCTCTTTCCAGCTGTCCTTCTTGGTGTAGACTCCTCAACTTCATCGACTGTCTGTCTGTCTCTTCTTCCCCTGCTGAAGTCACTCCATTGCTCCCCAAACCTACATCTAACCAACGGGAGAAAACCAAATGAAGAAGCCGATGTGAGAAAGCAGATAACTGGTTGGCTGTATCCTGTGGCCTCACTCGGCTCAGTGCTGCAGTAGGACAGCTGGACTATGTGGCTACAACCAGAAGATAAAAACCAACCTGCTGCGAGGTGTAGAGGTGCTGTAGTGAGTGTAGCTCTCCTGAGCTGAAGGAGCTGCTCTCACAGAGCTTGGAGGATTGTTATTTCTCAGACACTTTTCTAGTCTCTCCTTCAGTCTGTTCACCTCGGCCTGCAGTGTCTGCATTGCCTCACTACAAAAAAAAACAACACACACACAAAAAGATCTTTAAAATCACATGAAACAATCCAGTTACAGATCATGTTTGCAGTTAGTGCATGTGTTTTTCATCACCACACATATCCAAGGTAACAGCAGTAAAGTGTAGGAAATGTAAATATATAGTAAATGTGACCGCTGTGGTGCTGCAGTGTGAAAATATTCTTGCCAGGTGGCTTGCAAACTGTCTGTGCAGGTGTCAGTCCAAACATACATGCACACAATCTTTGAAAAGAGTCATGCAACACCACAGCACACAGGACACAATACCTCCTAATACGCAACCACATTCAATAGCAGCCGATTCTGTAATACAATCCATAAAAGAATATGATGACTGAAACATTAAGGACAGTTCAGCATTTCAATTAACGGTCAGCTTCAGGAAAAATCTGAAAATCTGATTTCATCCGTCAGAGGTTTATTTGTCTGGGAGTCTCTGCAGGGAGACATAAACCTGGCCTTGTTTGCGCAGCTATCGGCACTGCAGCGCCTCCTACACACACACTCACTTGCGATTGGCCACCTGACTGGAGCTCAGTGCTCTGACAGAATCGCCATGGTGATGCCGTGCAGAGGGGGAGGAGCTTGGGCTGGAGCTGTGGAGGGAATTGACAGATTCTGTGTCCTGGTCATACTGGCCGTCCTCAGAAACAGTGTTAGCTGCAGAGGCAGAGGGGGGCAGCAGGTCAAATGCACAGTGTCAGAGAGAACTCATCAATAAAAACACAGTGTGAGAATAACAGAACCACAGGGTTCAGCATTCATTTTATAGTTTATACAAGCATTTTATTTCTAAACTGCCACCAAGGGTTTCAAATGACTTGAGTGTGTCTTTAAAAACAACAATCTCAGCTGATGGACAGAACTTGGAGACTCACTGCTGTTATTCTCCAGCTCAAGCTCACTGGTCCCACTGTCGGCCCTGCTTTGTTCTGTCTGACTGACCCAGCGCTGTGGAGGGCAGGAGAAGGTGCGTCTCCTCTGCCCCTGCCTGGTTCTCCTCGGCTGGCTGGGGCCAGGCTGGGAGCCCCCGCTGGGCTCTGTAGCCGTGCGACTGTGTGATGGTGAGGAGGCAGGAAATGGTGCTGAGACTGGGCCTGTCTGAGACTTCCCTGGGTTCCCATCCTGAGGCGCTGAAACCCTGTCGCAACATAGAAGAATATTCAAAGGTACAAAGACAGATCAGAAATGGTGTGTGTGTGTGTGTGTGTGTGTGTGTGTGTGTGTTTGTAACAGGGGTGGGGGATGGCACATGGGGTAAAATTTATGGTGCAGTAAATTTGTGTGGAGGCACAGGAGCAGCATTGGACCTCCTCACCTCTCTGAGGCCCTCTGGTGGAGAGGACTGGGAGCTGCTGCAAGAGTCAGACGGCTGCTCTCTGAACCAACAAAGCCGCTGTCAGTCTCTGGAGAGATGATCCCATCCTGCTCAACACAACACAGAACAAAGATTATCCAACATTTATCTACGCACACTCGATACGTAGATGCATCTTTGTTTGTAATACTCCGAAGGGTCCTAAAAAGTTCATACCGCACCAGCGTGTTAGAGATGTATTCAGGCCCAGAGCCAGAGTGACTTGTAAACACAAGCAAGTCAATTGTTTGAGTGACTGGTGGCCAGTGTGAGGATTTTAGAACTGGTGTAATATTGTCATATTTCCTAGTTTTTGTCAGGACCAAGGCAGAGCTGAATTCTGCATAAGTAGGAGTTGCAGAAGAGCTTTTCTTCAAAGTCCTGTGAACAGACCATTGCAGTTATCCAATCTACTGGAAATAAAGGATTGAGTAGGCCTTACTAGTCAAGAGTCAAGGTGAGACATTCTGCCTTTCCTTCTGTGCTCCAAAGACAATGACCTCAGTCTTATCTCTGCTTAGAAAATGTTGCTGCATCCAGTCACTGACTTGCTCATCATACATCAGTACCTTTTGGACAATCAAATGAATTAGATTGTGCAAATGTACAGGACTGCTTGTCAGCTGATCTGTCTGGAGTCTTAAAAGGTACGTAGGAGCTCAGTGTTTTGACTTTTAAACTGTTTGTTGTGATTTAATAAGCTAATAATCTCACCAAATTGTCCATGCTCTCTTAATACATCTAACATGTATCGGGGGTAGAGTGTTATGTGCTTTCACTGTTGACTTATGCACATGCAAAATTACAAATGCATGATTTGTTGTGATTCTGTAGATTTTGAGTCACAAAAGCCTAAAATAAAACCTTCTGAGGCCTAGACTCTGCCTAGAATCAACAACAGACTGTTATCTCATGATCTAAACTGACCTGAGAAAGCACTCTGCTCCGGGCTTGGAGTTTGGAGTTCCTCTTCTCTAATGCAGTGATCTCTGCCAGACTGCTCAGACTGCTGCTGTGACACTTTCCAACCTCTAACCTCCTTCTGCTACTGGGAGGATGATTGGGGAGCGTGGTGGACTGGCTGGAGGCCCTGCGTGACGGAGGACTGGACCTGCTGGTCCGCTGTGTACTGCTGTGAGAGTCCTGATGGTGTGATTTACTGTCAACAGAGAAGTAGAGAGCATCCAGAAGAACATTACTGCGCTGCTGATTAAACAGCTCAGCTTGTTTCCTTCTCTGAAGACTAACCTCTGTGGAAGACTCTTCTGGACTTCCAGGTTTCCAGCTTGTTGACCATGCCCCGCCTTCTCTTCGTCTCCAAACTGCATGTTGGTTCTAACAGCAGCAGGAAGGGGAGCTCCCTCCCTCTGGCTATGGTCTAAAACTTTTGGAAGCTCCTTGAAGCTTTGGTAGCTAAACAGGAAGAGGAAAAATAAAAGAATATCTCCTGACATTAATAAAACTGTTTCCACAGCAAAGATGCTGAGATGATCTTTTTTTCACATGAATCATTGAAAAGACAAACAGCAGCACTCACTGATCCATTGGTTGAGTAAAGTCTTGTTCACATCTGTGTTTGTCATTCAGCGGTCTGAGGTAGAGAGAATTCAGAGTTTCTTCATCCTCCGTCTCATCGTCATTCTCTTCACTGGCTGAGCTCACCTCCACCGCCGCTACCTCTCCTGGGTCAAGCAGCAAAGGCACAGGAGGGCTCTGGAAGGAGATGTCATCTTCCTGTCATTTCATAGCACGCTACAGGCACTAAAGTTAAATAGATGTGCGGTACAGTTTAAGGACAGAGTGCATTAATAGAGACAGAGCTGTTTGATGGCACCTGTGAGCGAGATGGGACAGATGATGGGGAGGGATGAGGAGGTGGAGAGGGTGGAGCCTCACAGGTGGGCTGCTCCTGTCGCATCTGCTCTACCTGCTCCTTCAGCTCATCCACACGTAGCCCACATTGAAAGATCAGCCCCTCCAGCTCCCTGATACATACAGAAATACACAGACGTGATAAAACCCACAGAAACAACTGAGTGCATATAAGTACAGAATATAAAATGAAATCTCTGTTTTTATCTTTGAATCTCTCACCGTTCAGGGTCAAAGTGACGGATTTCTGCCCCTCCCTGCAGCAGGAGTTTGTGCTCATCCCTCGCTAACAGGTACCCCCTTTCTAAAGAGTCCAGCCCCTCAGTAAGCTGTGACACAGCCTGAGGGAGAGCATTAGTTCATTAGTTTGGATACGAGGAGGCTATTAGAATGAGTGCTTCTATACGATTACAAATTTAAACCATGATTTGCTGTTCTTACCTGCACCTGCTCAAAGGGTTTGAGTTTCTTGCGCTTCAGGAGATCATCAAAAATCTGCAGCTGAATGAAGAACATCAAAAGGTTTATCTCTGATTACTTTCCTCAGTCCCATTACCCAGCAAATCTGTACGGATTTCCACCCCTGTTGGTAATTCAGTGTCTGCTGTTTTACCTGCTGGAGGAACTTGTCGGCCTGATTGTAGAGAATCTTGGCCGGCTGCTGTGCCACCTCAGGACCAGAGCTTATTGTGGAAGGACAGGTGGGTGAACTTCCTGTTTATTTGACAGACGGGCACAGATGCAACGATGCAATGTTAGCAGCAGCTGAATGATAGATGAAAGCCAGGTGATTTGCTTGCAAGTGCACATCGATAACGATCTGAAGTGACAATATTTACAAGAAGAGCAATAAATAAGGAGAGCAGTGAGACTCAGACAGCTGAGGGAAAGCTGATTCATTGATTTAAATGATGTATGATCCATCAAATGATGAATTTGACAGCAAAGTGCTAAATATTGAACAGGAACAATGTACTCTGATGAGAGCCGTGTCCGTCTGGATGGAGAGAGGCTGGCTCGACCCCTGCTCTCTGAGCCTGAGGAAAGTCTAGCATCATGAATCTCGAGGCCTCCTGGTTCAGTCCTGACTGCAGGGAGTGACCGGGCTTTGGAGGGTCAGAGAACAGGTTCACCTGATCAGAGATGAGAAGGAAGAAAAAGCGTGAACATTTCATGATGCATGTCATTATTGGCTCACCTGCTCACCTTAACACTTCTACACTGATGTGTCTGTCGATATACTTATCACTGATTTCTTTTTGGACATTGAACTGAACTGAACTTTTTTGGATCAGACTTTAGACCAAGTACAGCATGTTTGGTAATGTGATGAGAATACTTCATATAACATGATTTAAACATGAAATTTATTCTGTAGAACAACTTTCTCACTCTGAACATTTTGGTGGAGAACAATAATCTGATCACATCACTTCTAAAAATAGAGATGATTCACATTCAGTTGGATTTGCTAAACAAACAGAAGGCCAACACCCCCATCTAGTGTCCTAAAATTGTGTGCTTTCACTTTCTGTTTTCTCTTTAGTATTTATGAAGCAGCAAATTGTGAGGACACAACATCAAACAGGCCATCCCAGTGCACAAAAGACCAACAGTGGAACTGGACTGAGCGATAACCACGTACACTGGTCGCCCCTCCCCTCACTGTCAACACACATACACAGCTCATTAACATGAGAATAAATGGACACCCCTCCATGATAAGCCCTGGAAGCAGTAAATCATAATGACCTTAAAGTGACCTTAACAGCTCCTTTACACACACACACACACACACATATACACATAAATGCTCATGAACTGTGTTTAACCCAGTGAGCCACTTGCTGTTTCACTTTAATTATACAGTGAAAAGTCAAGACACTGGAAAAATGGGTCAGAAAGAAGGAAAAGATCTAGACTAAGATCATAAATCAAGACAAGAATAAATTAAATCTCTGAGAAAATGGATGCACGTGATACCACATAAAGAAACTGAAGGATTGGAGCTGAAATCGACTAGAATTTATTTCTCGTTTTTCAATTCACCTTGTAATAAGAAAACGGTGGCTCTCCTTGATTCAAGTCTAAGAACATTTCCTGCTGTACTGAAAGATAATCTAGCAGTACATTTGAGTGTAAAGCCACTCCTCCCACCCTGCCTGTGCCATGTTATACATGCAGAGGGAGGGGGAGACAGATGGTGGTTCACTGCTGTGGTGAAGGAGATGGAAGAGAGGCGGAGAGCCTGGTAAGCTGATTTTAATTGGTGCTGATTGCGGAGCACTGCTGCTCCAACAGAAATGGGCCAATAATTCTTAAAAGGAGCTACTTCAGAACACTATAACACTCCTGCCCCCCCATTTCTTTCCTACTCTGCCACAATGCTCCTCTGTCTGTGATGTTTGAACGATGTCTGGGCTGTTGGATCACAACGAGCAAATAAATATTTGAATAGAAATCTGAATGAACAGTTTGTTTTATAATCTGTCCTTTTTAAATGTGTTTTCATCAGATCCTTCTTTGCACTTCTTTCTGTTGCTCCCATTTAAAAGCCCCAAAATGAAAGAAATGCATAATAATAATAGTCTGTTCAACCAATGGATAATGTTTGAGCTAAAAACCTACAGCAGCAGTGACAAGCTGTGCTAGAGTATCGCTGTTTAGCTGAATGCTGAAATGGCACCGACCACATGCAGAAAACACACACACAAAGGGGCAACTGTGATCAGCTCAGATAGTTTGGTCACGAGAGGGCCTTCTCTACAGATGTGGCCTGTGGCCTTGGTTTATTTCAGAGGAACCTTTCTATGGTTCCTTGGACCCTCTGTACCACCCTGGATTCTACTCTGATCCTGATAAGACGTTTGTTTATGTACTTTACAGGGTGCGCACAGGCACACTGAGTGCCTCTGCACTCAAATACTACTTTAAGACTATAGAGGAGCCTCCACTTCTGCACACAGTATCCCTGTGTTGTTTTTTGTAGCCTGTGTTTGCATGTTCAGCAGTAGCTGTGTGTGATGCCTCTCTCAGAAATATCACACTTCAAACGCTTCTGGCTCACATGACTTTTAATTGAAGTTTTGAAAAGAATAGTGCTTTCACTACTGTTCCTTTATTCAGTGAAAGCCAAACTATTGCAGAAGTCTAGTACTTTTGTTAAACATGTATACATGGTGTCTGTGTTTCTAAAAATTAACTGAATTCAATTATAGTGTTTGAGAAAATGAACTATCGATCATTTTGAAGCTTTCTCATAACATGGAAGTGTTAGTGTCTTATAAAGATCAAAAATAAATCTGCATGCCGACGATATGGACTGTTTTTTAAAATCCCGCACTCATACACACCGTTAAATAGGATAAATTACAGCCTTTCTAGATTAATTACCTTGGCTTCCAGACGGAGACGATCAATGGTGTTCTCTGCTTCGGCATACTTAGTCAGCAATGTGTTGTAGTCCTCCTGCAGTGAGAGGAGAGGGGCAGGAAAGAAGAAAGTAAGAGGAAGGGAAGAGAAGAAAAAGAGTGCAAAAGGAGCACGTGAGCGAGGAAAAAAGGGAAGAGTGAAAGGAAAAGGAAAGGGAAGAGGGAAGAGGGTTGGGTTGAGCAAAGAAGGGGGAGAATGGAAAGAGAATGGAGCAGGAGTTTGGTTTAGTATTATAGTACCAGTATTATTAGTACTATTATTGTAGATGTAGTCTCAGTCTCTACTTGTACCTGCAGCTGTTCGAGCAGCGTGGTGGCATGCTGGCGGCATCTGAACTCCTGAGGCACAGTGAAGTCGGGGGCGCTGGCTGCTGGTCTGTAAGAGTCTGATGGGGCAGCAGATCCGTCAGGGATGTTCAGCAGGACTTCTTTCACAATGTCAGCAGGGGATTTAAACACCAGCGGGGGCTCAGGTGCCAGACACTCCCTCTTGGAAGAACGTCTGCTCTGTGGGGGCTTGTAGCCACCTTTGGGGAAACGGACCCTCGGCTCCACGTTGGAGAAGTCTGGTGTGCGGTAACTCAGAGGCACTTTTCTGGAAAGACAATAAAATTCATGGTTGGTGTTTTTTATGAAAAAACATGACATACAAACATTAGCTACAATATAAGGCATGGTAAAAATCAGTGGTTATGTGAGGCTCACCTGGATTCATCCACTTCAGCAGCCTTCCTCCTGGCTCTGGGGGTCCTCTGCTCTCTGTGAGGACTTGTGCTCTGATGTTTGCATTTTAAGGAGTCTGTCCCGACTGTGCAGAGGGAATGAGATGAATATGTAGCTTCAGGAGAGCGCTGCATCATCTTCCTTGGTGAGGGAGTGGGCTCTTCATGACGCTTATGTGACTTAACTGATCCCTTTAAAAGCCCATTACTTGCTGCACTGTGAGGGTTGGACAAGACTTCTTCAGAGAACGTGGCTGCTGGCTGAAGAGAAGCCCTGAGCTTTGTGTCGGGACAACGAGGATTGGACTTGAGGCTTACATGGCTCCTATGTGATTCTGAAAGACTTTCTATGAAGCTCGTCTCTGGAAGCGTTTCGGCTTCAATCCCTGGAGCAGCAGCTATTTCCTCAGCAGTGAGGTGGAGCAGGTGGGGGAGAGTGGGGGCTGTGACAGGCGGGGCAGGCTGGGATATTGGGCAGTGAAGACTGGAGACTCCAGCAGGTTTCATGGCTTGCAGGTGAGCACCATAAGATGGAGAAGAGCTCATCTTCTTAGTCTCTTCTTTGGAAATATAGCTCTCAGCCAAGCCACGCATAGTTCCAAGCTCTCTTATATGTTCTTTTTTCTTTCTCTTCCTGTCACTCAAGTTCCCCGCTTCCTCTCCAACTTCATCCTCCTCATTCATGTCCAAGTATTTGTCCCTCTCAGGAAGACAACTGGTCCCCTTTCCCTCTTTCTTCTGCCTCACCTCCTCACCCACTGTCCGTACTGTTAAGCTGCCAATCAAGTCATCACCTGCCAAAGACAGGGAGAGATGTGGAAATGGGAACACAGTGCAGGCATAAATATAGTCTTAATAATAAATATAATTAAATTCTAATTTGACTTTTTTGTGCAAAATGGTCAGCTGTGATATAAAGTCACATGTAGTTCATGAGCAAAGTTCATGCAAAGTGAGTGGTGAGGTCTGTACATTAAGCAGAACACAAAACTTTTTAAGAAATTAAATGATAGATAGCCAAAGACTCACATGGTGACAGTGTTTGTTCATCCTCTCCTGTTAATTCGGTGTGGGATGGAAGTTGACTCAGGTTGTAACTCAGCTCCTCAGGTGGTGTATCCCTCTCATGCTCACTAAGATGAGCCTCCTCTGGGGTGAAGGGTCCAGGGTACAAGCTTGGATTACATTCTGCATCTGCATCACCACAACTTCCCCCAAACTCCACATCCTCCAGTGCTTCAGACAGTCCAATGATGCCATTTTCGTCCATTTGGTTGACAAAGTCATCGTCTTTCTCTTCCTGTTCTTCATCCTCATCCTCCCACACATCGTCAGATACTACAGAGCTGGTGGGTGAGGTGCGGACTGGGGCTGGGGTCCAGAACAGAACCCCTGCTTTGGTGCTCTTCCTTGTCTCCATTCACCTTTCAGCCGACTGTTGCCTCCTTCAGGTCTCAGCTCTGAGCTCGGTTACTGTCTCAGCCAGGCACAGGAACCCTCTGCATCGTTTGCTGTTGATCTGGCTCTGCAGCGAGGTTCACTTTCAAAGCCATGGCTACAGAAGCTTACAGAGTGCAGGTCATGTCGGTCCAGAGGTACAGCTAAGGAGGACTCATCGCTCAGTCTTCAGTCTCTTTGGATGCAGCACCTGAAACACTAAATAGTACCAGCTGTTTAGCACCTACAACTATTTAAACATCAAACTGTCAGAGAGAGGTGTCCAGAGTAAATGCATTGGACAAGAAAACCAAGCATGTACAACAACAAGTGAATAAAAATACTGATAGAGCATTATGAAATATACCACAATCCAACAGAACATGGATTTAAGTCCAACTCTAGCTACATCTAGATACACAGTGCTGTAATACAACAGACTAAAACCTGAGATGAATTAATCAACTAGCTAAAAAAAAATGAATCAGCAAATAGTCCAATGAATCGACTTTCTGCAGAATACATGCATATGTCACGATCTTTGACACTACTACTTCTTAAAAGTCAGAAATGACAGAAGCCTAGCAGTTAAGTCTGAGCTGCTCCTAAATTAATGGAGTAATCTTTTACTCACACACAGCTGTTCTTCTCTGTAAACAAACACCTACACTCCATACATCAGTTCTTAACTATGTCCCACTGTGCCACTGCATTTCTCATAAATAGAGTGTATCATTCTCCAACAGGATGAATGGCTGCAGTGTGAAGTCCTCAGGGGGCAGCAAATAGGATTAAACGCTACCACAAGGAAAGGCAATCATTTCAAACAAAAGGGCAATGCCATCCATAGCAATCAAAGCACAACACATCCACTTAGTCATCCTGCAGACATAAAAAAATAAAAATTAATTCACAGAAAATCCCCCTAGTACTTAAATTTTTCAAGACAGGTTGAATCCTGGCCTATTAAACACATAAGTCATTTTCATTTAGAAGAAATTATGTCATTTATGCCGTAGCCTTCAACCATTCAGCCTCCATCCTGAGCTGTGGAAGTGGATCAGGTGGAGTGGGCAGTCACAGCCTGACACAGTACTGCGACTTCAGCACACACCACTTTCAAAGGGTTCAAACGTGTTGACAGTTGTTGTACTTGTGCAGTTGCTGATTTGTTACAAACGACAGAATGGTGTGCTACAAAAGCCAACAAATGTGTTTGAATGTCCTCTGGGCACGTTCATGTGGGTTATTTGATTCATCAAGCACTTGGACGTGGCTGTGGTGTTGATGTTACAATCTGTCTGATGTCTTGTGCGAGGTGTAGCATTTAAGGACTCGTTTCCAAGGTGACATGAACTCTGTGTTAGTCTCCGCAACAGATAAGCATTCATTTTACTGTCCCCTGCTCAAATCCAGCGCTATCAGGTCACACCACTCAGCATTTCTATTCTTTATTGCTGACAAGTATATCATGCATGTGACAGAGCTCGGATTAGACTGCTAGTTCTTGACGTCAAATCAAGTCCCCCACGTATTTGCCTTGAGCTGCAGCGCTCACTATGGAAACTCCACACCATGAATAAGAGCTGTGCTTTTCAGCATCTGCAATAAAACATCTCTGACAAGTCTGAACGTACTGTGTTACAGCTACACTGCCAGTGCCTCACCCCAAGAACAGTCTGCTACACAACAGTACAAAGACGAATTCATACATATCCTCAAAAAAGCGTGCTTCAACACTAACGTCACATAATGGAATTATTATCTTTACTCACTATATATTCAAGAGATGTGCACACTGCACACATGTATACTTTTCTGATACAACATCACTTTGATGGTGGTTGACAAATCATCTGCTGCACAGATGCATATAAATGAGTTATTTAACAAGGTATGCATCTAAACTAAGCATTATTCAGTTCTGGTTTTTGAGGCAGTATCAGCAGGTAAAGATAATAACAACATACCAAGTCACAGACAGAAACAAGTGTCGTTATCAGAGAGACTTGCTGTCAACACCATACAAGGACATTAGCTTTAAAAACAAGCAGACAGCGACGTACACTGTGTGCAGCAGCACTCAGACTCTCATTAAGAAAAGTGGTCACCGAGTGTGTTTGCTTCTTTCATCAATGTCACAGATTACTGCAAGAAGATTATTAGCCTGGCGCTTCTTACAGTGTGTATCCGACACACAAACCTCACATACACACACGCGTACGGAGACTATGTTTCTGCTCACAAATTCAGACACACTCCTGTGCATCCAGACACTTGTTTTGATTGTGTTAGAAACAAACACAGGGCTCAGTGTGTAGGACCGACAGACTCATGTCGTGCTCCCTCTACAACCCTTTCATACACAAATCAGCAGCGAGTCTCCGCTGGCCGACATGGCAAACTCACCATGCATTTAAAACAGACCGCAAGGAATGAGAGCACACAACACAGCACAATAAACAACCAGAGAGGCAGGCTCAGAAAAACAGTCACTTCAGAACAGAGAGAGTTCCAGCTCAGAATTATGAGATTATTTATTCATTTCTGTCGTCCTCCTCAAACACACAAAGATCTCCAGGGTCTAAAGACAAACTGTAAACCACTGCCAGGAGACCACGATGACAATCTGAGCAGTTTTTGGATTCAGATTTATAACCATGTGTGTCTATGTCTGTATAAGTAAGATATCTTTAAAGGATCTTTTTGATATTGCACCAAAACATAGGAGTAATGTCATACAATAGGCCAAAAGTGCATGTTACTAATAAGACGAAGAACGGCTCCATTCTACTCAAATTTCCCAGTAAATGATAAGGATGTGACTATGAGCCACCAGGACCCTGAAAATGAAGCAGCTAAATGGAATTCAGCCATCGTTCATTTTATTATTCACACCTGTGTTTTTCATACTGACATGCTAAACTGTCCTCACAGGGTAAACACCTTTACCCAGCCATCTGTTTTAAACTCATAATATACAATATTTTAAAATATGGGGGCATTTTGCATACATTTTGCTAATGATACAAACACTCAGTAAAGACTCTGAACACTTGTTCTATTGCTGCAAGTAACTGGGCTACCAGCTGTGCCACCTTTCACAAAACTCTTTCAGTATCGGGCGGTACTCACATGGAGGTATTAAGTGTGTGGCCGACAGTCACTAGATTTAGAGCAAACGCAGAGGAGAAGCAAACATTAAAAAACATCAGGTGAAATCGAAGCCATTTACTAACTCGAAAACTTTCTTGGTTTTCCATAATTGTTGGATTTCTGAGCTTCTCTTTGGTAAGAATCAAGCATAGAAACAACTCACCTGTTGCTCTGTTCATGCTCCCTGTTCATTCCTGGGGGAACTAAGGATTTATCTCAGCTGCCAGATGGGGGGAATTAAGCTGCTCTAAAGGCCTTAGAGGGGGCTTCAGCTATTGTAAACAATCATCATCAGTATACATCCAGACAAGACACGGGAGGCTAGCTCAGCTCCTTGCAGACAGACAGACAGACAAGTAGGCAGGCAGGCAGGCAGCAGCAGGGCCGTAATCACCTGACTGTCAGGCGAGCTAAGGCTGCATCCAGGCTAGACAGGTGGAGTGGAGGTGTAGGGACAGGAGACCGAGAGAGAGAGACAAAAGAGAGAGAGGGAGAACTCCTGCTGTGCTGTCATTCCCTGTCCCACCAAAGCTGCCACGAAACCAGTCAGCCCTGCCAACAGGGGCACTACAAGGATTTTGACAGGGTGATACGGGCTGAATTTTGAGTGCAGCGAAAAGAAGTGTTACAGTGAGCTGTTCAGGATGGCCTGGTGACTAAGATATGACGGCTAATCTGCTTAGCAGGCACAGCGAGAGCTGAGGACATGAGATATACTGTGCAAAGAGGACTGGTGAGAGGAGTGACTGTATAAAGCTGTACAAGTATTTAAAAGACTCCTCAAATGCCAAACATTCTCTGGTTCCAGCTTTGTGAGGATTTTCTGTCCTTGTAAATTCAATATCTTTGGGTTTTGGACTGTTGGTCAGACAAAACAATTTCAGGACTCACTTTGGTTCTAGGAAACTGTGATTTTTTAAAAAGATTTTATAGACTTAATGAACTGATCAATCAATTCTCATTTACTATGCTTTGATAAGATACTTTCTGATTAAAATAACTGATCTAGACTTTTTTTTTAGACTATGCTTAATTAGACTTCCTTCTTTTACAGCTACTTCAGGTTAAGACAAAATGAAATATTGCATTTGAGATGCTTGGCATTTTTTGTTATGTAAGAAAAAAAAGGATTTTTGTTAAAAAAAAAAAAAAAAGTCCATAATCATCAACATGAGGTATTGAAAACAATCATTATTATCATTCATTGTATTTTTTAATCCATGTGTGGTATGGGCAGCAGTTATGAAAAAAGTACCCTTCTGGACTGGAACTTAGGTAAAAGACAACTAAAATGGGAAAATATCACTGAAGTGAACATTTTCAAAATAGTAAAATAAACAATAAAAACCTGGATCACTGTGAGGACACTGCACCCTACAAAATGCTGTTCAACTTACAAAACACAGACAGGAAGCTTGTTCCAGTTTCTCTACTTGCACATTCACCAGAGGTCACAGTGCTTTGTATGAATCTGTGCAGCCAGTTGGAGTGGATGCTCTGAGCTGCTGTATCTAGTTTAAAAAAAAAATCAGTTTCCTGCACGGACCATGTAAAAACCTGAGAGCCATGAGAGGAAACAATGAAGCCAACACTACATCTCTGATCCACAGATTAGAGGAGAAGCTAAAGCGACAGCACACATTATTCAGAAAAGCGAAGCAGGCATGTATGTTGTACACAAACGCATGTCCCATGCTTTGAAACAGTCAGAAGCTCCTGTAGCCTCAACTCAAGCAACTGATACTTGCTCTGCAACCTCCAAGTAGTTCCTGACAAATGTGAAGCTTGTCCAACCAGCCAGGCTGGTGGGCTCACGCTATGAACACAGAGCAAAGCAATGCTCGCCGAAAAATCTAGCTTACACTGCTGAGGAGAGAAAGTAACGTTGATAACACATGTACCAGCAATATTGCATAGCAAACTTACCTCATGATACAGAGAGACACGTTTAGTTCATCGATTCAGCAGCAGGATTTTCAGATTTCACTGGCAGACTTCGCAGCATCAGGAGTCGGTTGCCTTGAAAACCGCAAAACTTAACACAGGAGACCCACCCCTGTCACCATGGCACACACCCCACAACAAACCACCACCAAGTTAGCGGCTGACTTACACACTTTTAAGACTAACGTTACACATTAAACAACGAAATTTAGCATGTTGTATGAACTGCGGAGTAGCGCAGAGAAAACGGTGGGTAACGGCAACGTAAAGCTAACTAGCTAACACACAAGGTGCCAGTTTCAAAAGTTAGTTATCGTTACCGTCACTGACTCCCCGTTTAGGCATCAAACCAAACGCAAACAAACCGCATTCAGACGTCTTTCAACTACGTCGTGTTGGTACCGTAATTCTGAAGGAGTTACTTGAGTTAATTTCTCTTGAGGAAGTCAGGTTTCAGATTAATTTAGGCTAATTATCAGTCGTGAGCAGTGTGGCACTGATTTTAGTAGTTTCCTAAGGCAAAGTAATAGTAAACTTTGGGTCCTGAGCTTAGTATTTCAGGCATTTTTATTTTCCTTCAAACACACCGACTACAAATTTTTCGTTTTTCCGACAGTTGCCCTGACTCTAAAGTTAACCGTCTCTAAACTTAATGTAGACATAGTCATTTATTTGTGCATTTTGTGACGGTGGTGTTACCTGACAAGCCGAGTTCAGGACGAAAAATCTGGGAAACCATTGAAGTCAAGAACTGAGTGATGATTGGTTGTAAGGTTGCTCGGGGGCAGGTCGTAGCGATTGATCAATGGGAATCTAAAAGTGGGCGGTTGTGGTTGAAAGAAAGGGCCACAGGGGGGCACCATATCCTAACTATTCTTCATCATCCACTGAGGAGAAGGGGACGGTCATCTCTACTGCTTGTATTCAAAAGAGGAAAATGTCATTTTTACAATTTTAATCTTTATGAATGTCCAACGCAGATTTTCATCTGTAGGCATACACATACAGTAGAAAAAGAAACAAAAGACACAAAAAGTGTATGAGATTGTTTGTAGTAAAGGAAAAATAAATTACTTAATTAAAAAAAAAAAAAGGTATTGTTAAGACATTGTGTAGGGGGATTATACAAGAAATAGGTCATTTTTTTAATATCCAAATAGTTTTGAGTTTTGATTCTGGCTTTTATCAAACATTTAGATACATATTTTACAACCATTCTTGGAAAAAAAAAAAAAAAAAAAATTTTTCTTCAATCCGCCTTACTTTTCCCCAGGCAGAACCTTTAAATTATAAAACAGCAAAAAAAAAAAAAAATCATCATTTGATCTTTCCTGTTTAAACATGACAGTGACCCCATGCATAAAGCATGAATCTGTGAAAAAAGGATTTTACCCAGGTTTGTGTGGATGACCTCACCTTCTCAGAGGAGTGCAGGGCCAACTGCGAGATGTTCCAGCAGCAGATTAATGGCCATGGCCATTCAGAAAGTGCCAGTATGTTTGAATTACACTGTCGTGAACCAGAACACAGACTGTTCTCAGTATTTAAACGGAAAATGAAATGTACTGCCAAACTTAAATCATTTGCTTTATAAAGGCAGAAAAGATTAGAGGTGAACTGTATTTTTAGGCACAATTACACAAAAAGTCACCCTGAAAAATAAGCCTTATCCATCCTGGCAGACTATTTCATACAATATTGCTCCATTACAGTATAAGGGAGAGCAAAGTAATTCATGTCATCTCAAGGTCAATGATCTGCAAAAATTATTATACTTCCACTACACTATACATGGCCTAACAAAATCTGTGTAGTAAAAACGTAAGTCCCATGTTGAAGATTTGTAATGACTCAGTGCATTAGGCTGATTAAGAATAAGGCAACAAGCTTACATGTGGGCACAATATCAAGGCGCCCACATCTTGTTAGCAGGATGTGTAGGAAACGCTGTCCATATTTCATCATCATTTCAGACTTTAATGATCAATTTTTAAAAAACATTTGCATGACCATATTTTATTATTACTCCCATTTTTCTTCATGTGTTATTTATCCTGTTTGGAACAATACATTTGAATTACATCAACTATCAGAATGATAGTGAAACAGAACTGAAAGAAACCCAGAGATGACTTCTGACATCAATCAGGCCTCTCTTGTCTCAGGACATTCCTGCAATAATCTCAAACTTTTCCTTCACCGAGGAAAACAGTCGATTGCTATTTGGCAGAGTATTTTATGGTCACTGGCACTGACCCAAAACCTGGTCTGCATGTCTCAGAGATCACTGCCTTGGGGCTGAGACAGCGTGTTGTTGGCAGAGCTGGTTGGCAGAAGTCTGTATGTTCACTGCTTTCACTATAATACAAAGACAGAGCTGAAGATCCTGCTGCTGCTGGAGGAAAAATACATGTCAGAGCTGCTTTCTGACGACAAAAAAAGTGAAAAGTACCAAACAAACTCAACCGAAAATTAGCAGCCTATAATCATTGCTTGAGAGCAGCCATCAGAAAGACAAGCTGGTGACGTGCTGGTTTTTAATCATAGAGCATTTCAGAAGCAGCACAGTGGTCCAGCTGGACCACGTGCAGGTTAAATGAATTTGAAATTAGGGCTTCAGCCAATTAATATTTTCATTATCCAGGAATCTGTGGAATTTGCATGGCCATTCCAATTTCCCAGAGCAAGTGGATGTCTTGACAGTGCTTTATTCAACCGAAGTCCAAAATTAAAATACATTAAATGTACAATTATATAAAACAGAGTAAAGCAGAGGACCCTCACTTTTGAGGGGCTTGACCCAGAAGCAATTTTTACTCAATAAGTAAGGCGAGTAAGCTTTATTTGTAAAGCCTAAAATCATAAATACCAATTTGCCTCAAAGGGCTTTACAATGCTTCAAACACAACACAAACATAAGATTGTAAAATAATAATAAAAAAGAAAAACTTCACCATTTTAGAAAGAGGAACAAAGTGCTTTTGTTGTCCGTGGCCTACAAACTCATGAGTCCATTTGGAGTTGGGATGGGATGGTGACCCGTCCAGCATATCGTGCCTCTGACCCCACTCTGCATGCTTGAACAGGCTCCTTCAGCTCCAGTGTGACCCTGAACAAGATAAGTGGTTTGGAAAATGGTACAATTCAGTGGAGTATTAACCACTTCCAATATGAAAGCTGCTTTTGTATCTTTGATTTGGCAAAGGAAGAAAATTCAGAAGCAGCAATAACAGATCATTTTGAACTGAAATTAATCTATGAAGAGGCTGAACAGACAAGAGGCAAGTATACAAATAAATCCAAACCGTTTGTGTGGTTTCTACAGTATGTGGCCAAAAGTATGTGGACACTTGAACATGAGGCTACACCAACGTTAGTCCATTGCAAAATCATGGACAATAATGATAATGCTTTAAGAGCTTCCTCTCTTTTTTAAAGATTTTCCACAAGATTTTGAAACCTAGCTACAGGGAATTGCTCCCTGTGAGCCACAAGAGCATTAGTGAGGCCAGCACCGATATTGGGTGATCAGGTCTGGCTCACATTCGATGTTCCAGTTCAGTCTAAAGGTGTCCAGTTGAGGTCAGGACTCTGTGCTGGCTGGTCAAGTTCTTCCACACCAAACTGGGTAAACCAGTTCTTGTATGTGCAAGGCGTCATTCTCATGTTGAAACAGGAAAGGGTCAAACACAATCTGTTGACATAAAGTTGGAAGAACACTTGCTTGAACTAAAGGGCCCAAACTATGAGAAACATCTTGACACTAACATAATGTGGACAGGGGTGTCCACATACTTTTAACCATCTAAGTGAGCAACAACCTCAAAATAAAAGCAGACAGCTTGCTGGTTTTGTGTGCAGTTATCTTTATTGAAAAATTAAACACACTTTCTGTATAAATAGCATGTCATTGTACAACATCCCTTGTTAAAATGTGCTGGAAGCAGGCAAAAAGACAGATGGACTTACTGACTGACTGACTGACTGACTGACTGACTGACTGACTGACTGACTGACAGGAAAACAAAAGCAAAAACGTGGCAGCTAATGTGCATCACAGGATGGGAAAATGACCGCCAACAAAATCAACTCGTGCAGCTAATAAAGCAGGAGGCCCACTCAGTGAAACAATACAACATTATCAATGGAGTCAGTAGGTGCTGCTGGTTGCTGTACAACTCTGACCTTTGTGGGCAAGCAGGGCTGGGGGTGTGGGGGTGAGGGGTATACTGTTGCACCTTGCCACAGCATGAACAACAAGTCAGCGTCTGAGCTGTCATGTCTCATGTCAGAGCCAAGGCCAGCACCTCTCTGTCTTGGCATCTGATTAATGAGACTGTCAGCAGCTTCCATCGCTTCCCTCCATCATCCCTCCCTCCTGGATGGCCCTTTAATATCAGGTCAAAGAGAAGGCCGAGCCGCTATCGACATGTGTCTACAAGATGGGGTCATTATGGAGTTAACGCTCAAAAAGTTTCTGTGATGAGCAGGGATGGCTTGACACTTCTAATTTGCTTCATAGATGTTTAAAGATATAAACGCAGGTTTGATGTAACAATGGCTGTTGCTTTTCCCGTACAGCTTCATTCATTCAGCGTCCACATTTGACTGTCTCTGAGACGTGTTTGCATTTATCTACATTTCACCTGAGCAGAATACAGCCAGCAGCAGGGAGCAGGGGTTCAGTGTCTTGCTTAAGGGAACTTTGGCATTAATGAACACATGCAGCTGTTGCAGAGACTGAACCAGCGAGCAGTAAGAATGCAGCTGTACCTTGTTCTTGATTATTGTGGCATTTTGTTGCAGAATCTCAACCTTTCACATGATTTGTTTGAAGCATCATAAGGGCTTGGAAAAGCATCTTCTGGGATCTTAAAAAAATATGTCACCAGGATAGAGGCAACTGGTTAGAAATGCATTTTTCCTCATTTGGGATGTTTGGCTTCTTTTATTGAAGGATAAGATTATAATATCATTTCTTTTTTTGTCAACAAAACAATGAATTGATCCTTCTAAGTACTGTCTTTGGATCTTATTCATCTGTGCCATAGAGCTTCATTGCTGTCCAAAAACTATTTAAACCACATCAATAATCCACATCGAGCCACCCACAGGTGGGATACATGTTCCTTCATTACCATGAACTCACACGTTGTAGTTCATTTTGACTCAATCTCACACACGCCGTCCAACTGCTGTAAATACTCATCAGAACCCAAATTGTGTATTATTCTGCAGCTGAAGATAGTTCCCAATAAATGCACGGCAAACTACATCCCATACTTTATATCTGTGACTCTTTTAAGATTTAAGTCTTCAGCAGGAACCAAAGGGCCACAGACGGGTAGAAAAGTATTGAGAGCCTGACTAACACGTTGTTGGTTTGAGCCTTTTCATGGGATTTGATGACAGTTCCAACAACATACTTTCCTTTTCTTGGAGGCAGAAAAACACCTTCATGTTCCTTATAAATAAGTCTACTTTTGATATTGGAAGATAGATTATTATATCGGCGAGATGTTCTTGCTTTTTTCCTCCCCCTTTCTTCGTCTCCTCTTTGAAGGGAGGTGTCACATGTGATGCTTAAATGCTCAGCTCCAAAAACAAAGGCCTTCATCCGTGAGGCTGTGATTCCTTCTAGATTAGATTGTTTAACGGAGAGTAATTCCACTGAGAGGACGCACTCCAGCTCCTCATCTGTCTGAACATTTCTCTATCTCTCTCTGTCTTCTTATCTAGCACCTTCTGTCTCACACACATATAGACACACACACACACACACACACACACACACACACACACACACACACACACACACACACACACACACTGATGCATCCTGAATATTAAATCTGTTAGCAGTTGAAGTGAGCAGATTATTTAATACAGTGGACAATATCACCTACAAAAATGTTATATAAATCCTGCAACAGGACTAGACTTACTGTTAAAGCCTTAACCGTTGAAACATTATTTTGATTTAGAGGTCCAGGCTGTCCTTTAAAACCCTAAAACATGAGTCACACAGTGGATTTGTCTCATTGCGATTCACTTCTTCAGTTGTATCATGTCACTACTTTTAGGTTGACTCCCTTTTAACTATGCAGCACTTAAAGATTCTGATGGTACAATCATAATCCAAGGGAAAAAATCCCAGTTTCACAGTTATAATGCATTCATTTACTTCACAACACTCTGGATGTATAAGATCACATTTCTGATTAAAGGTTTTATTGTATTTTGTCGGCACAATCTATATCTATATGTATATCTCTTTGGAATTAAATACAAGCTACTTCTGTAAACATCCATGTCAATATTTCCTTCTTGAACAAGTCAAAGGCTGCAGGACCTCTGTCTGCAGCAGACCTCTTTTGATCAACAATATTAAAATAATTGTTTAGTATTCTGTTTGTGTATTTTTGCCACATTTCTTTTGGACCTGAGTCAAGAGCTTGTAAAACATGGTTAAAAAAATGATCTCATTGGCTTTTGTCTTAAACAGTTGCTGCATTTGACTTATACATAATACAGGAATGGTGAAAATAAATAGTAAAAACACACTGAAAGAGACAAACTCTATATCTCTTTGCTTTGCAAAGACTGCAGAACCTCTGTCAGTCTGTCTGTCTGTCCACTACTTACATTTATTTGAGGTCCTTTCAGTTCATATGCTCATGCAGAAATGTGAGCATGTTCACATTTGCAGCACTCTGTCTTGACCTCTGAGGGAACATCATATTGGCCGTTTGCACTGAACACACTTTCCAAAGGCACGCTTGTAGCTGGGACACACAGGTACTGTACTTTCCAGCCACTTTGAAAAACAATGGCATTTCTCCCACATGCGCCTTCCAGACAGGCTTTTCTCTTTCCTCTAGCTGGAGCTGCTGCTGGAGGCTGCTCTGTGTCTGGATGTTCTTGGGTTGTAAGTGCCATTGTTTCATCACTGCATGCTTTGACTGTGCCATCCAAATTCTCAGCAAAGCTTCCTTTAAATCCTGGCATCCACAAAACTGGATATGTTCAGCACATTCTTCTTTCCTGTGTATTTCTCAGCTGCAGCAGCAGCAGCTCTTGTCTCATTATCTGTTTCACTTGTTTAGTGAGAATGCTGTCTTCCTATTGATCTTGAAGTATGTGTCTCACTGTTGATGTCTTCCAAGACTGGCTTCAGGGAGGAAAGTTTGACCTGTCTCTCTGAGGCCAGGACGTCAGTGAAATCATGGAGACGGCAAAGGAGCTGCTGTGCTTCCTCCAGGACAGTGATGTCATTGTCTTTAGGGATGGGAAGCTATGTGTGTCCTGATAGCACCCCACAGATGGCCTGCTGCTTCTCCAAGAACCTGGAAATAATTTCTAATGTGGATCCCCACCTGGTGACCACATTGTGAATTAGCGAATGCTCCAGGACGGTCATTTGTGCCGGCTCCTTTTTAAGCTCCATTACATGCTTTGTTTGCAGATTCCACCCATGGCATCTTGAAGACTTTGGAAAATCCCAGATTGAAATAGTGATGGAAAAAAACGAAACACAAGTGACATTTTCAGATGCTGTCTTTATGTTATTGGCATTGTCTGTTGTAATTCCAGACAGACTTGCTTTCTTTATCTTTCAGTCCTGGAGCATATTTTCATCATTTCTGCAGCATGGTCTTCTGGATGATAAAGTGTCTGAAGACAGTGAGACTTAAGCTGTCAATCAGAGTGGAGAGAGTGAACTGTAAAGCTCATACTGGGCTCAACTCCAGAACCAGAGCTGGTCCACTGGTCTATAGTTGCACCAAACCACAGGAGGTTCTTTTCGGAGCTTTATATTGTGGCACTGGCTCATTCATTAGATGAAGAAATCCAGTTCTTTCCAAAATCTGAAATGGCATCATGTCTTTAGAGATTAAATAAGACACAACATTTTTCAATCGTGGGCTTGTTTTGAGCATAGGGAAAGGCTGTAGGGAATCACACAGCATTCTGGGTCGGCTCCACCATTTCTGGAGGACGGTGCACTGAGCTGCAGTAGCTATCATCATCTGTCAGTGTCACCGGGCATTCGTTATCTGTCACTTCGTCAACATCAGAAATGGAAAACGTACGTATGAAAGGCAAATAAAGAGCCATAAAGAGCAGCTCTCAGCAGATATCTTCCTGCTGTTGAAGACGCCACATTTCATAGTCAGTCATTTGTCACTTGTGTTTGAGGGGACTCCCTCTCATGATAGCACACATACCTTTGCTTACCTGAACAGCATTTTATGCTGATGCAATGTTTCGCTCCGCCTGCAGTCTGCCAGCCGCACTGGCAATTGTCTATATTTGTTTACTTTCCTCCCTGTACATCTGTTGTTCATAGAAAACTAATATACCAAAAATAATATACCATAATGTCTCTTGTCTAAGAGTGAGATTGAAAACAGGTTGAAAAGCCGTGACCTTTTAAAGTGCTCTTAATAGTGAAATCACTGCATGTCTACTTTTAACTCCTGGTTCTGTGAGGCAGAGGGAGACTGAAACATTCATCAAACTCTATTTTGAGAATTTTTTTTTTTTTTTTGTGGTCCTTGAATATAGATCTGTCTCCTAATCCTGAAAGACATTTGAAACTGTTTCTGAAAAGGGGAGGATGCCACTTACAATTTTAGATATTTCAGATGAAGGGAGAAATTCAGTGTCTGCTCATCGAGAAAGTTCACATAAGTCCAGTTTGGATATTTGTTAGGGATCCTCTGGAACTGTAAAACACTGTTTTTGCTAAACTCTAGTGGTTTAACTTCTCAGCTTGATGCAATCAGGTACACATGTGACTTCACTGGGAGTGACAACAGGTGCAACCAAGCAAACTTCTGACCAGAGAGGGCAGCAAAACACAGCTTTAAAGCCTGGTGTTACTCGTTAAGGCTGCAGGAATAAATATTTTTTTATGTCAACAATGAATCAAATGACTGCGTGTAATCTGGTTTGGGAGCCCACAGAGAATAATCACCAACTCTGCAGCTTTACTTTTGTAGCCCATTTTAGTTCATTGTTTTGGTTTCACAGCTCATTTACTGAATGGTAAACTCAAAGCTCACCAGAAAGTCTGGTTCTTTCTCTTGGGGTCATTTTGGGGCATTATAGGTTCAAAAAATGCTGGATATGGGTATGACCTTTAAAAAAATGAACCAGTGCATCCCTAACATTTGTTTTTTGTTCATTAAAGGCTGACATTTTGAAGACAGACAGCAGGGATATGATGTAAAAACACAGCACGGATGTGTTGCGCTCTTCTCTCAGTTGTCACCACAATGATTCAGGAGTGTTTGACAGCGATTTCTCACAGAGCTGCTCTGTTGGCATTCTTTAAAAAGCCCAGACTACCAGTTCATTTCCTCGTGTGTCTCATAAAGCAGCTCTCTTGGTGACATTTACATTCTTCTTTATTTGCCGTCTCCTTGTTTAAGAGTGTGTTTTTGCTCTTTTCATCCATTAACTGCAGACAAGCACACAACACTCACATTAAACACACATACAAAACACACACAACGCCATGATTAATTACTCAAATCACTTCATATTTCTACCTGCAGCCTAATGTGAGTCTCTGGAGTGACACATGGAGGATGTTTGCGGTACATCCTCTCCACGCTTGCACTCTTCCTGAGAAGAAGCAAATCATCAACGCAACAACAATCGCATCTCATTCGTTACTCAGTCATCTCTCTCATTCTCACTCCTCATCTCTCTCGCTCCAGCTCTCACTCTACCTGATTGCTTATCTCCTAATTGCTTTTCTATAAATGGATAAAATGTGTGTGTGCATGCACACACACGTTCCATGCGTGAGCATGCGTGGAGGAGTGTAGCAAAAGTCTTTGGCAGTGTCGTCCTCTAAATGTCTCATTACTCCCCTCTTGGGCATAATTGCCGCATTGAGCATGGCTTCAGCAAGACCCCCAGGGTGAATATAATTAAATCTAAATTACAAAGTAATATCATCAATTGTTATTCAGCAGGGGGAGTAGCAGGAGAAAGGCTGAGCAGTTTGAGGGTAAACCTGAGGGATTTTGGCCCCTCTGAAAGAACCTCCACACTAAACTGGCCAATCTGAAAACATATCTTTGATCAAGCTTTTTGGACACATGAAGCTGAGTCTTTAAAGCTGCTCTCTAGAGTGAATGAATCTGAAGACAACAGCCTCGTGTTTTAGTGTGTAGAGGGAAATGTGGCTCCAGTAAAGGTGTTGTTAAAGTCAAAATCTTGAGAGTTGCATGAAATCGAGCTCAATTTTTGATTCTATTCATGGCTGGCATTTTTTAAGCACTGGCCATTCACTTAATACTAAAATTAACAGCACTGTATCAGACTCCCTGCCTCTTCAATGGCCATGTCTGGCTGGCCCATGTATTTGAAACACAAGCACATATTTTCCTTCACACTGTAGTTTACTATTTACTCTTCTGTAATTACCTCCCTGTACAAGAGTTTTAATGGTTCCTGCACTGGATTCAGATTGCTTCTACGCGCATGAGGGATTCACAGGAAACAGCATGCTGCTCATGTTTTCACACATAAATAGAATTTTCAAATTTAGCTGACTAAGTGATGGAGAGGTGGAAAAGAAACCGTGAATGATGTGCATTTGTGTGGAACTCATGAAGATTCCAGTCATTTACGTCTTTTTTGATGTCTGATCAACAAATATGAGCATGTAATGTGTATATTTGTTTACCTGACATGATTTTATCCATTCCTTTTTTGTAAAAGGGTGATACGCTGACAGGCCAATAGCATCACTGTAAAATTTGTAGAATCATCATCTTTGAAATATATATATATATATATACTATATGTTGATGATGCAACAGAGGTTACAGGCTTTATAATTCTTATAGGAGTATCTTTATGTGTACATTATATATGCATCTGTATCTACATTTGTTCATTTTTACATATACAAATCCAAGCTTGTAAAGTTGAGCATGAATCAGTCTTAGATGTGCAGTTGTCTCTCAGACAGAAGCAAATAATAAATCAAAGAAACTGACCATGGGACGTGGGAGTGCTACGAGAAGTTCCAGTGGGTTTCAAACAGTTGTAAATCCATGTTTTAACACAGAGAGAACAAACCAAAGGTATACGTTTCACTACTTTCTGTTTTAGTGCATAAGGTCTCACAGTGGGGAGGTAACACGTTGAGGAGAATCCTGAACGAAGTCCACAGTAGAAGTAACACCTTGTAAATTTGAGTATCACGTGTCCACACTCAAGGTTGGGGTGTATGAGAAAGGAGAAGGGCTCAGAGATCAGTTGGTAGTTTGTTTTAGTCTATCTAAAAGAGTTGTGCCATTTAAATCAATAGACGCTTGGAGTTCTTCCCCTCACGTCATCCTCGGACTCTTCTTCTCTTGCTGCTGCCCTCACCATCGTCCTCTCTCCTCCGTTCAGCTATAGCGCCACGTTGAACTCGGTCACCAGGAAGTCCACGTGGTCCCTCTCTTTGGTCTTGAAGGCCTCAGCGATGAGGCGTGCGGCGTCCCTGTGCTCGCGGCCCCTCAGGGAAATCCCGTTTACCTCCAGGATCACCTGACCCACTTTCAGCTGGCCACAGTTGTGAGCTGAACCACCCCTCTGAGGGAGAGACAGAGACAGAAAGATGTATGTGGATTTTAAAAAAACTTGAATTTGAGAGTAAGAACCAATAAAAACAATGATGTCAGAGCCACTCGTACAAATAGATTTGTTAATAAGCTGCATGCATCACTGATTTACTTGCTGGATTCAACAATTTCCCCAAATTTAAAAACTTCACTGAGGCACAAGCAAGATTCATGGGTGGTTCAGACCTGCACAAGCCAAGCACAGATAGCCTGCCTCTACCTGAAGTGTGAAAAGAATCATAATGCCTTACTCTGAATAAATTTGGATACATTTGGAGTTTATGAGTGTGCTCACATCTGTAATTTGGTTTATTTGGTCCATAACAAGGAGAGAAAAGTTACATTTGAGTTCTAGTCTGCTTGTGTTCACCTCATTACAGACAACCCACAGCTGAAAACATGAAGCTGTATGGACTGACAGGGACCTCATCGGTTTACACTCTTGGTCATTCTACATTATCAGCGTTACATGGACCATGGGGGGAAACACGTTTTGGTTTCGGTGACTGACAGCAGGTCAAATTGCAATTTTCTGTGCCTTCTGTTTTTATGCATTTTCTCTGGTGTTAGAAGGAGCTTGGAAGAAATATCTTAACAGGAGTCAGCAGTATAAGAGGACCTCATAAATACTGACAGACAGAAACGAGACAAAAAAGACGTGTTTGTCTCTTTTCACTCACTTTTATTGGCCAACTAAAGTTAGACAAAGCAGGACACAAGCTCATCACACCTCTGTTTTTACTCCTTTTTACTTTTTAACACATCAGGAAAAACCAGCTCTTGTGTGGTGACATACATTTGTTTTATGATGTTTCCAAATCTACAGAACAGAGCTCACGATCAGCAGCCTCGATCTGGCTGTTCAGTCTGCAGCACAGTTTGATTCAACCAAAGAATCTGGTTAGGTGTGAAAGCAGCAAAAATATGTAATGTTTGTGTCTGCTGATTTTTGACAGCTGGACTTGAAATTCTGCAGTGTGAAGTTATTCATTTATTTTTTCTCTTGGGTGCTGTTTTTGTGAATGAGACTTGCCTAAAAATGAAGCAGGGCAGGCAGTCTTACAGTATATAGCAAGCTGGGGCAGTGTATCTATCAATGATCACGTCTCATAAAGGTGCATTTGCTCATGAATAAGACATCAAGCTGAAATGAAGACATGGAACATTTGTACAAGCAAGGCTCACAGAAAAGGTACAGTTTTAGGATAAGAATACAAAAATGTTCTTGACTGAGGCCCAGCAGGTCTGCTGTACGACTGATTCATAGCCTAATACACAAAATGTCATGCTCAATATAAAAATGACAGCCCAGCTTTGCTTTCCCATTTAACGCATGAAGAACAACACAAAACACCACCTTCCTTGTTTTGTACAGCATCGGGAAAATGTAAAAACAAAGAGACATGAAAAAAGCAGGGACATATATCATTTCTTGAAAAAAAAATCAACTTCATCTCTGAGAAACAGAATTCTTCTGTCTGTGGCTGAATGTAATAAAGGCAAAAATTTCAAGGGTGACAACAATCTTTACATCAAAAATCTAACTACATTCCAGGTCCAGGGTTATCCTGCCAAAACAGGTCCACTTGTGTCTGTACCTCAGAGGCCCTACAACCCTACATTGCCTGCAAATAAACAAAATCCTCACAGTGCCCAGGCTGAAATTTAAACATCCTCCCATAAATGTGACAGGTACTTCATTTGCATACAGGAACAGAGCTGCCCTGTCACAAAAAACACATTCCCAGCCACACAGCCACATAAATATAGACCCCCCCCCCGGCCCTCAGAGCAGACAGTGAAGGCTCAGCAGTGAATGTATGCAGACTCACACCTTTAAAAAGAAGTGTGTGATCAACAAAATGGAACGCTTTCTCCTGACTGAACACCTTGATTACAAAAATGTCGCCTGTTCCTGACACTTTGAGACACGCACAGGACAGGATGAAATTCACAAAACAAACAAGGACCTGTGTCTCATTTCTTGACTAAGTCTCAGGTCCTTGGCAGTGAAATCAGGAGACTCTGAAAGAACCAGCAGATCGCTGCCCAACAGGTCCCACAAGCATCAGCAAAACTTTGGAATGCCATCAATTTCAGTATCCTTGGCCACAGGCTGAATTGCTGACCAGAGGTGGTTAGCTTGTTTGAAGTAAGCATCTAAAGCCCCTCTCTGCTCTGGAGAACTCAGAATGCTTGATGCCACTCGATGCTTCTCTGAAGCAAACCTGACTGAAAAGTCATATTTGTTCACCTTATCTGCTTCTCCTCTGAGGTCACATACCCAGAGGATAGACAGACGTGATGAAGACATGACTGCTGTTCTTTCCCTCTCTCCAGTCTAAAATGGAAATCAGCAGCAGCCTGCACATTTTTAATCACAATCCAGACTGCTCAGAACAGCTTTCATTATACATGGATGTCTCTGCTGTAGATGATTTATGTCCATTACCAGCATTAAGTGCCAATGCAAGAAGCAGTGTGTTCTTTATGCTGAGAGGCAAAATGTAATGACCTCCGAACACCTTTTACGACACACCCTTGCACTGCTGCAT
Source organism: Chaetodon trifasciatus (assembly GCA_037975065.1). Lineage (NCBI taxonomy): Eukaryota > Metazoa > Chordata > Actinopteri > Chaetodontiformes > Chaetodontidae > Chaetodon > Chaetodon trifasciatus. Next base: position 17,664,151 of record JBBMOE010000003.1, read on the forward strand.
GGCAAACATCTGGAATCGGCTTGGTCAAGCATTTTGCTTCACAAACACTGGAGGTCCGCTGCAGGTGAACTGCAGTATGGCTGCTTGTTGATTGGCTGAGCTGTCCCTGAGCCAATCACTTTCTCTTCTGCCAACTTCCAAAACACACCAGCAACAAAAGACGCCACCGTATTTCCAAAATATGAAAAGAACTACATGGATAGTTTCATTTTCCATTTTGCAGCTGCCCAGCACCAAACAGCAGACAGAGAAAAAACTAGGGGTGAAGAAAGTGAAGCATTTGGCAGCATCAAAGCCTGATACGTGTTTGGTGATGACCAAACCGGAGTTAGAAGGAGAGTTAAAGAACCAATATGTAGGATTTAGCCATATCTAAAAGTGATGTTGCAGACAACATGGACCCTCCCTTTCCAAACGTGTAGGAGCACCTACAGTGGCCGCGAAAATTGTGAAACTCTTTCGAGCCAGTGTTTGGTTTGTCCATTCTGAGCTACTCTAGAAAATTGGTTCGACTCCATGAAAAAGGACCCTTTCCATCTCCCTGAAAAGGACTCATTCTAATTTAACAAAAAAATAATGATTCTTATGCTCAGCTGATTCTACGCTGATGAAAACCAAACTGTGAATATTATATTCCATTTCTAGCAATAGATCCCCTCAATATTTCACGCTGGTCCTTTAATATTGGACTTTCATTCATCAGACTAGACACAAACCCAACTCTAAATGAATGATAATGTTGCTCTGTGTCTGCTGGATGCCTTTTTTCTTGCATGGTAGCAATAGCAGCTTTATAAAGCAGTAAAATGTCAAAGCAAAGTCTGTCACCTTCCTATGGACTTCTGCCACCAAGTAGCCATAAAAATACACAGATGCTGCTTGACACTTCATCTAAATTTCAAATCTAACAACAAATCTAAATCACGGGTTCCACTTTCTTGCGGTCTTATCACCAAATAAGACACAGACTCATGTTTTCCTTTGTGTCAGTTTCATGTTCTCGTCCTCCTGCCTGAGAGCTGACCTCATTACGAGAAACTCTGATGGTTAAAAACACCAGCGGTACCTTCCACACCAGGTCTGCATCGTCACATATCTTATTTACTGAGCCTACAACAATTACCCTGAGCTAGTGGAGCAGTTGGCCGTCATGATGGGAAGATGGCAGTGATAAGGTGCTGTCACTTCAGGAGGGGTGATGAGGACTGATAACGACCTGCCGGCCCTGCAGCAGCTTACTCATCTCTACTCCATCCTCAGCAGGTGTGATTGAGGCGACCTGAGGCGAGGGCCCTTGTGCCCACAGAGATAGGAAATACAGAAGCCAGAGGTTTGCTGTATTACGACTCCGCTGTGCTTACTTCCAATATTGCAGAGAAACGCTATTGTTCGGGGCACTGGCTTTGATGTGATCCCATCATGTCCCTCAGACAGAACCGAAGCCCATCGGAAAGCCTGGAACAAAATGAATCATTTTTTTTTCTTCAAAGCAAATTTATCATTCTGATGCTTGGTCCAGACTGGGGGAAGAACTTAGGTTGTGTGCCTTGCTCAAGGGCCTAATAACATTGAGTTAGCTACCCCCAGCAACAAACCAAAGTTTACACAGCTCACTTTTCCACCTTGAAAACTGAATGTGCAGAAAGACCTCCGCCATTTCTGTAACAAGTGACCTTGAGGCTGCCAAGTTATTAATGTGTCTAAATAACTGTGAAGCCACAGTGTTATTGGGATATCAGGGATGTAGCAGTGGTGTCGTGTAACTTGTGGCTTTGTCTGGCTTGTGATCAATTGGGTTTGCGCCTCAGCGAATCAAAAGTTGAAGGATGAAATCTATCCGATTCCAAAAATGCAGAGCAGTAAAAAATAATTTTAACCTTTTAACCATAAATTTTAATCTACTTACCTGAATGGTTTGAATCAACTGCAACTTTTTTGAACTGAGTTAATGAAATGAATTTTCACTTTTTTCATTAGTCTCCCAGTCAAGCGTGAGGTTGAGAGGTTGGTTTAAGATTGAACCATTTCTGTGGCTTCATTTCTTAAGTGTAACCTTCTTGCTCTGTGTGCTTTTGTCGCAGACAATCTGGACTCACATGAGCTTTTTCTCTTTAACTGATGAATTCTCCTGAAAAGCTGAGCTTCAAGAGGCTATCCTAAACAATGCTACTAACATAATGCTGTCTTTGCCGATACCACACGTGCTATAATACCACAGATGCTTTTAGAATATTTTTTCATATTCTATCGTTAATTTTGTATTTTCTAGTTATGTTTCTTGACTTGCAGTACTTTCCTTTTCTCTTCCTATGTTTTGACAAGAGGAGACAAATTCATTGCATGTGAAAACCTGCTTGGGAATAAATGTGATTCTGATTAAATGTTTTTCTTTCTTATGTTTGTGATATTTCCTCATAATGTAAGAGCTGGTGCTTTTTAATGTTTGAGTGAATGGAACTGAAAAACAGCTAAGGAACATATAATGAAGAAGCAGCTCTGACATAAAATCAGGCAAGCTGTCTTCTTGCTTCAGGAGACAAAAACAGAAACATCAGATAAAAAAAGTTTAAAAGGAGGAGAATGTGATGTCCCCTCTGCCTACATTTGTTTGGGGATTTCTATCAGTGCAGATGGGAGCAACTGCAGTTTGGGAATAAAGACATTTGTTTAGTTGGTCTGAATGCAGGCCTTCCCACAATGACCTTCTCTCCACCTACACAGCCACCAAACCCCCAAATACTGCATCCACCCACCACGCCAGACCTCCACTTCCTCATTTGTACAAATCCTCCACAGTCCTCCCCTCCATATTAACACCACTCTCACTTCTTTTGCATCCTTCACCCACACACTTGCCGTCCTTTCTTCCAGTGCACTCTTTGATTTTGAATGTGCTGATTTCCAATCCTTTTATCCCTCCCCTCGCAATCAGCAACCCTTTTTTCATTTCAATCACCACCTCTGTGGAGTGGGAGTCTGAGAGACAGCTTTGAATGGGGTGTGGACTGTATCTGTAGCTCACTGCTCTGATCTTTAAATTGTACTGCCCTGGTTCTCTGTGATTAGTAAATGATTAGTGCTACAGCTAGTGCTGAGCTAATACAAGGCTTTGTTGACTTGCAAATTACCATGGCAGACAGATATATGTGCACCCAGTCACAGTAACAGCTTTCTCCTGAGATGACGAGGTGACTCATTTCTGGCTAGTCTGTCAATATCTGGATTTCACTCTGCATAGTCAGGTGATCTGAATTTCCAGTACTTTTGGCTGGACTGCAGCAAAGCATGGCCAGCCCTGTAAACTAAAGTCTATCCCTGACTTACTGAGTGAGTGATGAAGTTACACCATTGGTTAGTGCATTTTCAAAATGAGTAGGCATCAACATTCCTCAATTACATCCTCAGGATGCTTTTGTAACAAAACTGTCCTCAAGGGGGCTTTTACAACAGTTCCACTCATTGACTGCCACTCATTCTTAATCTGTGGCACGCTAAGAACAGCATTGATATCATGCTGGTCTTGGAGACTACTAGCTGAAGACCTAAGGTTTGTGCTTTTGAAAGTGCAACCAGATGTTCAACAGTTATTATTGCTAACTTGACCACAGAATGATAAGGTCACCTTTTCAGGCCTTGGCAATGCAAAACGTGACACAGACAAGTTGGACTGCTGTGGACAAATATTTCAGCTTTGGTGTGAAACTGGGTTGCAGGAATTCACATTATGGACACTACCACTGACTATCCACTAACATTTTGGTCATAATATGGCACACATGGTCCAGCCATAATCTAGGTTTTGATCTAGTTATGTTCAGTGCAGGCTGCAACTGCTTGAGATGTAACATGTGCAGCACTATTCAGCCTCATCAACAAAATAAACATTAACTTATCTGAATGAATTCTTTAGTTATTATGTAAAAGGCATTATGCAGTCTCCCATAGGTGTTGCTGCTGACACTGTTTTTTTCCTTAACACCAACATCATACCAGCTGCCTCATACTTAAAAAGTACTGCAGTGAATTGCCAGTCTTCAGGCAGTGAAGACTTCTCATGGAGGCCACTAATGTTGTAATCATCTTTGTGAGAGCCGAAACGATGACAAAATTAGCAGGAATCTCAGTGAGTTCAGCTGCAGTGTGAATCCTTCTAAAGCCTTAAAGGAAATCAAATCCCACCTGGAGGGCGAGCGCATCACACCATTGTAGAGAATCCAAGAAAGCACCCTGGATATAAAAGAAACAGCTAACAATACCAGGAGAATACTCACCAAAATGGAGCCGACTGCATGTTAATAAGGATACCGCATTGAGTTGAGGTGAGCCTCGTGAGGGTATTATTCTAAACAGGATTTTTCTTCCTGACTCACCTGTATTGTGACAATTCGTGGCAGTGGCTGGCGAGTGTTAGCTCCACCTTCAATGGCAATACCCAGGGTACTGGCACTCTTTGCCACCCTCACTAGTGTAGAGGTGGGCTCCAACAGTCCAGGCTAAAGTAAGGGGGGGGAGTGAGAGGAGCACAAGTTATAATGTAAGAGGAATATTATGTATGCATATTTATAAAGCTGAATATATTATAACATTCCACATCCTCCTTCCCTTTGTGCCACTGTGCATACATATATTTTTCTGCCTTTGTTTACCCAAGGAAGAGCTTGGTTTTTTCCGAGCACACAAGCTCAAGAGTCCTCCCAGTGGATTTACACATTCATAAAGGCCAGGACTTCATATTAAAATGTACATATTCAATCTTGGGGTTTTTGTCTGTGTGTCAATCTGGATGTTCCTGGGGTTTTATGTCCATATTCCAAGAGAAATACCAATGGTGGCCTAGTGAATGCATTCCATATTCCTGAAGTGTCACCAGTTTCCTTTATTGTTGCACGCTGCACGACCTGCCTCTGTGCCCCATGTCAACACAAGTAAATAACAAATATAGGCAAAATAATAATCTGAAAAGACTGTCTTAAAGTTTTTTTTGGCCACTAGGGCAGAGAAATATCCTAAAACAACCAGACAGACCTCCGTACGTATATTAACACTTTCTATGGACCAAATGCTTGCAAACATCCAGCTGACCCAGAATAACATCAGCATTGATTAGGAGATGTGTTTGTGTATGTATTTACTCTCCTTTTAACTCTGGTTTGTTCTCCATCAACTCCTGAGAAAACATCTGGCAGTGAACCTTCTACCTGTTGTTTATTCTGGGCAGACAGTGTACTTGTTTGCTGGAAGCATTCAGATCAGTACTATGCAGTAGATGAAAAGCCCCAGATGTTAATTCTTTGCAAATCTGTCACCATTAATGGCCCTTTTCACACACAGTCATATGGTTTCACTGTTAATCTAGAAAGCTTTGATTAGAGAAGCTTCAGTTAAATTATTTTGTTCCCATTCAATAACAACACATCTCTAAACCTCTGACATGCTGCCAAAGCCTCATGTGAGCTGGAGTTGTTGAATGCCAACAACATATCCTTTGTTAAAATAAGTTGTTCCAAATTAATTATCCAGTGCAATAACAGACACCTGTTTATTCAAGAATATGGACAGAAAACCACCAGAAAACCAATCACTTGACCACAGGCCGTACAACCTAGTGGGCCAGAGGCTAGCGAGCAGAGGCTGCTGAACTTAAGTTCTTTATTTAAGACAAAACTCGGTTAGCTCACATGCAGCTAAGCCTTCTCTGGGACATCATCTGTGGCCTGCAATGTTGCAAGTCCTTAGTGACTCACACATGCCCAGAGTCCTGCACCCGTTAACCTGTTCCACAAAGATGAGGAGACTATAACAAGGCTTAAACAAATGTCTTCTTTAAATTCATTTTGGGACGTTTTTATGAGCACATAGTTTTTGTCTCTTGGTAAATGCCTTGCTTCCTCACAATAAAATGCAGTTAGTTGTTTCAGCTTTGGCATTTTCAGGCTAATAATTCCTATCTAAAACAGACATTACATCTAACAGGCCTCTCATCATAAATAATCAGGCTACTCCCATCTTTACTTGTTATTCCTTCCATCAATCAATAAGACCGCGAGAGCGATTTGAGAGTTTCATTACGCTACACTGCAGTGAGCGATGAAATAAATGATGGAGCATGTGAATGAATGAATGACATGAGTGGGAAATAAACAAATGAGTGAAACAAACTGTGTGAGCAAACAGAGGGAGGAGAGAAGAGATCACGGTTAGGATTGAGAGCAGATTTTGGAGGAGAATTATCAATAAAGCACATCGATTCATCATTGGTTGGCATGTTTTTCAGCTGAGACACACACACACGTTGGTACGTCTATACTTGAGAGGACCCACAGTGCAGTAAGACATTCTCTACCCCCTTACTAACCTTAACCCTAAAGCTGAGTACTAACCCTCAAACAGCCCTTCCAAGACGTGAAGACCTAATAAATTGTCCTCGCTTTCCAAATACGTCCTTACTTTCCAAAAACTTCCAAAAAAAAAGGTCTTCAGCTCTCAAAAATGTCCTCACTTTCCAAAGGTCGTACTTAATTTCCCAGACGTCCTCACTTTCCAAAATGTCACTTTTGAAAAAAATGTCTGACCCATGTCCTCACCTCACCTTCCAAACACCAATAATCTCACTCCAGCTGGTCCTCACAAAGACAGAAAGACCCTGGCACACACCTAGATGAACTGAATACATTTCTCATTCCTCAGAGTTTAACAATGAATCAACTCATCCTCACAGCTGTTCTGAATCACACCCTCACCGGTTTGGAGGGGTTGTCCCCCCCACCCCCCTGGGTGTCTTGGGGGTGGCGTGTGCGTGAGGAATGGGGGCAGCTGTCTTTGCTGATGTGTCCTGACTCAGCTATGTCCACCCCGCTGTCCTCACTGAGGGTCTGGCCGCTGTCTGACAGCTGAGACAGGGCGCCACCTGAGAGTAAACAGGCACACATGACACGATGGTGGAAATCTCAATCCAATTGTGTGAAAGCAATCCATTTATATTGGTTTTACTCTTTTACTGTTGAAATAAAACAGAGAGATCCTGCTTAGTTTAAGATGCTGTCACGTTAAACTGCACTGCAAAAAAAAAAAAAAATAGATTTTTAGACTTTTTCTGAGAAAGATCTGCTTTTAAGATTGAGGATTTAATACAAAATTAAAAGCTCATTATGATTAGTGATGATTTGCATGCTGTGGCAATTGTACACAGTGTTCTGGGTAACTGCTCATTTAAGCATATTAAACTCAAGTAAATGCTTATTTGGAAAGATTCTCCAGATGAAATTTATAAACATGTTCTTCATAACTGCCATTTTATTGCAGACAGTGACAATCAGCAATCCTCAGATGTGTGCAGTATCAGTAAATGTTTCTCTGTGGTCACTACAAATGCTTAACAGTCAGGTGAGAAGTACTATGTTTTGCATTTCAAAGCACTTATCTTTAAACATCTACAGGCAATGAACACATTTAGAATATATGCAGCTCCAATGAGTTAGTGTGCCTCTTTCATTGGAGTTGTTTGCTACCAAAGCTACAATACTCTAAAGCGGTGACTGAGAACAATCTTGCACTTAAGTATCGACACAGGTACCAGGTGTAATTTCTTTTTCTGACACTGGGTAGATTACAAACTCATTTTTACAGATCGATCATAATTGCAAATAATAATTGGTTGCAACCTTACATGTACATGTTATTGTACATGCTCCTCACCTCGAGCTTGGGGCAGTGGCCGCACCTCGTTGACGTCGGGCTCTGCGTTGGGCCTGTGAACCTCCACTGTAACAAACTGTTGTTTAGAGCCAGGAGGGGAGGCGGGGGAGGCTTTGGTCATGGACACTGGCTTAAGGGGCAGAGAAGGGGGCGGAGGAGGAGCGGGGAGTGGAGGTGGAGGTGGAGGTGAAGGGGATGGGGCAGCAGGTTTAGTGCCCCTGCTGGGGGACTGGACCCTTGGGAAAGGGCCGATGTTGTGTTGGGTGACCATGGACAACTGAGCAGCTGATATTTGCTCTTTCTTGGAAGGATCTCTCTTTTTGACGGCCGCGTAGTCCCGTGACAGGTCCCTGGGATGTTCTTGGTTGTTGCGCAATGAGGGCGAGGCGGGGGTATGTCCTGGCTCTTTGCAGTGGTTGCGAGAGGTGGGGGCTGTGAAGTACAAGCCTGAGTGGGAGGATTCGGATGAGGGGCATTTGTTGAGCTGATCTCGTCTACTTGGGCGCCTCTGCACCCCTGGTGGGGGTGGAGGCTTGAAGGAGGGGGGAGATTCAGCTGTGGTGGACTGTATGTCGTCCTGAAGTGAGAGGATATATTCATCACTGATTAGGGGTGTAACAATGTATTATGGCACAATTCACTGCAATATAAAATGTAAATGTAGGGTGTGCAATATTGAGCTGAACTGTACTCTGTATGAGCACACTGAGGTATGACTAACTGTTCATTTTAGTTGTATGTAGATAAGATCTGCAGGGTAATCACACGGCTTCTCATGTAGCACTAGCTGTATCTACACTAGTTTTATTTATCCAGATTTCAAGAGCTGTCTCTGAGATTTACGCTGCCAATCTAATACAGTGGAGGTAAGAGGAGTTTAGTTTGTAGTAGTCACAGCATTGAAAAATGATATTTATTTAGTAATATCTTTCCAGAAACAGTGTCCCAATTACTCTGGATAATCCACAGAAAACACTGTGAACACATTTCCCTCTGAAATAAGAGGAGGAAACATGATGAAAACTGTTCACAGCGAGGTGTGCAGATTTATCAGAATAGCATGGACACTCATTTTTTACAGACATGTTAATATTGAATTTAAAAGTCATTTTTCAGTGATGTGAGCACCACAAACCAAACAGCTATTAGAGGTAGAAGAGAAAATATGGTTTTGGTCATTTGGGCGAAACAACCTTTTTTATTAAGCATATTTTACATCTAAAGGAGAATAACTGAGGAATTTTACAGCCACAGTTTTTGCTTAGCTGCCAACTTTAAACACTGTACTGTACTGAAAAATGAGCTGACTATAAGGTTACACCCCTAATTTGTATCATGCAGAGGAAATAAATTTAAAAGCAAAGTTTAAAGCCCGTGTCTGTATCACTGCTTTATGATTTATGATTTTCATTCAAACAATTGTATTCAACACCTATTAAAACCCCTCTGGCACTTTTAGTGACAAAAACAGCCGCCTTGAAGAAGTTTAATGCATCCAAACCGGGTTGAACACAGCGTTGCCTGTCCATTTGATTCTTCAAGTATCCTGTGTTTCAAGGTAAGAGTGAGCACAAACTGAACAGTGGGATGAACAACACTGACACATGAGTGGCTAACCGGCATATGGAAACAAACATACAATGAGCAGAAAAGAAAGCTTACAAAAGAAAAGCAAAGAATGATTTGAGTTGCAGGTAGCCTTGGAACAACGGGAGACTAAAAGCTTTCTCTGTGACCTCTCGCTTTCTCCTACGGTTCAGAATAAACATTAGAGACCACTTGTTATCTGTTATCACGCTGGTAACAACAATATATATTTATTTCTTTTAACCCTAAGGTCCAACCATAAGCTCTTCCTTCTTGCAGAGATGGAGAGGCAGGAGGAGAACTGGACATGCCAGGTGGCATGTGATTCAGTTCAGATCAACAGAGACCATAAATAAAGGCTACGCCGGCACTTCAAAAAGCTCTACTCTTTCTTTCTCTCTTTCTCATTTGGTGCAAACACTTGTTTCACCACACCTCAGTCTACAGGTCAGCCACATCTCCGTCACCACCTCTTCTCCTCTCTCTTTTTTCCTTTTTTTCCTCTACCATTTTCTTCCCACCCCTCCTCATTTCTCCCCTGTGTCGCATCCATCTTTATCAGGCCAAAGTAGGTGCTACGCCTGCCGGCCAGGCTCACCAGAGAGATGTCGGTTAGCAGCGTGTTCAGACTCTCCGGAGGAACGTCCTCGTTGCTCTCCACCACGCTGTCATTCTGAGAGACGCAGGAAAGAAATGGAGGTAAGAGGGACATGAGGTGGAGAGAGGGGTGATGAAAAGCGAGGAAAGAGAGATAAACAGAGAGAGAGGAGGAAGAAGAGAGCAATTAAAGTGTGAGAGAGAAAGCTTGCAAGCAGATATTAAATACAGACCCAAAACAAATGCCAAATTAGATTTGCTGGATGTTCCATGTCTCCTAGAAAAAAGGAACAGCGTCAATATTTGTTTGCATTTGCTCGGCAATCTCAGAGTTTAAAAGGAAGGCGAGCAGATAAAGCACACACACACACACACACACACACACACACACACACACACACACACACACACACACACACAGTCACTTGCAGTCACACACAGAGCTATCATGTCTTCTTCCACAAGCTAAACACACATGCTGTGGAATCGATAAAGAATCATCAGCTCAGTTCAAAGCAGGATTTGGCAGCTCAATCCCACGACCGTGGCGGAGGAGAGGAGGTAATTTGTGGCAGATCTGTGAGCGATTTCAGAGCAGGGGAGCCGGGTTCAGAGAAACATCGCCCTTCATTTAACTCTGCCACTAAACCAAAACAAAAGCCTCATCAATTCAGCTTAATTACCCCTCGTTGCTGCACGCGGAGCACTTACAGACAATTTATTTATCACAAGAGTCAATCGACTTTCTACATGCAGAGACGCTGCTCTGCTCTGTAAGTGCTCAACGCACGCTGATTCTGTGTGTACGTATGACTGCGTTCATCCACAGTTACGACCCACACAGCACCTGTGTGTGTGTCTCTGACGACCCGGGAATCAAATTTTGCTAAACATGATTTACATCCAATGTCAGCGTTCAATGCATGAAGTAGTGATGTTTATGAAGTGTGGTAAAAACACTATGGAAATGGTCTGCAACATGTTTGACTGCAGGGATCAGATGAAACAATTTAAGCTCATAATTCACAGATTTGACAGAAGAGGTGCATCGTGAATGAAAATCAGCCCTGTGTAGTTTGTTATTGTGGAAAACAGAAACTCTGCATCTGTGACACCTCACAATGAAAAAACAAGCATGTCACAATTCTTGCCCCTTCTTTTACAGTGTTTTAAAACATCTCCGACATGCTCCCTGAGACTTTGGATGCCACAGTCTTTGACATTCCTGATCCTGGAAGTCTGTCCCTGTCGTCCTTGGTGATGGACTGTAAGCTATAACTGGTTCTACATGTAATCTGACATGTCTGTCAGCAGAACTTTAAGGCACCTAAACTGACATAGCAACCATCTTTGAACAGAAAAGTTGTGCAATGAACTCACCAAACAAGGCTAAACTTGCAGCTCTGACTCATTTTCTGTGAGTTGCATCAAATGACTCAAGGGGAGCATGACAGGATCGCAGACCTTAAACTGCAACAACTGGAACAATTGTGACTACAAACAATATTGATCTGACCTCAGATGGTTGATTGTGGAAGGTGTTTTGTGGTACATGGTGGCCTTGCAGCGTTTTGTGTGGGCATGGCCGTGTTCAGAGATAAAACAGGACTGTGTTCAAACAGAGTGATGCACTGTGCTGGCGTTAGCATTGAGCTACAGGTGTCGGTTTCTTTAGGCTTTCTGAAAGCAAGTTTAAAGTTGCCTAAACTTAAGCATATCTCAACCATACTGTAGTTCACATCCACAGATATTAGTAGCAATAATCTGATTAAAAAAATACACTGACATTGAATGTAATCTGAGGCCTACAGATTCATCTAACATTATGAATGACCAGCGAGTGAGTGTCTAACTTGCAGCTGTGTGTGTGTCTATCTCCATATCTTGTGTGTATTTGTATAAAGTAAGTATAGGTGCACATGCATTGGTATGCAGCTGACTACATACCTGGTTTTGAGTGTGATTCAGAAATCAAGTGTTGTTATTGTCCCACACCCACCCAGCTCTCTAATCTGCTTAACACAGCAGTGGTAGCAGTCACCCAGGGGTCCAAAACAGTACAAATATACACACAGACACATGGGAAGAACACAGACCAACACAAACACCCACACTTGCAGGCACATACACACTCACACATGTAAATGTCGCTTCTCTGAGGGGAAGCAAAAAGGCACAGAAAACCCATCTGAGGCATCTGAATGAGAAGGACTGTTTGGTGGAAAAATCTGCAGACAGTCAAAAGCTTATCTGCGCTGTCAGCTTAGACACTGTGTGTGTGTGTGTGTGTGTGTGTGTGTGTGTGTGTGTGTGTGTGTGTGTGAGCGTGTGTCTGTTTAAGTGTGTGTGTGTGTTGGGATGTTTTACTTATGTTGTGGGGACATAAATCTGTTTACACAGTCACATTGTGGGGACCTGCCTTCCTTCTGGGGACAGAACGTGCCCACAATGTAAATCGTTACAATTTAAGGATGAAGACTTAGGTTAATGTTAGGGTAATCTTAACCTTAAGGGTTAGGCAAGTCATGGTTATGATTATGGTTAGGCTAAGTCTCCAAGAAATAGAGTCTATGTGTGTGCGCATGCCTGCATGTGTGTGTGTGTGTGTGTGTATGTATGTGTGCATGGATACCTGTGCAATCAGTTGTCTTCAACCACAACCAAATACTTGCATGCTTACACCTACTAGTACTACATACTAACCTATTTGGTTTTCCTGAAAAAATGAGCTGAATGAAAAGTCTCCCAGTAATGAACAGATGTGTTTAGAAATATGAACACAATAGATTGGGAGGGGCAGTCAAGTGAGCTGTCTCCCAGGATTGAATAAATGTAATAATAAATCAAGTAAAAACAGAAAAAGTAAGAATTTGGTATGTTTCATTTCAGCCTGTTTCACTGAAGGGCTAAAGCCAAGTTAATGTGTCTGCTGTGGTGAAGAAGCATTGATTTACATGGCTGGAATAACAGTTTCACTCTGAGGGGTGGCTACAGCAGAGTACAGTTATTACAGTACTGCAGGTTCATTGGGTGAGTCTGACAAAAGTGCTGCAATGTGTCTGTCCACTTGTTTTTATGCAGAGTGGGAACAGGAAACACCAGCAATTTGAAGTCAGTGTAACACTCTAAGGCTACAAAAATGTCACCTGAATTTTATGTCCCCATACACCAAAAGGTTTCCTGGTGCAAGAGGACACACTGATCACAGAGGCTTATAGCAAATGAGCTGAACTTGCTAAAATTAAATTCAGCCTTTTGTCAACTACAAATTTTTGTGGTCTTTTCTCTCTGTGACAATGATCTTGACCTTATAAAAAACAGCCAGACTTCCTGTACAGTCACACTGTGAGGACACACATCAAGGGGGACCGTGGAGAGACACATCACTTTCTTTAAAAGCACTACACTTCTTGTCCAAATCAAAACGGAGAAAGGGAAAAAATAGAGAAAAAGACAGCAGAAAAACACTGCAACCAAATTCACTGCAAGGTGAGAGTCAGAGTGTATGTATGTGTGTCACCTCTGCCCACCAGGAACTCTATAGCTCCTTATTTAGTGTGTATCCTGCATGTGTGGGTTTGTGTTGGAGCGCATTCATCACTTTCAGCAGTGATTCCTACCTCCATCATATCTATCAGCCAGAGCAGCCTTTCCTACAGAGGGGGAGGGAAGGGGCAGATGGAAGTCAGGGAGGGTCGTAGAGGTGGAAGAGAAACACAACCTATGAAATACCAGCTGATTTTTCAATCTCAACAGGAAGCCACTGAAATGTGTCAGTATTCAGCACGACAAAGTCCACACATCACTTCTACAGCAGAATCTGTTACAATCCATGGAAATATATCACAATATCCTGTCTGCCCCTCTCTGTCTCTCTCTTTCACACACACACACACACACACACCCACACACACACACACATACACACACACACACACACACACACACAGCCAGCAGAAAGGAAGAGTGAGCAGACAGCCAAACAGAGAGGGAACCAATCACAATCCAAACAGAGAGACAGCGAGGCAGAGCAGAAAAATAAAGGTGCATCTATCCAAATTATTTGTACCAGAATGAACTCTTAAACAAGGGCAGCATATGGACTATTAATTCGAAGCAGAGAGGGCTACAGAGAGCTAACATTTTCACCCCAAAATACCCAGATTTGGACACGTTTTATGTTTCCACGCAACAAATAATTCTCACATAAAAAAGAAAAAGTGACCATCTAATCTAGCTCAGGAGTTCACATTAAATCAAGAATACTCAACTAATCAGCCAACTAACAAACCCAGCCTACCCGAGCAGAGCTGAGGGTGGTGTTGGTCATGAAGCTGGCTGAGGATGAGGTCAGGGTGTCCGGGTACGACACCATGGACAGGGAGTCCTGCTGGAGTGCCGTGGCTCCGGCTGTCCCCTGTCGTGCCTTTAGAGCCTGAATTTCACGCCGCAGCACCAACCCGTCAAAATGCTCCAGGTCCTGCGGGGTGACCAAACCTCGCACCTCTGACAGCAGAGAGAACTGAGGGGAGGAAGGAAGGTACAGTGGGGCAGAAACAAGAGGGCAGGGCAAATGTATGATGCAACAGACTCACTGGGCACCGGCTAACAGTCACCAACAAAAGTAAACCTTAGTTTAAACTGAGCAGATTCTTAAGCCTTTGTTTAAATGTTGGTTTAACCATTCCCAAATCTAGATTCAAATCAGATCTAATCAAGATTGAACTGGTTGGCTGAGATGGCTGAAAGTCAATATTGTCTTGGATTTGTGAGATGTGCAGAGCAGAATGAGACCTCTACTGAGATTTGTGATGATTGAATTCATTTTTAGCTTTATGTCCTCTAAGAACAACAAAAAGGCTCAACAGCTCAACCACAGAGAAAAGCAATGTGTTTATAATTTATAGCAGTTCATGCTCTGTATCAAACATTAGTTAATAATCATGTTTTTTTCCATTTTTTCCCCAATACAGACGCAACTGTTTCAGGAGGTAACAGTGATGATTCCATTTACAGGCTTTTGTCATAAATCTGGAGCTCATTCATTCTGGTCATTAAACTGTATTTTATGGTGATCGTTAAACTGAGTTTTCATGTGCCATGCTAGACAGATTAAGTTCAAGCCTTAATCAAACTGCTCTTATTTGAAATGAATTACTTTTGTACTTTTGTACATTTCAAAAACACAAAAGCAAAAACAACCCATCCAGTAAGGGAGTTGTCCAGTAGCTCTGAATACAGTATGGGGCTCTCTGTGGGTCTATGATACAGCAGTGTACTTGAGAAATTTGAGATAAAATGCCTTTGATTTATTGTGGGTTTTTCTTACAAGGTGAACTACCGCAGGCTGTGAGAAAATCAAGAGACTTTTAAGAGCCGAGGAGGAAGAAAAAACAAAACAGAACTGTGAGCATCGGCAAAAAGCCCGGGCATAAATCTCAGAAGGGCTCAGAAGACTTCAATGCAAAGCTCACAGCTCACACACGCAGACTGTACAGGAGTACCGAGTCCCGCGTGAAGAAAACTGATTCTCTTTTGATCTTTATCTTTCCTTTCTCAAACAAGCGTCCTCTGCCTTCACCTTTGCGTGTGTGTTGAGCAGCTCGAACAGTGCCACGACCAGCTGCTCCACCCCAATGTGTCCGTCCCGGTACTCCTCCACGTAGTAGCCCATGGTCTGCCGCTCCGCCTCCGTCAGCAAGTGGCGCGCCTGCTCTTCCAGCATGGCCCGCGACTGGTTCACCAGGCTGGACAGGGTCACCTGAGAGCCCGCCACGCCTTTATAAAACCCAGGCTGGTGTCAGTGGTGCAAAGGAGAAAAAAAAGATGAGATGGAGAATATATTTCTTAATCTATTTATTGGATTTTTATAGTAATTGATTTTATTTTTCATTTTCTGGACGTTGGACCAAGAAGAAAAGAATGATGAGGAAGAGGTGAAAAATAGGCCAAGGAGAGAAAAGAAAGTAGCTGTGATGTAGGATTTTACAGAAAAATGAAGAGGCGGGGAGGATGATGGAGAAGAAGAGGATGAGGGAGGAGAGGAGGAATGAAACATGAGGAAAGAATGAGGAGAACAATGCAAAGAAAAGGAGGAGGGTTAGAAGTGAGGGGGAAGAGGGATTGTGAAGCAGGAGGGTCAAGCAGATGTGAATGGGAAGGTTCTGTGGAGGGATGAGAGAGAGAGGGAGGAAATGTGAGGAAAGAGGGGGATCAGAAAGGCAGGGAAGTAGAAATGAGGAAGGGGGGAGAGTTTGATGGAGAAGCTGGAGTGAAGAGGATGTGGATAAAAGAGGACAGGCAGATATTTAGCATGGCAGGAGGTGAAAACTGAAAAGGACGACGGTGGTTGAGGAAGAAAAATCAGAACACAGCAAGAATAGGAGGAAGAAGTGATGGATAGGGAGGAAAGAGGGGGAGATAACCGCAAAGACCCAGGGGTGACAGGGGAGCGGGAGGATGGTAAGAAAGGAGATGGAGGAAGGAAACCGATCAGGGCGGAGGGAAAAAGAACAAGAACATAAATTACACCCACATGCAGTGAACTAACCATCAGCCTTCTCATCCCAAAAGTATAAATTATCATCCTACTTCCTTCTTCCTGCTGTCCTGCCATCATCCATTATCATTAATGCTATGTGGCACTCACACCACAGCTTGCAGCAGGGCAGAAACTGTTCTGTTCACACATGTGGGTGGCAGGTTTTTTTTTATTTTTTTTACAGCTTTCATATCCGTCCCTGGTGTGTCAGCTGGCATCTCTGCCAATCAGAATGACACTCTGGCACTTCAGAAACTGATGAGCTGCCAATATCACTTCCCTGCTCCATATCTGCTCTTTTTTTTGCTCTCTGCTGGTTCATTCTCTTTTCTCAGTTATCTGCTCGCTAGCATGCAGCTTTTCTTTAATTAACTCCTTAATCAAAGACACCACTTCAAAGTCACAGCTTCAGGGTCTGTGTCTGCCTGCATTCACACAAGACGGAAACAGGAGGAAGAAACAGGCCCGGCATCATCTTCCCTGCTCCTCCTCCTCCTCCTCCTAAACTCTTGCCTGCACTCGTCCATCTGTATCATAGACAGTAGTTGTCCCAGTGTCCTGGTCTGAGCACAGCCAACAACTGTTTAATGCCCAAGGTGAACTCTGGTGCTACCCTGCCTGAATCTTAATCACCTCAATGCTTACCACGAAAATTTTTCTAAAGCATCCGCCTCACGGTTACTTAGCTCAAGGGCGCCATTGAGTGAACCGATGGGACCACATGAGGCATGTGAGCAGTCAGTCTGTCTCTGGCAGTCGTATTAAAGGGCAGATTGGCACTTGAGGGAGCTAATGAAATTGGTCATCACTCAACTGGAGTGGAACACCTGCAGTCTCCTGCTAACGAGGTGTGCTCGAGGAGGCGATGCATGAGGATGGAGAGAGGGCGCTTTTACTGTAAAAGCACAATTTTACAGTTAATGGACATCCGACAATGCTGGTCCAGTTGTTGGACCCAGTCCATCTCTGAGGTCATTCTCTGGCTGGGTTTTAAATGCTGTGATCAGCTGATTGGCACTTTTATCGCAGTGACCAGAAACAACGACCACCGTCAACATCCAATCGATAAAGAGGAAATAAGATAAAGCCGGACCAAAAGCTGGCCGAGTTAAGACCTGGAAATGTCACACACCTTATCTCTCCCACATCTTGTCTCCATTTAACAATGCCAAGAGAAGAAAAAAAGTTGAGATGAGGTGCACAAAGGTATTTTCCAACACATGAGATGACATGAGATCAGGAGATATCTCATCTGTGTTTTGTTGGATCACAATTAGTCTCAATATTAACTTCTGGGACACAAAATTCTGCAAGCAAATAGGGGTCATTAATATTCTGAGCTTGTAAAATGGTCACAAATAACTTCTCAGGCTGCAGTTAAAAATAGTTTGTGGATGTGGAATTAAAATTTGTGCAGGAACATTTTGAACAATGAGGTTTCAGAGTCAAAAGGCATAAAGTTGAAGACTAAACTTTCTTGTCAATACTTCAAGCAGGATTTGTGTATTATTTTGAGTTGTAGAAAGTCAGAGTTAAAAAAAGGAAAGGAGCACCATACAAAAGTTTGGGCACCCCATGAGATTTGAGCTCTTGGATAACTTTTGCCAACATCTCAGACTTTAATTACCTTATTAGGGCTATGGGTGTTCACAAGACTCTAGCGTAGTGGTGCACTGTTCTGTTGTGCACCACTACCTCTCTAACTGTTAACTGTTGCAGCCAGTGGCACAGAGAACATTTCACTGGTAAAGGGAAGAATGGACTCAATTAAATACCAGCAAACTCTAGAAGTAAACATCCCACTGTCTGTAAAAAAACTAAAGTGAAAAGAGCATGACTTCCTCAACAGGATAGTGATCCTACACACATATCAAAATTCACAATGGACTGCCTCTAGAGGCCCAAGCTGAAGGTTTTGCCATGGCCCTCACAGTCCCTCAACCTAAACATCATTGAAAATCTGTGGATAGACCTCTTAAAACATTCAAGAAATGTGTCATCTATAATTTTATGATCAGGTCATCTTTTACTCACTTTGCTAGAAATTTAGACCAAGAGAACCCAAACTTTTTCATGCCACTGTATCTGTGAACATAACTCAGAATATCTCATCAAATGTCTTTCAGGCGAGAGCTTTCTGAAACCCGGGCAAATGGCTGACTGAGCCGCTGAGTTGAGGAGGCCTGCATGGCTGTCAGGAAACCTCTTTGTACCAACAACCAAAAAACAAATGGGTTGACTAATGCTGCTGGATCAAGCTGGTTTCTTAAAAAAAAAAAAGAAAAGTAAAGGTCTGCAGCAGTTCAGAGAAACAAATGGCTGAGTGCCTGTAAAAAGCTTGGGCAGTACAGTTCATCAAGTGCTTCTTCCCAAGCCTGGAAATTATGTTCCCTGATTTTATTTCTTTTCACAATTATGTTGTGCTGACAAACCTAATCACTTGATCATGCTCACATCTTCTTCATGTTTGATTTCCTCATTATGTTTATGAGAAAATGTTAATAGAAATTGCTGAAAATTCTTGATTCTGACTGCTTGGAAGGTGTGAGATCAGCTTTTATTAACCAGACAACATAATCAGACAGTAGTATTAAACTGTAGGCAAAGACAGCAGCAGTGGGACTTGGCTAAAGATAGTGGAGCTAATGTTATTTACTACCAACAAATGAAGATAAGCAGCTTCTCATTGAGAGCCATGCTAATTTTAGTCCAAAAGTGTTTGACATTTCCTTGAATGTAGACGCTCGAATCACCTAATTGTAAATGTTGAAATAAGCTTTGGTGAGGTAGGATAACCTGCAGGCTGAGGGACATCTTCAGGATGAAGGGCAGAGGTAGGTTAGAGGGTCAGAGAGGTCATGTGGCCAAAACTGCACCCCCGACAGAGAGGAGGAGAGCTCCTAATGTATCTCTACTCGAAAGCCAGTTTCTATACTTTGGTTCAGCAGACTGCAGCGATATTCTCTAACAATCAGTGAATTTCTCTCTCTCTCCCAATTTGAAAAGTTTGTCGTCAAGATTTTAAAACTCCGAGCTCAGCCTTTTGAACCTCATCCTGTTTAGATCGATGTTGCCTAGCAACACAAACAGCAGGGATTCTGAGGCTCAGGAACTATATTGATCATGATGTTTAATACAGACAAGTGAGCTCAAGGCAAGTGTCTGTGGTATAAGAAGGGCTATATACCCTCATAAGAATCATATTTCATATATATATATATATATCACAAAAAATTACAATAAGCAAGATGTGTCCAGTGCTAAAGGCCTCTGGCTACATCCCTTGGTGGGCATGTATTTAAGAGGAAAGCAAACAATATGCTCATCTTTTTTAGACAGTCACACTAAACCCACAAAACAAATACATATTAATAACTACAAGTGAGCCAGTAATCAGATAAATTAATGAAAATAAAAAAGCTAAAATATACATGAGATAAAAGCTATGACACAAATAATCCAGAAAAACATTTTTCATTTCTTTACCTTTTTTTGATTAATTAAAAACTTCAACTATTATATATATTATATTAAATAAGTTGTACAATTACATTCCAACATTAACTGATTCAGCCAAAGGTATGATCCAGATAGATCTTTCTGTTTGCTATCATCTGACAAAATAATCTTTACTCAAGGTTCACTTAGCAGCTTCTTTCCAGAGCTTTCAACTGCCTCTCATGGTCTTAATCAATGCATTGAGTTGTTCATTTGTCTGTCAGTGGACAGCTCGAACAAAGGAAAACATTACAATAGACGATGACGACAGCAGCCAACAGTCACTTGACGAAAACAGAAAGATCATTCACATCTGAGGCCAGAAGCCTGGACATCATATTTTGGCAGGGAGTTTAAACCCTTTTCTCTGAAAATGAAAACAGAAGGAGGAGAATCACCAAAAAGAAAGAGGAAATATTGCCGTGCCAACGCTATAAAAATCGATTGCACATTATAGTGGCACAGATTGTGATTGACCTGTCGGGGCAGATCCTGGCATCAAAACCTGAGGCCTACAGAGAGAACAAGTGTACCTCTGCTTCTTAATTCCATCACTGGTTCCAAGCTGACAGAGCCTCAAGGTCTATATGTAAACTTTATGAGGATCTCTGCAAAGCCAGGAAGTTATGATAACAGACATATTTACTACATCATTGGCACTCTGCACAGTGAGGCTGACAGATACCTATATGCCCCCAGGGTGGTGCTTTGATTTAATCACACTACAAGCTGTAGTGCTCTGGCGTCAGATGGAGAAATAAGTGTCCATCATTGATAACAGTGACCATAAAAGCAGTGTGTTCCAGCCATGGAGTCAGATCATGTCTGACTGATCTGCTGCTCAGTGAAGAGATTGCAGGCAGCCTCGATCTCATTCTGAACACATGGCCAAGAAGTGAAATCCACCCTGCTCTTATCGCAATTTAGCCCTGCTAATCATCTTCATCAAGGGGATTGATAGTGGTTGCTTATCACTCCAACAGTGTCTCTCAGCCCTCTGTGCTTTTAATCTTTGCGAGTGTGATATTTTGCTCAGAGACTGAGCACATCTGCTGAATTCTTTCACACATCAGGAATTATTATTAGAAACAGGATCAATACCTGTGACCGGATCACGACTGAATGTTATTAGCTGATGATGATATTAGCTTAGAGGGCTCACTGATTTGCAGTGTGCAGCCAGAACACTCATGACCTTCTGTATATAGGACAGTATGTCAAACCATAAGCATCTTGGCTGCTAATGGTTAATGACTTTCATTATACATTTGAAGTGGGCTAAGTGGGGACAAAAAAAGGTAATTTTACTGTGACAATAGCTCAGTTCGGAAGCATTGGAGAGACTTTTCGAAAATATGAAATGAAAATATAGTCTGAAAAGTACAAGAGGCTTGCCTTAGTCACAATCTTACTGCTAAGGGATGTTACCAAGATGGCAACCATGAACAAACGTCTCTTACTGAGACTTTAATTTTAAAGGCTTTATAAACCCTCATCAGACTCACTGTCAAAGTGTTTATTAAGTATTTATATTACTCCTGAACTCTCTCCAATAGTTGATGTTCTTTCAGGTCTTCAGTCCAGCTGTATGAGAGTTGTTCAAGCTGTATGCTGACATATTTCAGCTGCAGGCTTTAAGTAGTTGTTGCAGTCGTCTTGGAAGTATTGATGTGTATGATTCAAGAAGAGGGGCGACTGATTCTTGACATCTTGATGTACATCAAACAGGCTTCCAGACGTTTTGCTTTCTTAAATCACATCAATTTACCCTCCAGTCTGTTAACAGAAGAACAGCTGATACATATATATAGCATGTCATGGTTTCTGTGTTGCTAACAGTATTTTTTGACTGTTGGAGAGAGTGCGATACACAGTTACAATCTTGCAAATTAAAAAATTTCAACATACCAGTTCTGTCTCTGTTTGGTCACTGTGTCCCTCCTTGACTTGCTCTTTACTTTGAGCAAAACTGCACTGCCCAAAAAAAGAGTTGCTCTTTACATGGACTGATGGCAAGCTTTATGCTACAATCTGACACACAGTAAGGGTTGTCAAGTCATGCTGGTGTTTAGTTGTCAGAAGACCTATCAGAAGTATCATGCCTCTATGCAAACTTAGTTTCTTTGTTAGATGAGTTGGCTTCACAATCAACATCCTCTTCTGATTAGACAATTAATGCAAATAAACGAGACCTGCCATCAGCTGAATGGCATACACAGGAAGACAACAACGAAGGCTCAAACTATCCTGATTTATAAAACTGTGCTGTTGCTCACCTTCACAATATCTAAGCAAAGTATTCTGACCAGTTATCTCAAATAATTACCCATTACTGGTAACTGAAATTACAATGGTAACATCTCTATATATGTACTGTATGTATGCTCATGAATCAGCTTGTCAACAGTGTGTGAAATAGAGCAATTGTTGTGGAAGTTGACTCCAGATGGGCTTCCCTGTCTTGTTTGATTTACTTAATCTGCAAGTTATCAGTTAGAAAAAATGAGTTGAGTGACAGGATGTCAAAAGAGCAACAACGCTGTCACATTAGATAGACAAACCCTTCCAGAAGCTGCATGCAACAGGCAAGTGAACCATTTCTTTCCTGTGTAAAGGGAACAGAGTTACAAACCTCATATGCAGCTTTTTATTGAACAGGTAGGACAAGAAAGCAAAACAAACTAAAAAACTGTGAAGGCATGAGTGTGAAGTATAATCATTGCAAGTGTAACCCAGAACCATGTCTGATTAAGCTGCCTTATCTTTTCTGACACATTTGAACACAGCATGTATAAGCTTGCGTTTTGTTATTCAAACCAGAATGAAATTCTTTGCAGCCTTGTGGTACAGTAAATACTAATTTTGGGATTTGTGAGGTACAATTTACTCCCTATCTGAGTGTGTTTATCATTCCATTCAGGCCAGTGGATTTTATTCAGCTATTATTCACAAAATGTCTACTTCCTTTCATTTAGCCTCAACCTTGCTTGTCTTTTCAAGTGCAGGGAATCCAATTCCCTTTCTGTTGTTTGCTGCCCATGCTGTTCTGTAAAACCTCCAAAAAACATGATGAATCCATTATGAACTGTGTATGCTAGCTGTGTGTCCAAAAATACCTTGCTAGTGCAAAACAGGCAAAGTCTCACAATTAAATTTGTCTTGAGCTTTCGGAACCATCAGTTTTCAATGTTGCAGGTTTTATCTTGATGGTAAAAGCAAGACATCTTTAGGTTCAGCTCGCAAGAGTTTATGTTTGAATACCAGCAATTTTTTAAATTAATCTTTGAGTACCTTTGGGTTTCAGCAAGACCTTTTTAAGCTTTTCAGAGTGTTTGATACGATTGACCATGACATCCATCTTGGTTGGTTTTTCTGATTGAGTGTTAAATATACATGAAAGGGAGAAAGTTTTACATCAGTCTTGGAGATCACATGTCTGAGAAACATGACATCTGTTTCGGGGTTGCACAAGGCAGCTGCCTCGGTCCATTAATGTTGTCACGATACATGCTGCCACTTAGTGACATCATTAGTGAGCACAACGTATGTTTCCATAGTTACGTGGATGAAACACAATTGTTTATCTCTGCCAAACCAAATGATCCTGCAGTTATAGATTCCATTTGTGACTCTGGCAATAAATAAATGATTGAGCAATAATTTCTTGAATTTAGATGAGGACAAAACTGAAATCACTCTAGTTGGCTCTAAAACAAAAATCTAAATGCTGTTTAGTAATCTGGGAAAATTAGCTTCTTAGATTAAGTCTGAGATTACAAGTCTTGGTGTTATTCTATACTTTTCCAATTTAGAAACATCGCTAAAACACGACCATTTTTAAAATAAACTCTGCAGCTCGGCAACTAAGCAGAACCAAGAGGAGAGAGCACACTAGTCCAGTTTTAGCTGCTCTGCACTGGCTCCCTGTAACATTTGACTTTAAGTTCCTCCCCCTTGTATACAAAGCCCTTAATAGACAACGACCAAGCTACATTGCTAACTCCATTGTTCAAGAACGCTGTGATCATCTGCAGTTAGTTTATTGGAGATTTCCAGCAACAGCTGAAAGAAAATCAGGGATGCAGCCTTTGTCCAAAGCTCTGGAACACCTACCTATAGATTTTGCACATACAGTATACACTGCTGTACTTCGTTTACACTGTTGTATTTTAATTGATTTTATGCAATCTATGTATTCCATTTAACTTTATCATTTTTATTATTCAGTGAGTTCCATTTTCCATCTTATGTTATGCAACCTCTTTATTCTTTTTAATTGTTATTTTTTATTTCATTTTTAATATTATTATCAAGTGGGTTTTATTCTCCATTTTATTTTTACATTCATTTTCCCCGTTTAAGGCTCCAATAAGCAAATTAGGCTTGACTGACAAAAGCAATATCTACCATTGTTATTTGCTCTATTACATTTTGCTGTTGCTCTAACAACATTCATTTGCTCTAGATCAGGGCCCAAATTGGGTCTGAGCAGAATTAATGATTGAGAACTGCTTTGTGACCTATCCTTAATTAATTAGCTTATCGGTCTGGCTTGGCCTTTGGGCTGCAATTATATAATGTTGGGGGGGGGGGGGGGGGGCAGACGATGTGACCTCTGGGATGTGCTGAATCTCCAGGCACCAATAGAGAGATGACAAGATGATGCAGAACACAACTCTGTTAGCTTGTTGAAGCAGTGCAATCACCAACAGATCATTCTAACACAGATTAATATTTATGCTGGGGATGTGTTGACATAGTGTGAGGTTATCAGTGGGGGTTGACTCTAACAGAGGTTCTCTGGCTCACATGGAGGAGCAGCAGGGCGGTGAATTATCACCTCCTTTCCTGATGCCTAGCCCTAAAGCCCTGCTGCTACATATCTTCCCCTCTTAATGCCCCCTCTCTCTCCCTGTTTCTGTGTGTGTGTGTGTGTCTCTCTCTCTCTCACACACACACACACACACGCACACACTCACTCACACACACACACACAGATTATCATACACACATTCAAACAAGTGGCAGCAGCCAGTCCACCTACATGTACTTTAGTTGTCTTTGCTTGTTCTGAGCTTATACACTTTGACTCTCATCATAAAAAATGTGGTTTAATTTTATTTTTTCTATGTCTTTATGCCTACTGTAGCATGGAGTGAAACCTTAAATAGCAAACATGATCAAAAATATGTGGCAACCCAAACAAAGCATGTAGGCAGCTGAACGTTACACCCACAGATCACTGTTTAACATCTCATTCCATGAACATGGGCAGTGTTTGCTGTCAGTATTGGTGTTCCAGTTCATCTCAAGCAGTTTGGATGGGGTTGTGATCAAAGCTCTCTGCACCCATGCAGTCAAATTCTACACCAAACTGGGAGAATTATGTCTTTAAGGGCCTAGCTTTGCACATGGGGTGAGTCGAACACAAACTGTTGCCACAAAGTTAGAAATGCACTGTTGTCTAAAATACAATTTTATGATCTAGCATTAAGATTTAACTCTACTGTAACAAAATTTCAAAAACCACACAAAACAGCCCCAGACCAAAAGCACATAAACATTGTGCATACTGTATTTCCTTTTAACTGTCTTAAGTTAGAAAAAGGAAAACATCCTCACGAAAAACTCAGCTAATGTAGTAATCAGGGCTGTGTAGCTGTGCTTTGATCAGATTTGACTGACAGCAGTGTCTTCCTGGCAACACAAGCAAACAACCCAACAACCAACATCAGATTCTGAATCTTGCTTTGTTTCATTGTGACAGGTGAAACCACCGTTTCGAACGCAATCTTGAGTACAGACAAAACATAAAATAATAAATCTTTCATGTGAAAGAACCAATATGGTGGCTCAGACTAAGAAGCTGATTAGGGAAATAGAGGCTATGAATAGAGAGGCGTGGGCGAAGACAAGCGAAAAGGCCTCGATAATGAAAATAGGACAACCTGGCACAGCCATCACAAACTAACACTTGGAAATGCATGCAAACATATACATGCACACATTAAGATGTACATACACATAAACACACACACACACACACACACACACACACACACACACACACACACACGGCCACTGCTTAGGACTGTTTGATGTGGGAGATAAAATGTCCCCCATCAAATAATATGTATTTCAGGAAGGTCAGTCTATAGGACAAGGGTTTAAAATGGATGCACAGCATGGTTCAAGCAGCATGACACAAGACCAACAATATCATAGTGTTTACACCTTGTCAAAATCACTTCAATGACCATGAGGCATTCATGTATTGTAGCAAAGGACTGTAGAGGACACAGACTGATTTAAAGATGGTGACACTGGTACACATGGAGAGAAGAGTTAGCATTTAACTCAAAGTGTTACTGTGTGTGAGTACAGTCTCACAGAACTAGCATGGCAGTGGACTTTTAGTCTGGTTAATTTATAGTAAGAAAAAAGTATAAGAAATACAACTGTATGTTAATCCCAGTGCTCTTGCAGTTCCCACTGGTCAAGACAAAGAAATAATTCATTGCAGAGATAAACCAAAATTACTACTGTGCAGATTACATATAGCAGACCAAGCTGTCCGCAGACCAATATTTTAAAGACCTGTTTCAGGCCACAATAAGCTTTCTGGCCTTAGTATAAATATTTCTGTAAAAGGGAAATAGCTGAATTGCTGCTATTTGTGAAGTCCAGGGGGCACATTATGTGCTGTTCACATGAATTATCTTGGCAAAACAGGCTGAACACCTCACTGATTTATATATCCCTAATGTCCTACTGTACTATAAATAAGGAAAATAAGGACTAGACAGTAGAATGAATTTAATTAGGTATTAGGTAACCTTTTGTTTTATCACAACTACAATGAAAGAGAGAATCTAAGAAATCTCAGAATGAGCTTGTTCTCTGCTCCCCCCTCAGTCCAAAGAAACTTTAACAGAAGGAAGGGTCATTACATCATAACACCAACGGTCTACTGTTCTGCTTGTGATAGTTTAGCTAACTTACTAACCTTAGTCTTTTAGTAACCACAATCACATAGAGGCTCCAGTCTTAACATAACTTGCATGCAAATACATTTTTGAATTAACATGCAAATCAAATACAATGTACCTCGAAAATGCACGAAACAGTAGCTAAATAAGAACACACCATAATAGCGGTGCCTCCACCACCCAGACTGATGAAGAGAAGGGACAGATGGGGCAGATGAAGTGGTCTGCCCTTTCACCACTATGCTAACTGCACTGAGAGCTTTCATGTGTGGCCCAATGTGCGTTAACGTGCTATGCAGTGACATAAGGACCCCCTCCTTCTTTAGTTTCTTTGCCTCAGTCAGAGATATCTAAATGAAATGTCGAGTGTAAAGTCTGTGTGACAGCTTTCTTTTCAACCTGAGTGGATTGCAAAATGTCTTTTAAAGGTCAGTGATCAGCTACATTGCCTTAAATGTAAAATCAGGGCGGCTCAAACTGCATCAGCATATACACACATACACACACACACATATATATATATAAACTGCATCACCATTGTTTTTTCCCCAATTCTTCTGATTCCTCACCTCTTTGCATCCATTCAGGAGGAGAATCTTGCATTCTTTCTAGTGGCACCGGAACAAACAAGCGCATCTTGGTTTCCGACCAGAGTGCAGCGGGGAAACTGTGCCAAATAACATGGTACAGAGACACAGTCATAGCTGTGTGGCACGATCCTCCATCTCCCACTGACTGGCCAACACCTGCGGGCCTGAGAGCCCTTGGAAAGATTAGGACTGCCCCCTGCAGTGGTGTGTGCTATCCAGAGCCCCTTCTACGAAAGGGTGTTACATAGACAGATAGTCCACTTTTCAGTAACTGATCATGTGGACCACTGTGGGATTTACCCTAGGCGCTGCCCACTCTGGGGGGCCCCACATTTGAGCTGAAGTCCCTCTCCCTCTTTTAGTTTTATGCATTAAAACAGAGCGTCCTCCTAACCCTGACGTCAGCTAAGAGAGTCTGTCTGTCTCACCGTCCCGCCTTTCTATTAGAAAAGACAGGAGCACAGCAACTTTATTATCAAACTTCACAGCTCCTAGAGGGCTACGCCTATACTCATAGAACCAGGAGTTACAGTACATAACTTAAGGTACGTCTGCAACTGTGGGAATGTTGAAGAGAATCTTTAAACAGATTTTTGTATCAAATTCTTAGCTCTTCTTGTATTTGTTTTTGGCAGTAACACTGTGAGAGGGCACATGTGACACTTGTGAGACAAAGAAAACAGTCATATATTATGACTGCAACATCAGAGGTGCAAATTGAACTTGAGACTTTTGTCACGTCACCTTGACTTCACAGTGAACTGTGGAATCAAGCAAAAATACTGAACATGCTCTCTGAATGATGCTCTCCAGACGGGAAAATTTAAAACGTTGCTTAATCTTGTACAAGGACAACCTTTCAAGGCAGAAAACAGAGTAAACCAGTATTTCTGACCACCTTGTCTTCTAGTCCAGTCCACAGTCCCACCTCAACAGTCGCAGTATCGCACCTTTCACAGTTCTGGAAGTTTTTCATCCGAAAGAGTTATTTCTCTTCAACACACTGGATAAGAGACCAGATAGATAGTCAAGTGTCGTGTAAATTCTTGGAGAGGATGAAAGCAACCAAGTGGTCATGAATTTTCCAGGCTGACTAGAGCAGAAATGCTTATTCATACGTGACCACCGCACACAGTCTGTAATCCGGCTGGCATTACAGGCATGAAATACACAGATCAAGTTATTCATACGCTGCAGCGCTGAAGCTTTGACTGACACCATCAATATGCTGTCATAGCATGAGCACAATTTAAATGTTAATAGAGCAATTGGTGCATAAAAATGACAGTGTTCGTATGCTTTTTAATGAGCTATACTTGTGTTTTCCTCTTGAGGTCGTGCAATCAATGCTGTCCTTTCTCATTCACCAAGACGGAAGAAGCACCATGTTGATATAAGGCCACAAAATGTTCAGTCAGTGGTGGCATGCTAAATACAAAGTCAAAGGAAGGACACAAGTGGACTGATGAGGCCTGAGTTGAACTGAGGATGTGTCAGTCATGAAAGTTAGAATTTGAAAATCCTAATGATGATCACGAACTTGACCAAAACATCCTAGTTTGGAGGTACAGTCTGTTTTGTTGTCTAAGTATATGAAGATTTATTTGTTTGGTGAAGAGATGTATTTGCCAGCCCACATAGTAGAAATACTGCAACATCTATTAAATGTCCTGCAGATTGTTTGGACACTACCATCTCAGAGAGATCAGTTAGACTTACCCCTTATACAATCCATTTCAGTTTTTCTGTCCGAAAAGGGCACTTTTGACTAAAAGGGCAAAATCACAGCCACTGCTGCACACACTGGTGGTGCGTTATAAGGCAACAGGTCAAAACAAAGTCTATAAATGACTTTTAAACCCTCTTTGAACACAAGTCTGAGGAAATTTGTTCCTTTTCCTCTCAAAATACCTCCCACATCCATCTTCCCTCTCTCTGTTCTCTCAATACAGTGTTGCTACAGTACATTGCCTCCCTCTGTCAAGTGAGGACTGTCCATCAGAGCCTCCATAATGAAAAGTGAGCTCTCCTACTCACCTTCCTCCCCTCTCTCTCACCCCCTTTCTTTCTCTTCCATCAGCTGCTGTCTCTTCCAACTTTCCTCTCTTTGCCCTCCCCTTATTGCTCTGTTCCAACACACTCGCTCTCACTTTACAAAGTCACAGTCAAAGTCAATAGTAAAGATACACTGTATGGAGAGTGAGTTAAGGGCAGCGTGGTATAGGGTAATAACACAATTTGTTGAGGCTTAATATACCTGATTTAGATTTTGGATTGATACAATCTATATGTAAACCCCAAGGTAGTCTGTTTGGCCCATTTCTCAAGGTTAAGTGTTGTTTAACCAACGTACCACTGTGCTGCTCTCAGCTCCAGTGCCTGGAACGTGCAATACACCCAAACAATCTCCCAAAAGTCAATTGACTCCAGTAGTGCTCCCTCTGCTGCAGGCCAGAACAATCACCCAAGTTAAAGGTGATGAGAAATTGAAAACTAAGAGCAGCAGCCTGTTGGAACTTTTGCAAAAATGCAACCAGTCTGTCTGGCCTTTTTTTTCTGTTTTATTTCACTGTTCACTTGATACTACATTTAAAAAAGGTCCGACGGTTGAAGGTGAGACTGACAGGTACAGCTTGTTCTTTTCCATTCAATGACAAAAGACTGGCTAAAGATTGTCACTGACCCCACTGACCATCGTCACTCTTCAATACCATTTTCTAGGTCAGCGGTGGGGTTAGCAGACGGTCCGACAGGTAGATAATCATGTCCCAAGTGAAATGCTCACAAGCACACAGATAGTCCTGTATTTCGCGTGCACACATACACACACAAAGAGGAAATTGCCTCTCGCAAATCTCACCTTTCCTGCTGCAGAGGCTCCTTTGTCCACCGGGAAGCTGCAGAGAAACACATAAAGAGGACAAATGAATCACTGAGGGACAGTTGAGTCCTCACACACACACACACACACACACACACACACACACACACACACACACACACGCTTACGTTGCTGCTGTACATTTCTCAACCACCTGACTACATATACACAGTAAATCAGGGATTGAATAGTGTGAAATCTTATAATGCAAACTGATGCATATACAGTAAGCATGCACACAGGAGACCGCCATCATGAGTTTTTCCTAAATTCAGGGAGCAAACTTTTACAGTTTATAGTGAACAGCTTATTTCACCAATTTTCTCACTGAAATTCCGTCCTCTGTGTCTCAAACACATACATGTACGCTTTGGAGCTGCGGAAAAGAGGATTTGAAATATCTTGACTGGCAGCTTTACACCTTTTGAATACATTTATCACAGGCTAATAAATGCACAGTGCCACAGATTTTTAAATCTTCATCATGGCTTTCTTGCAAATGTGGCAAAAGCTGCCACACAGAGACACATTTTTACAGGAAACATGAGGCGAACATATCTTCCAGTCGGCCGTTGAATGAATTCAGGCACACATATCAAAACACACATTGTCTCTTCTGTCTGTCTTCTTCTTGCCATTTATTTAGCCCCATTTTCCTGCATGACTGAAATTACAAATAGATGTCTTTACATCCTCAAGTGCCCATGAAGCAATAGGCTTTAAATCCATGCGGAAACATGACAACTCAAAACGCTGCTTTCAGGGCCAGAAATACCCAAAAATATATAATTAAACCCGAGTCATAAAAATACTGCAGTCCCACCTGAAATGGCACATTAAACTCAGTGTGGAGACCTGTTTTGGGATTCAAATTCAATTAGCCCTGTTGACTTTTGAGACCAACTCAACCATTTATTCTCCCTTCATTCTTCATTTTTCAATTGTCTTCTCCCTGGCTGCTGCCTTTGTACTGCCAGATAATGAGCAGTCTTCAAGGAAGAGATACTAAATGAAACACTGTGTGCAGCACTATAATTGCACTGATATGCAAATGGTAATGACACAAGCAGAAAAAATTCCTTCCGGAGTAAAACATTATCTCAAGCTTGAACATCATTCAAAAGTTCAACACGGGGTTTTTTTTCTTATTCAAAACTATTTGAAATGTGAAATAAATCCATGAAAATATGGAAATCTATTAATTTTATTCATGTAATTCGTGTATGCAACATACGGTAAAGACACAAATTGGTTAGTAAAACATTTGAACTTTTTTACCTGCAGCATATATCAATTTTCATTTTTTGGTTACTACAAATGTTGAATTCAAATTGAACAAAAAGCTTGGGATTCTAGAGTGAAACAAATGTAAATATATAGAGCAAAACCCTTTGCCTCTGCCAAACTGTGCTGGCTCTGGAAGAAACTAATAACAGGGTAGGCAGACAGAGCGTCTCAGGGGGGATTCGACCAGAAATTCATTGGCGACATCAATGTTAAATACCTTTTATAGCCCCGTTTGTTTTGGAGAGTCAGAGAGGAATTACAAGTTCTGAGTTGTTGAGCTCACGGGTCGTGACTTTATTGTGTTGATGAGAAAATTAGTGTGCCATTTGCATCAGAGTTTAATTTGGCTGTTGGGGATTGTGTTGTTATTCCAGGTCATGAGCTGCAGATGAGCTGCTCAGGTGTGGCATTGTGAGAGAGGCTCTGGCATTCTTCCAGAGCTGCATATTGCATTTTTTTTGTTTTTGAAAAGAGAAGAGAGGCAGAGTTCTGATCACATTAGGCGGGTAAAGACTGTGGCATCGTCTTTAGTCTAAGAGGGAGAGGATGTTTTTTCTTGGTGTTCTCTTCGTTATCTCTGTCCAGACTTACTCCCGCTGCACTGCTCTCCAGGCTCAGTCTTCTTTCTTGTGCCAGTTTTCACTGAAACTAGCATAGTTTCAATTTTGTTACTTTGGTACAAAGAAAAATGTGAAGGATAATAATAATGGATCACACTCTATTGGAACTCTCTATTGAGCTGGTAAGTTAATAATACTGGCAGTTATTCACCTCGGACATCAGAAATGAGACAGATGCCATGCAGTTTACTTAAACATAGCGGTGATCTTAATTAGCCAGTGGCATGGTCAAACACACTGTAGCAATCACAGACCATCTGGTACCTGTCTCAGTTATCTTAAATTTGTCAATGTTCAGCCACAGTCAGTCTCCTCTCCTGTCACAGCAGCTGAAATTAGTCCTTTTTAATGTCAGATTATTGGCTAACAAATCCATTTTCGCTATTCGTTTTGTTTCGTTTCGGTCGAATTATCAGTGCTCATCATTACATTGTATCGACCACCAAGATATTCACTGCTATTTATGCAGGAATTCTCAGAGCTGATGACACTTGGTATCACGAGATGTGACAGATTAATCCTGGATCCTGAACGCATCCTCCCTCCCTCCCATAGAATTTGAATGTCTCTTTGTTTCCTACAACAAAGTGGGCTTAGTAAATATTAAACTTGAAATAAGACCTGTTAAAAATGATCAGTGTTGAAGAGTCCAACCAACAGTTGAATGAAAATAGATTTACATTTGCACGTTAAAAGCCTGTCTATATACAGTTGGTCATTTCATGTCAGATCTCATGCCTGGTCAGTATCAACTATCACCGATACATTTGTCAAACTTTACTAAAACCGTAACACACCTTTTATTCAAGCATGACAGAGGTATCACTCCACTACTCCACCACAGCCCAGACTGAACTGTGTCCAACTGCACACATCTTAAAGGAACAGTCTGACTTTGTAAATAGGTGTATTTGCTTGCTCTGGAAGGGAGTTGAAGATTGATAGTACTCACAGGTTGATTTGCTACAGCCTTGAGACAGTTAGTTAAACTAAACAGAAAAACACTCATCAACATCGGAAAAGGAAGCATGGGGTCTGCATTAAGCGCAGCCAACTCTGAGATGATCACTCATCCTGCTTTTGTCCACAGGGGCTGCTAAAGTCAACACAAAATCTAAGTTCCTAGCAGTTACTTTAATTTTGCTTTTTACCCCCAACATGAGAGCTTTCTGAGAGACAAAATGAATTTTCATGGTAGGGTAATTAAGAGCAGGTTGGCCCAGATTTTTTTAATCAAAACTCACCCTGCCATGCTGCTGTTGGCTGAGCTCTCTGCGATCTGTGAGCTGGCGATCCACTTTGTCTCACCCACCACTGTCCTGGCGTGCGGGAGGCGGCCCACGTCTTTCACCGTCATCATCAGGTGCCGTGATGACTTCAGGACCCTGACGGCTTCGTCGTGTGGGATGCTCAGAAAGCTGCGGCCGTTCACCTCCAAGATCTGGTCACCGACCTGCGGGGAGGGGACGGCACACAGAGGGGTGGCGGGGGGGACTGAGCAAGGTGGCACGGGTGGACCAGGCAGAGACTGTCACATGCGCAGGTTCATAGGTCAAAGGTTAGAGAGAGGTAACGTAACAAATGGAGGTGGTGGAGGTGTAAGAAATGTTTAATGGATCAGGGTGGGATAATTATGTTGCAGGTTTCTTGTTAAAAGTTGTGACTTTCTCAGGTTGAGCAGCGAACAGAAATAATTACACAAAGATTATTCTCTGCTCACTGACAGGTTCAGGACCGGAACTCTTTAATATGTAATTGAATGGGCTTTCACATGTGATTTCACATTATATCAAAGGGCCAAGCCCAGAGGCTGCAGTAGAAGGAGTATAATGATGTCCATACTAAACACCACCTTGACCGTACCTCTTGTCGCCTATAATGAGCTGATTTATTGTAGCTTTAATGTTGAGGTCAACCCTTTGCGTCACACCCTCATCTTTGCTGAACGAAGCTGAAACACCAACCTCAAACTGCACTTTTCCTATGTACTTGATCTGTTCTGCCTGGCTTGGCTTCAAATCACTAGTATCAATCATGACATGCTGTCATCACTGTTCTGCACACCTGCACATAGCACATCTGCAAACATGGAAAACTTCACTTCCAAACAAGCACTCCCATGTCTGGGGTATAAAATGTGTCTCAGCAAAGAGCTGATCAGCCAACATAGTTTGATTAAGTCTTTAATTTCAACCTGTTATATTGTGAGTGACCAACAGTGTAGGCGCTGACCCCCACATGAGGAAGAAATGCTCAGGATTTAAGGAAGTAAGGTGAAGTAGTTTGGTCATCTTACTGCTGTTCTCTGACTCCATTAACTTTATCTGCCACTATAACTGTGCAACAAATTAGTCGCAGAGGACAGGCTCACCACTCTCCCTTCACAAAACAGCACAGTCACTGGTCTTGTAAATGACTTTGTCCAGCATTTAGACTTGATCTAGTGTTTAGCATTTTAAAAAAGTCGCCAAATGTCACTTTCTGTCTATTTGTTTTATACCCATTTCACTTTGGTCAGCCAATCGAACCATCCAACCAACCCACGAATCATTTCAGTGCTCTCTCAGAGCAGCGGCCAGTGCAGGCGAGATATTAAAGACATTCAGAAACTCATATGTTTCAGTTTTTTGGGTGTTTTCCAACAACCTGAGGTGACCCAGCACCATATCTGTCACTGCTAATGCACAATACAGCACAGGCAGCTGAGGACATTCTCCACATAAAACTCTACCTTTGTCAGCTTGGACAATGGCACACTTTGTAATAATACGTAGTAAGGCTATTTGATTGCAAATGCAAAGAGACGTAATCAAAACTGTATTTACAAATGCAATCAATCAGTCAACGCTAACAAGCACCGCTGCAGTGAGAACACACACTGCTGCCACGGCAAACACGTTCTAAATGCTTATTTATGCTGTCAGGCTGAGCTGCAGCCTCAGGGATAAGAGACAGATTTTAAGACAGATTATAAGATGTTTGTTCCAGCTGTTTGCATTACAAAATGGCACAAAAAGAGCAAATAATCTGCTTCTTGTGGAGTTTTTACAGTGTTTGACAACCCTGGAGCTCAGTTTATTGTGAACTCAGCTTGGTTTATCTCAGTTTCACTTGGATTTGACACAGCTAGAGAGCACACATGGCAAGCAAACATGCACAAAGAAGCCGACACAGGAGCACACTATCATTTTTCTTCTTTCTGTCAGTATCTGTCACTTGAAGAGAAACGGTAGTCTGACTCAGACTGACTCAGAGTCTGACTCAGAGTCTGACTGTTTGTCAAAACATTATACTATCATATTATGTATGAATTGTTTTTAAAAAGGCTTTTTCTGCTCTCTTTTTGTTCAAATGTTGAATCATTTTTTTCCAATAATTTTTTATTGAGCAGTAACATTTAACATACATTTCATTTGTACATTCAAAGTTCGTTTTCATGGTCCTTACATGTGGCATTGAAGTCATTAGGAAATTCAATTAAGTAGGTACATAAGTAATATCTAAATAACATAAACAGACACAGTAAGAAACGATCTGAACTCTTTGAAAACAGTTATATAAAATCACAATAAAAAAGAAACAAAAACAAAAATACTGATTGACCAGAGCCCCCCCCTCCACTGACCTAATCCTAATTAAATGTTGAATCCTTTAAAGCAAATGTCAGCAAAGTAAAATCAGCAGATACCGTAATAAACAACCTGTCAAATATTTCCACACAAAATAAGCCACAATGACAGAGCAAAAACATGCTTTTAGAAAATTCATAGTCTCTAATCTGTTCTACTGAAGCGCCCCAGTCAGCCATGATGGTAAAAGAGTGAGTCAGCATACACAATAAAAGGGCTGTGTCCAAAATCACTCAGTATTTACTATGTAGTACATTATCTTTATCCTGGGCCATTATAATATGTGAGTGTCTGGATTCTGACTGTGACAATGTACTCAATATATAGTGGTAGTCGTGTCTATGGCTTAGACATTGCTTTTTTTCTCCAATGCCACATGTCCCAGTTCATGAATTAAAAATTCGAGTTGTGCAACACTACACTTGTCAGTGATGATGCAAAATGATGATGAATAATGTGTCTGAATTCTCACTGCTCACTATTTAAGTGAGTGACCAGCTGTCCTTTGCTGCCAACATCGCTGCGTCAACCTGCGCCTCCTGATTCACTCGCCAGCACATCATTAAGATATATTCATTCCTCACCCAGAAGGCGGTGCAGGTTCTGGTCCAGGTTCTTGTCATCTCACACCTGGACTGCTGCAACTCGCTGCTGGCTGGTGCCTGCATGTGCCATCCGACCCTTCCAGCTCATCCAGAATGCAGCAGCCCGGCTGGTCTTCAAGTCCTCCCACACAACAAACACCTCTCCTCTCAACCCTGCACTGACTACTGGTGGCTGCTCAAATTCAAGACGCTGGTACTTGCCTACTGTGCTGCAAATGGCTCAGGCTCATCCTACATCCCATACACTCTGTTACTGCCAAACGGCTTGTTATCCCCTCACTATGAAGAGGGCTCAGCAACTGCTCAACAAAACCCAGATTGTTTGCTGTCCTGGCTCCATATTAGTGGAATGAGCTCCCCACTGACATCGGGACAGCAAAAATTCTACACATCTTCTGCCACACACCCAAAACTCAACTGTTCAGACGGCACCTTGGCCCATAAATAAAAAAAAACAGAGCTTGAGAGGTCCTCTGCAGAGTTTGGAGAACTTGCCAGAAGGTCTCCTGAGTAGAAGGCACAAGACAGTGCACTTGTCGGCTTACAGGGGAGGGGAGACAAGGCAGAATTTAGGGAAGACTGATTGCAGCTAAATGCTGAGAGGACATTAAAAGAAACCTGCTCTGTGTCACATGACCTCATGTGACGACCAGAAGCACACAGTCAAGGCAATGCTGGAGAGGCCTTGGGACAAGTGTCTTCATGTCTTTCAATGGCTCAGTCAAAGCTCAGCCTGCAGAGCTGAATAAAGACTCTTAACACTTTTCAGTTTTTGATTAATGCCCTGATACGTCGGGATATTTCACTGCTGCTTCCCACTCAAGATGACAGACGACATGTTGACGTGTCGCATTAGGAAAAGCACAGGTGTAAATAATGAAATTTATGATTTGGTTTCAGGGTGCTGGTATTGTTCATTCTGGCTCACTGTCACACTGTCATGATTTAATGGGACACTTTAATAGAGCAGAACCATCATTATTGTTATTAGTTACACCCGTGCTTTTCCTATGACAAGTCAAAACGTCTGCTGCAAAAAAAGGTCTATTAGTTGCTATGGTGACAGGAAACGGGGGCGATGCGCAACAAGGCCTGTGGTCTGCAATCAAAGCGGGGACGTTGCAGTTAAGTGATACTCCCTGAGTGGAGTGCGGGTCCAGATTATATCTTGGCCTGAACTGCTGTATCAAAACTCCTGTCGTTTGTTCAAGCTCTGCTGTGTGTCCACCAGTTAATCAAGTCAGATTATTTGCACCTGTTGTATTGGGCAAATGACTGGAACTTTGATTCTGACTCTAATTACACGCTGATTAGGTTTGATGACCCCATGAGGCTCAATCAAAACCACACTGCTCATTAGAGAGGAATGCCAATATTCTGCACTCATCCTTCTCACAATTTCTTCATTATTGTAATAGATCAGGATGGATGAATCAATACTTATTATTAAGTATTTTGTGGTGTTTTCTACGATTATTTCTGTATCATTTAACACAAACAGTAAACACTAACCACCCCGACTGTGTAAGTACACACATTAGTCATCTGCACACACACGCACATGCAGCTTCATGTGGTTAAAGTTGAGCCTGTTGATTGTGCTGCTGCATCTCCTGCCATCATAAAGTTGCCACTGACGTCTTTGCTTTCTTCTCACTCTCTCCTTCCCTCTCTCTCTCCTCATTATTCTGCTCCCCCATGCTCCCCTCCTCTCCCTCATTATGATTCTATCAGAGAGTAGATGGGCCCTGTCCTGAGTCGCAAGCACTTCATTTTTTTGTCTCTGGTGTGATCCCTGAGTCACACCAGCAGTGCCACGGCAGCCCTGCATTCTGCGCAATTAAACAACAACCAGCAGATACGATGTTTGCAATTAAAGGCTCTGATCAATGCTGCTGTTTAATAATGACACATTCTTGATACAGACAAGAAAACAAGTGTAATTCGATTGACTGCAAAAGTCACACACACTGAAAACAATTGAAATTCACAATTCCAAACCCGACATGTTCAGAATGATTGTGTCTGCGGCTGTGAACACACACCTGCATGTGAGTGTGTGAGAGAGTGCAGAGAGAAGTTTCTGTGGTTTCATAGTGAATCTACGGACTAATCATTGCAAATAAATAGCAGTAAACAATCTGCCACTACTATGGTGGTGTGTCACTTGTCATATATTAAGGATTTTAAATGCTTGTTAGCTTTCTTAAAACAGAAACTGAAAATAGTCCTTAATTAATGTATAACTTACTCCAGTTTGAGTAATGTTCACAAAAAACTACAGTACCCCGTTGTTTTAGGAAATTAAGGAGCCTTTTAAAGATATTAAACATTATTATGTGCCATCTTTAAAGAGGTTCCTCAGAAGGAGCACATGGAGGAAGGGCTCAGTGCTGCACACAGGGTGGGAAATATAGAAAGCGATGTGAGACAGACTGATGTATTGGTGGTTTTAGGACTAATATCAGATATTATATTTTCATACTTTTCACTAACATCGACACTTCCGAAATTGTTAGTGAAATGAATGAAATGACAGTTTCATTCATCAGAGGGGACAATTATTGAGTGAGATCAATTCAGACATCTATTTTGTAAGGTCACTGAACCTGGATCTCTGGACTGAGCCACTGCAGTGATGGCAGCATCACTAGAGAGTGTAACACATTAATCAGATGGCAGATTAGTTTGTAGGCTCTGCAATGTAATCTGCAATAATAACCCTAATAAATGTGTAAAGTCTGGAATATAAGTTACAGAGTGAGTAACAAACAGGCAGCAAAAAGACTAAGCCAGAAGACTACAGAACCACTTACAATCACTCTCTCTCTCCACTGTGCTGCCTTACAAGTAATCCTGAGAAGAAGATTCTCTCCATTTGTAGACAGATTTAAATGCAAATTAAAGTGCATCACTTGGCAAGTAGTATGTGATGAATTATATCCCGTCTTCTTCTGCTCAGACTAATTGCTCCCCAAAAAATCTATTCTTTCTAGGCTCTGTTTCCTATCTGCTTTTTTACCAGATGACTTTGTGATCACATGAGCATGGTTGCCCTGACGACTGTCCTCCTTAATAGATTACTTTTGATCAGCTGTGGGAATTAGACTTTAGAGAGAAAACATTTACTCCTACATCACGGTAGGTGGGAGGTGTCGGACACCTTACACATGGTATGGTCAACAATTTAACCACTGCGCTCATTCAGTGCCCAAAGCATATTAATCTTAACATAGCAAGCGTACAGTGGCAATAATGATGATTCACAGTATGTTACCAGATAAATCTCACAGGCAAAATGAATCAATCAATTATACGGCAAACATGCCACTATTGAACAAGTCACCTTTGAGTTTTCCTTTTCTAAGCAGCCCTGGTATATGAATGGTAAATAAGAAAAATTAATTCAATTTTCATTGGAGAAAATGTCGTGACACAAAACAAAATGGCATTCTTGGATTCCAGCCAAGTTTGGAAAAGACCATCATCTGATGCTTCATATACATGGCAGCAATTTTCTGCAAGTAAAAATAAAGAACAGCAAACGTCTACCTGCACAGAAACATGCTGGAAATGTTTCCAGTAACTAACAGTACCCATATCAGGAAACAATATATCACATAGTGCAGCAGATTTTTACAATTGATGATTAGTTGGATATTTTTTTTGTGTGTGGTGAAGTGGAAACCCATAACTCTCATTTGCTGCTCGCTCTAGCAGCAACATTTAGCAGAAGTGGAATAAATTGCTGCCAATAACTTTACTTCTGAAAATGAAAAGACAGTGTGTAACAGGCTAATTCCAGCTCACTGGGTTGGTTTTCAATAGAAAAAGAATGAGCAGATTATTGAGCAAAGGTGTGTTGCATTAATCCCTCTGTGTCTTGGACAGTATCGATGTGGACCCTCATATCTGCTGGAAACACAGCTGCAGAGCACTGATGGAAGGCAGAGGAGGTGAGCAGACAGACTATTAGGCTCCCTTTGAACTGTCCTGCTCGAGCCTTTTGATCAGCACTATTGTCACAGACTCTTCTGACATTATCAGAGCTGTGATGAACAGCCCGGGTCAGACGGCTCAGGGCTGAACGGCGGCCGACACACGAAGGGGAGATATAGGGATAAGGTGGCAGTTCCAGACCACTGATCCTGAAAGCTACACTAAGAACAGTGGAGCTGTTTGATCCGGTCCTTTGGCGTTCTTTCACTTAAATGCTTCTTTTCTCTGTGTGTGTGTCCTGTTGGTCAGACTTATCCTGCTGTATCCAGAAAGCAAGAAAGAATCATGGCAGTGCAGTTTTCAGCCTCTTATCAATGAAAATATATTGAGATATTCTTGCTGCACTGGAAGATTCATCTGTTTATAGGATTGTGTAGGTTATAGAAAATGATAATCTGATAAGAGCCACACATTCAGTTTAAGCCTAAAAAGTAAGCCATCCGCCCACAAGTCATATCAGGACGAGGAGGCATTTTCTTTGCAACAATCTGTTCAATTGGCTCATTTGTAGCTAGTTAATGTTGTTAATAACAGTTAGCAGAAAGTTAGCTAGTACAAAGGAAACAGTTTCCTGTTAGAAGCCATTCTTGTAACTGTTTTCTGCTCTAAATTGGAGCGTGGCCAACCTTGTTTTTAGGTGGAAAAGATCTTAAATTTACTCAGAATTAAAAGGCCCAAAGGTAGTCAAGCACCGAGAAGCTTTGACATTGGATCTGAAATGTGTCGTCTGTCAGTTTTCTTGCTGATGTTGACTGATGTTGATTCGAAACAACCTTTGCTGGGTTTTACTCAGCAAAAGTTTTAAATGGCAGAGCAAACCGGCTTTCTGTGAGAAATCTTGTGAGATCGAAACCAGAGTCGATCTTTGTGGAGCCAGTCGCAGGGATGAAAAGTGCGACCACTGATAAGGAGAAAAAAGTGCTCTCTGCTTTCTGATACAGCAAAGCCGGAGAGGAAAACTGCAGTGACATTTGCATAAAAGATAAAACTACACAAAAAAAGCCCAAAATGAGAAAGAAAACTATGAAACAAAGAGAAAATGTACTTGTACAGAAAAGGCTGATTGTGATTTGCAGGTAAGAAGATATCTGGGTTAGAACCAGGGTAAATATGGATGAAACATGAATATTATTTAGACATCTGGACTACATACAACTGTTATTTCAACAACAGTATGACAACAGTATCAACCCTCGACGTTTTGGTGTCTTTTGACCTGAAAATCATCTAATCAGTGCTTGCTAGTTGACCTTAAGCACACACAGGTGACTAGATGCTTCGAAATCACAGTCAGGGATATTCACACAATCCTAAATGTGGTGATTTGTGTCTCTAACCAGCTTTGAACATGGCTCCAGTGATTACATCTAATCAGACCTGCATTTAAAGCTGCTCAATCATCCAAGACATGTTTTTGGGTTTTTTTTTCAAAGAAAAGTGAGAAACCCAGTGTGGGCCGCCTGCCTCTGATCTCTGCCTTTCATACTTCAGCTCTCCTGACATTTCCTCTACTGCTTCTGTCCCTTGGCAGAAGGAGAACGGAGGAGAGATTAGATATCGACTCTGTCCTGCTGCTTATTCCTTTGTCTTCTTAAACGGGCGGAACTTGTAATAGATTAGAGTTTGCAGATGAAGCATGGCTTCCAAAATGAAGAGGAGATGGACATATGGAGTGTGCCAAAGTCCAAACAACACATTCATCCGCAGTTTGAGACCTTCACAAGAAATGATTCCACTTTAATTAGACCCCTCGGCTTACTTACCTGCCTTAATATTGCTCATTGCAGCTTTTAACAAGCTTTCCTTGATTTATTTTATTATTTTAGCGGTCTACCTTTTATTATGAATCATTTTCTCTTCCTGTTCCTCCTTCTTCTGTTTAATTTCTCTCCTCTTGCCTTCTTAATCCTCTTCTTCCCCCTTCTGTCCTGCCTTGTCTTCCCCTCCTCTTTACCTGCTATATCTTCTCATACTCTTTTCATCTTTGTTCCCTCTAATTAGAATTCTTTTCCTTTGTCCTCTCCTTCCTCGACTCCCAAGCTCCAACGCAGTCATCATCCATCAGGGATTCCCCTCAGCTATCATCCTCTACAACATGCTGTACTTTCATGCTGCGTGTTATGTTGGCACATGTGAGCAGAGCAGACTAAGCTCACATGTTGTGGAGGTTCAGTTCATCCTCATAGAACAGAGAGAAGTAATCTCAGCTGTTATCGACTGTTTTCTGTGGACAGCTACGAGGTCCCGACTATGATGCTTTATTAAAAAGGTCACCACATTTTTCAAACTGGCAAGCACACTCCAGAGAGCAGATAATTGTAACCAAGTGCAGCCACTGTACTGCATTCTTATTGCATTTATGAATTAGTTATCGCTCACGATACGTGGGCATAAATAAATAGAACGAGCCACATGTCAACTTTAAACTTTTTAAAGGTTAAGTCTTTATATGAAATAGTAACAGAGTTGTTATCTCTGGTAATTGTGCGTGAGTGAAGCTACATTAATGATACACTTACATCCTGTTGGAATTAAAGAAATATTTTGATTACTGTTTAACCAAAAAAAGCTAATTTTGAATACATTTCCTAGGCCTGACAGCTCGTCATCAAAAATGATCAAGCTGAATTAGAGCTGAATTCGTTTGGGAATATTTTGGGTGGTTAGTGAATGTAAAGCGCTGCCCCATTAACTGAATACCAATTTTTGCTTTTGCAGGGTGTTTGAAATGTTTGCGTCATATAGAGAAGGTATTTCATCTAAATAGCTATTCACACCTGTTTTACACCTGCTCAACAAAAATGATGAATGTTTCGATCATGCTTATGTCCATGCATGCAGAAGTACAGATTATTAGCTTGTTTTTCATGTGCTTGCTCTAAAAAGATATAATCACATAACGTATGAAGAGAAACTCATATTACCTTAAATATTCCAATTTACTTACACATTTTTCATAATGTGGGAATCATGCCAGATTAAATAAACCTAAATGAACAGGTTAAACATCTTAATCATTACTGAGTCCTGTTTCAGAAACCCCAAGTCTAACAGTTGTTTGGTTGTACCGCACCTGTCTGTTTCACCTGCGTGTTACATCTGTACACACAGAGACTTCTAGATGTGTTTCTATATTGATGAACATCTGAAACTTTGCACCGCTGCTCCTCTTTCAAAACAACTTGATCTGTGGAGCAGGAAGAACATCTTAATGATGCAACTCTGACAGCAGTGAAGCGCGATGCGGCGAGACACATCGAGCGTAGAAGCCTGACTGACTGATCCTGCATGGGCATACTAATGACCCAGCACACAGCCAGACTGCATCAAATAATCCCTCCACCACACGCTGATGTGTTAAACTGCATCACAGTGGCGCAAAGCTCAGATCAGTATGAAGAGAGAAAGGCTGTGTGTATCAGACCAGCAGGAACGCTTTCTGCTGCTTGTCATCCAGTTTTAAACAAAGAATACATGCTGGCAGGAAGATGCATCCTTGTGAAAACAATCCATCCTAAGAGCCACGGTCCACTTTTAGGGATTCAGAGCAGATAATCCAAGACGTTTGGGTAACATCTGTTCTTTCACATATGTTACGTGGAGAGGTTTGCAGTAGCTGATGATTAATTCATCACTGATCAAGTGATCATTTCTGTTGCTTTTAGATATTCAATTTGCAATGACACGCACAGAAAACCCTCACACTTTAGAGGCAAGAAACACTTTTATAAACGATTTAAACGATTAGCAGATGTGTTTGCTTTATCTGTTATTTTGGACCCAGTGAATTAACCTTTAATGTTGAATGATTTATTTTCCCAGAAGTGCATTCAGTGGTCTAAATTATATGATGCTTTGAAATTACACAACATAAATTCTGATACCTTTTAAAGACTTGCAGTCACCTCCACCCT
Source organism: Chaetodon trifasciatus (assembly GCA_037975065.1). Lineage (NCBI taxonomy): Eukaryota > Metazoa > Chordata > Actinopteri > Chaetodontiformes > Chaetodontidae > Chaetodon > Chaetodon trifasciatus. The sequence goes on from JBBMOE010000003.1 coordinate 17,708,583, forward strand.
GCTGTACAGCCTGGAGTTCATGTATCTTTTCTCATTGCATTGTTCATGGAGACTTATCACAGAGGGTATTCACCCCAAAAGTTTCCTGAAATCAACACCAAGCCTTAAAAAGTCCAGAGAGGACACTGATCTGGTTTGACATTAAAAAAGAGCAGTGAGTGAGGAGGTCTTGGCCTTCAGTTCTGACAACTCCCAACTTGTTTAAACAAGTTCATGACTGTGAATAAAGTCTGTTTTTTAGCTCCATTTGGATAATCTAAGCATGACTAAAACCCTCACTCACACTCTTAATTAGAGTTTTAGAAGTTTAGACCTCACCTAATAAGATCACAGACGAGTATGCTGATCATCTACTTTGACTCGTAATCCTGTTAAACATTTGATGGGATTCATTTCTTGGATCAATTAAAGCTGTGGCAAAGAGAGTCATGACATATTTTTCATTTTTCTGGGTTGTTTTCTCATCACTGGCTACTAGGCCTTGAGAAAAAACAAACCTTCCTACAGTCATAACCAATAAAAGCAGGCAAACATTTTCCCCCAAAGATAAATATGGTTTATCCAGTGAAAAAACAACATGCACAACAGAACAACAAGGACACAGAAACAGTGTACCAGATTATTAAGAAATTAAAAAAAAAGACTGTTGTTTTTAGAGTTTATTATACAAAGGATAAGTTACGCATGAGATCTATTACCTGCTTTGTGGCAGGACCTGAGGCTTACTGAACCAAACTGAGCCAAATTACGTTTGTTCCATGAAACCCAGCAGCAAACTTAGTTCATCTGTTCACTATCAGCTCTGTTTTGCTCTATATAGTAGCTTTAACGAAAGGCGAGTCTGTGTGACTGACGTCCTTTACGATCTGTTGAACAGAGAGCTCAGTGCTGCTGAAAGCTCAGTTCAGTCACACTTGCTGCTCCATCTGACAAACGATTGCACAGAGAACATTCCGAGGTTTCTCTTTGTAAGAGCGAGGCACAACACAGCGGAGCGATAGCGACTTGTACCACAAATGTGGGTCAATTAAAACCAGCCAGTTTAAACTCATTCAGTAAGAAATATGAGCTTTCTGGAAACATCTGTTGAGGTTAATTTAGGCCCTGAAAATCAATTTTCTTAAGCAGCCCCTTGCTATGAGTGATGATGTTTCACATGAATGAGCTGCTTTCTGTCAAAGGTCTACTTATTTGGAGCCTTCTGTGGCGTGAAGTGAGCGGGGTTCTGTAGGAAACAGGTGATATCAGACATACATGCACGACTGAGCACTGAACAATGTCACAATAAGAATCAGACTCGGCTGACAAGTTGTAGGTTTTTTGTCACCAATCAAGTCTAATCAAACCAAACGTGCACACTGCTGATATGGCTGAGTTTCTGAGTGTTGAATGCTTAATCAATTTAGAATTAGGAGTGGGTTTAAACAGGCCAAAACAAGGAAATAAAATAAGACAAACATAATCGCAACACAACAGTGACAAAAATACCTAAATCAAGCTGGGATTATTTTAATGGGGAACCTACTGCATAGACGTTGATTTGTGATTAAAACAAAACACTTATCCTACTTAATCCTCTCTTTAATCATTATGTATTTCTAGTGTTTCCTGTATGTATATGGAACTTGGGAACCACAGGTGAACTCTATTTCTCATATATTTTTGCTAGAGAAAGCACAGGAGTCCTGTATTTAATGCAATAATAAGCTCTGAGTTTCCCTCCTGTGAAAAACTAGCCTAGATAGCGACGTCAAGCTTTCTTTTATCAGTAAATACTTCTTTTGTCGATATTAGACTTTTTGACGTTCTCACACCTCAGGATTGCCTGTGGCAGTCTTACTATCCACTTCTTTAAAAAAAAAACAAAAAAAAATGTATACAGACAAAATGAATTCACTGAATTAAAAAGCAAGCACATTCCAGAAAATGCTCTGAATATCCAAAAATACTAAAAACAGCCACACAGGAGAGAAATGGAAGTGAGTAAGCATTTGTTCCATCTGTGTTATTGGATATTGCCATGTGAGATGTGTGTGTCTATCACTGTTCAGCTGGCAAACATGACTATCAGAGCAGTTACTGATAGTCACTTCCACAGAAAATGTGCAGTTTGCATTTATGCTCAGAATCCACAGAGCTTTTTCTATTTGTCTGTGTGCCATTTGTATGACCCAGCAGTCGCTGTGACTTTGTAGTCTGTGCCAACAGATACAATACAATTACTGATATTTGGCTCAGTGGGGGGACCGATAATATGGAGAGAGCTCTGCAAGAGCCACATCACAGGGAAACAGATGGGCTGTATTCCTGCTTGCTTCCTTAGCCGGACCCTAAATTTGACAGAACATCTGAGTGTGTATTCATATCGCAGGTGTGTGAATCTGTGATTGAGAGAATATAAGGACAAAGCGTTTAAAATGATTATTGTATTTTTATCAACATGACAATAAAACTTTTATATTCAATGTATTTATAAAATGTTCACTCTTAACGTTCGTCATTCATCATTAGAGGCTGATTACAAGTGCCCACCCCTCCTCCTTATGACTCTGTGTATGAGAAACTCACACTGGGGCACCCCGATAGCTCACTCAGTACAGCCCCATGTAACAACGCTGTGTCCCCGCGGCAGCAGCCCAGGCTCAGATCTAACCTGGAGCCCCTTGCTGCATGTCACCCCTACTCTCTCCCCCCTTCCTGCCTCTCTCCCCTGTACTATCAAACAAAAGCAAAGAGCCAAAACATTGAAACATGTCTTTGTCACTAATCCAGACAACGATTACATTTCCTATCTTTGTCAGCATCAATTAGTTGTAAATATTTACATGCTTTTTTGGGAGGCATCGTATGAAGGACACCAATGACTGTCTAAATGTCAGAGAAGATAGTGATTGAGACTGGCTGATGAGGTTCATGTTTTTCAGAGGGTTAGCACAGTGTTGATCCCTTTAAACACCTAGTGTGTGGTGCTAACATTTACACAGTGTGATGTTGTCAACAAAGTTAAATGACTTCTGCATTTTCTGATGTGGACGGCAATTCTTTTTTTTTTTTCTTTTTTAAACTCCTTTTTAATATTTTACTTTGAGCTTTTGTTCGCTGTCGTGAAACAAAATTCGACTACAAAGTAGACACCCCGCTGGGTTGAATGTATTTTTTTGAATTTTGCTAAATGCAAACAAAATGGTTAAAGACTAAACAAAAAGAGAATAAAAAGCCTTGAACAGGGATGGAGAGAAGAAGAGAGAAAAAGCAGGGAGTGGGCAAACTAGCATGGTTTTTATGTGAAGAGCAGCAGTTGTTATTTACTCCTCAATGGTCCCTGGCGATTTGGGGAAATGAGGAAGCCCAGGTGCCTGTCAACAGGCCAGACTTTGATCAATGGGCCTCTGGGTAGCAATCACACTTTTCTGTTGTCTGTGTGGTCCACAGTTGGTGCATTCCTATTTGAATCTCATGTTTATTAAAGCGGGAAACAACAAGCTGCGTTCTCTTTTCTTCCAGCACAGCGGGGTGTTTCTACTGGTGTGGGCACACAGTCATATATCTATAATAAGTAGAAATAAATGGCTTGCTTTGCCTTTAAAGTGCTTTCCAGCTGTGCAGCCTGAAATAGTCTAATGTGGAGCACAGTTCTACTTGACGCAGCAGACACAAGGAAGCAGAGGTCCGACTGAATGTGTACCTGCAGCCTGGATGCATGACTGAAGCATCTACATTGATACTTAATATATGCACTGTGAGGATCGGCATGCTTTACAGTGTGAATCAGTTTATAAGTTGTTCATTCTTCAAGGACAGATACAAACACAAGGACACTGCAAACAAGTGCCTGTTGCGTCGTTTTAAATTATTTTTAGCCAGTGCCAGCGAGTTGCTAAAGCCTGTCCTTGGAGGAGGCCGGTGCACAAACACTTGATGTTTGCGGCTCAGCACTGTTTGTTGTTCTCTTTACAGGAATTGAATTCTTTATTCCTAAAGTCTTTATTCCTCACCTAGTGGCCAGGATATATTACTGCCATGTATCTATCTAGCTACAAGAGCTTGAGGAGCATGGACGTTATCATGTGCATTACTTGATATTCCTACGTGATTATTATCTAAAATTCATGAGAAGTACAGCACATAATATAGTACTGTATCTCTATAAACAAATAACTCTGAACTGTAGAAGTCAACATAAAATGAATTCATTTTTTTTCCTGCGAACATGCCAAAGGTGACTAATAATTAATAAAAGGACCATGGATGCAATCCTAGTTCTTTTTTACTTTTTTTTTATTTACTTTTTACGATGTTGATAATTGAAGTTTGTTTGTTGTTCTAGCCGTACTTACTGTGTTTAAACAATTTATTGACATAAACATGAATTTATGGTATAAAAGCCTAAAATGCCCTGGGTTATACATAAACTGTTAATTTTTGCACTGTCTGTTTTACACTGATGCTGCTGTTTGTTCTCCTGGATTTTAATATTTCAGTCCATGTCTGGTAAATCCTGTTTTGATGATTCCTTCAACAGCAGCAGCATGAAGTTAAGAAAAGTTCCCCTGAAGGGACAACAAATCTCTTTTCCTCCTCTACTTTGGCAACATTACATTAGTCTAAGTTGTCCTTATCAGCAGCTATTTGACATGTAATTTCAAACAAATCCTGTTTTATTTTTTTCCTCTTAAATAGAATGCTAAATGCTAAACATGTTTTTATTTTTCTTTCCTCTTCTACTCATTTACTGTAAAAACAAATGCAGGTAATCCCTTTACCAGCTACACCATTACAGAGAATTTCCATTCTACTCTCATACTGTACGTATGTATCATTACTCTACAATGAGCAAATATTACAGCAAAGACAGTCTGTGAAGGTCACTGCTCCAGGTATCGCTGTATTTTAAACCAATTATTAATATCTAGTTAAAGTAGCCACCTGCCATGTCAAAAACTAACACTGCAATCAAATTGTCATGTGGTTGTATACAACAGCTGTCAGAAATTAGATTACAACATTCTGAAATAGGGTTGGAGGAGCTGGAGTGCTGGAAGAGTTGACATACATTTGTTGAAAATGTGCTGAAAGTCAGGTGCACAGCACGGTGCTTTGCCACTGTTTGTACATCAGCTTTAACCTCCTATAATCAAAGAGTCAGGTGCACAGAGAACAAGGAGCTGCTGAGGTAAATGTGATGAGATAGTGGCCTTTTGGCCCATAAGGCAAAACAAAAGCAGATTACACAGCATAGGTTGTGTTAGAGCACTTCTTTTTGAAGTTTTCACCAATTCAGTCAGTTCAATTTCAGTAATCGACTGTACATCTCTGCTGTAGTTAGGGGTAGTGGCTAGCTTATGAACATAGTGGAACATTTAGTACTAATGAGGCAGATATTTCCCTCAGAAGTTACATAAAAGACAGAGCTTAAAGAGAGACAAAGCTGGACATTCATCAGATAGACAGACACACGACTGAACGATAATGTTGCTGACTGAAGGAAAGAAAAGCTTAATTTTGAATACAGGTATACATGGGAGAGGATAGTGGGAAAGGTATTACCTAGAGGAGGTGCATTTAGTGTTTCCTGGTAGCTCAACATCATTTGACGTTTCATTTTATCCCTGAACTTTTCATGGTGGGAGCTCAGAAAAGCAGCTCTGATATATTCCCTCACAGAAAAGAGTATGTGGATCCCTCAGTCCTTGATTTTCGAGAAAAGATCGGGGAAGCGTCGTCATGTCCCAGACACTCAATACCATTTACGTAGAAATGCTTTTTTATGGATTACTTTTAGGGCATTTCAGTTTTATTAGACCACTCACAGTGAAAAGAGGCAGAAAAGATGGTTGAGCAGAAATGTAACAAAGCAACAAAAGGATCCAGTTGAATTTCAAACCTATTATGGCAGAGCCACCAGGACAGCCCAGAAACTGCTATTTTAGATTCTATTTTATACTCTTTTATCTTCTTCTATGAACTGGAAGTAAAGTGAATCGAACTGAATTTTCTCTTGACCATTTCAGTAGCTTAACATGCTGGCTGAGTATGGAAATGCTTTTTGACTGAGTTAAAAAAAGTGAACTCTCTTCAACACCAAAAGCTGGTCAGCATCAAATGTTATCAAATATGATACTTCAGTCTCTAACATTGTTTTATGAGCTGGTTTTTTGATAACCAAGTATTATTAGAGCACGTTTGCCTCAATTTAGTTTGATAACTGCAACATCAAACAGAAAAAGGATGGGACCTAAAATCAAACCCTGAGGAGCGCCAAGCACTGAGCTCTCTGAGGGTACATTTTAATTTTCATTTCATTTCATTTCAGTAACCTGACTTCTGTGCCAAAATTTCAGACAAGCAGTGGACTCAGTGGTCACATAAGGGCTGAACTTTTACACCGTCAGACACTAAAAGGTTGTTAAAATCCATTATGTTGCAATAATGCTTCTTCTTTGTCTAGATGGCGAAAATCACATTGCTTAAGCTATGTATTCGTGTTAGAGAGAAATGTACAGACACACACAAGCACAGACAGACAAACACACACCTGAACCTTGTTGCTCGCCAAGTACTGATTTGTTTTGTGCTTTTTCAGCAGGATTGCTCTATCATCAGAGAGGATGGAAAATCACCTCTGTGCAAATTGAAAATATTTGGCGTTAATCCATCTACGTGTTTGGCACTCTCTTTATTCAGTTAGACATGGCCCATGTGTATACACAGATTATATGTGTGTGTTTGGATTGAATAAAAGAGAAAAAGGAAAGGGTGAGGCTGCATACGTTTACTCTAACTTGCAGACTTCAGCTAAATCTCCTTAATTATGAGTCTACTACACGTTTGATGAATGTACAACAATATGAAAAAGCAGCAGTTAAAAGCATCCTCCAGACTTTGAGGAGTGTCCAGTGTCCTCTCTTGTTACCTACGTGTGTTGACATCACAGTAGGCCTGACCTTTTCCCCTTGGCTTTAATGAAATTAAACCCAAAATCAGGCAGATGTCAACGGAAGGGCACTGGGCAGGGCTGACCTTTCTCCTCCCTCAGATTGCAGAAAGCGGGCAGAGATGCAATGTGGGGGAGTTTAGAGACGAGACAAAGTCTGTCCTGGAAGTCATCCAAACTTACATGTGTTTACACACACACACACACACACACACACACACACACACACACACACACACACACACACACACACATTTGGATGCAAAACATAATTTTGCCAATTTTTGCAATTAGTTTTAATCAAAGTCCCTTCATGATCTAAAGACACATCAATGCTACAGACATTTAACAACAAAGGTGTTTTCAAGGCTTCCTGATAAAAGAGGAGGTGGCAGGAGAGCAAAGCGATGTGGTAACATTTACACAGCCAGACTTTGATTTTCTTTCAGACCGAAGGGCAAGGAAGTGACATCTTGGTGGTGAAATGATCATAGAACCCTGGAAGCGGTATAAGCCCTCCATCATGGTCATGCCAGCCAGATGAAAAGCAGCACATAGACACAGACTGTGCTGCGGGGTAAGGAGCTGGAGCATAAGTGTGGACAGTGCTGAGGGAAGCATCTTCTCCTACTGAGCAGTGACTATCAGATATGTCTTAAGCTTGAGTCTGTGCCCCGAGGATGTTTGTGACACTATTTAGAACGTACAATGGATCCTTCTGCGTTAACGCGTACCCGGCACTTAAATTCAGAGCTGTTTTTGTGATTGGAAAATAGGTAACTTAGAAAAAGATTAAAGTCTTTTATACTAAACCTGAATACAGCACATGAATTGCTTGTCCAGTAATTACGATATCAAAGTGTGGTTCACCTTGATCGTGTTGATAACACCAAATACTGTCGTGAGTTACTCAACAGTCTTTTTTACATTTAAGGGCTGAGTTTGACTTTTATATCCAGTCACAAATAGCTCCAAAAGGTCTTCAGCTGAGTCTCAAATGTGACACTGGGTGAGCCATAAAGAAAACGGTGATAAACGCAAAGATAATAGGATGAAAGGAAACATTCCAGACAAAAAAGACGAATCAGGTAAATTTACTAGGACAGGCATGCTGACAGATGGGGAGCAGATTTCCCCAGTCACTGAATAATTTAATCAGCGATAAACACGTTATAGAAATTGCCAAAAGTATACCCACTGAATCACAAAATATCGAAACACTAGTTCATAACTGATCTTTTTAAGCTCTGTATAATGTCATCACAATATGCCCACCTTATCTCTAGTTTGTAACGTTCATTTGCAAAAATAGAGAAACACACAGAAAAATATATTTTTTACTTCTTTAGCCCTGTTTCTGAAAGATGTGTGGTACAAATCCAATCCAATTCAATGATAAATTATTCAGTTAGCTCTAAAAAACAAACCAAACACCAGTTAAGATCTAGTTTCAGATGTCCATCCCTCTCTGTTTTATACAGGCAAACCTGCCAATCACTCTGAAAAACATTAGAGGGACACGCATCGAGATTTGTAAAAATGAAAAGATTCTCTGCTTGCTGTGCACCACAGTTTTCTTTTCCATTTTTACAGTGGCTTAGTACCTTGTAGACTAATATAGTGGGGCCAACTATCCCTGAAAAAAATGCTGCGGGCCAGTTAATGCAAAACGGGACTCATATATATGTCAGATATATTCAGCAACGTATAAAACATACACATTGATATCAATCTAAAGGACTTCTAAGACGTAAAATGATGGAAAATGATGTTTCAAAAAACAATTACTAAACCTAAATAAATTAATTGAAAAGACCAACACAGCAACATCACAATGCCACCAGAAAGAGGTGCTGGAAAACAGCGGATCAATAGTTATGAAACTGTATATTTAAAAAATATTTATCTTACTGGCTCCTAAATGGGGCCCCCTAGTGAGTGTGGATACTATTATTGAATACGACCCACAGGTTTACAAAAACGATCAAATTTCATCACAATGCGAGCACACTCAGCTATTATTACTCCATCAATCAAACTTCATACAAGATCACTTTAACACAGAACAACAAAACATGTTAGTGAGATGAATGCAGATGCCAAAAACACCTGCTTCACAAGCAGGCATATGATGCTGCACACACATTGGAATTAAAAGGTTTCACTAGGGTCAAACACATAGAGGTACAACAAGTCTGTCAACGAGTCAGCAGAGTCTGACACAGCCTGTCTTCAAACTCGCGCTCAGTTAGAAAAGTTCACAATGTGTCATTCAGAGCTGCAACAATTAATCAATTAGTTGTCAACTGTGAAATGAATGACCAACTATTTTGATAATTAGTTAATCGTTTTGAGTATTTTTTCAAGAAAAGTAAGTCAAAAGTCTCTGATTCCAGCCTCTTAAATGTGGTTTCCTTACTCCTCTATAACAGTAAACTGAATATCTTTGGGTTGTGGACAATACAGGATTTTAGGACGTCATCTTGGGCTTTGGGAAACACATTTTTCACTATTTTCTGAAACAACTAACCAATGAATTGAGAAAATAACTGACAGATGAATTGACAGTGAAAATAATCGTTAGTTGCAGCCCTTGTGTCCTCATACTTTAAAACAAAATGACACTAACGGAGAATGTATTCATATTTCTGTGGAAAAACAACCAGAGGTGGTGCTTTTTAGTGGGCTACAACCTCTGATTGTTATTAATATTTTTGATTAATTAGGCAGAAAATGTCAGAAAACAGGTTCAAAAATGTCCATTTAAATTTTTCAGAAGCCCCAGGTGATAGTTTGAAGTTACCAAAACCCAAATAATAATACTTAAAAAAAAAAAAAAAAAAATCTTCACATTTGAGAAGCTGGAGCAGTGAATGATTAGAATTTTTGTTTTGATAAATGTTTGAATCATTAATTGATTATCAGTACTGTTGGCAATTAATATTCTGTTGATGGATTCATTTACTGATCCTAAACTTACTGTCTCAAAAAAGGTCTAATTAGGATGAGCTGGACTTTCCTTTAGAAAAGCAAAGAACTTTTCTCCCCCGGGGACAAGACTCTGAAGAGAGTGCAGGCTCAACCGCTCTCTGGCGCTGCAGCATGAAGTTGCTTTTAACAGGCATGACCACACAGCCATCCTTCTGTACACAAGTTGCACAGTTTAGGATGATCAAACACTATAGGTCACCCCGGTGCACACCATCTGATGTCCTTTTAGGGGAGGATGTGTCCAATATGAGAGCAGCGCAGCTCTTCTCCCTCCCTGCTGAGAGTTGAACCCTGGTCTCTGGAGACAGCAGGAGACTCGTCATCCAAATGTTAACAGTGTTGCCATTTGCCAGAGCAAATATAGAAACACTGACAGCGAGCCGTGAATAAATCAACATTAACATCACTTTAATGTTTTACACATTTTCTAAAAATGGAGTTTTGATTGTATAATACAGCAGGGGAAACAGCAGTCTCTGCTCTCCAGATTCCCCATTAACTGTGTGAATAACAAGGCAAACTGGCAGCTGAAACTTCACTGCATTTGACTCAGTTTGTCCACCTTAACATACCAAATGACTTATTTACAAGAAGGATATGAAATAATAAGACAACAAATGCAGTAAGGCTATTCTGTTTTTTTAATCTAAACAATCTAGTGTTACCCACAGAGCAACAACTCAGCATTCTGTCTAGATATAGAAAAGAGAGAGAAGTGAACTGTTAAATTACTCTTGGTCGAATGGCCCGATGTCTTCACAAACACTTCTCCTTGCAGTTCACAAGTTATTATGTTGAGTCTTTTTTTTTTGTAATTCTAACTTGTTTACATAGCTGCTGTTCATGTCATGTGTCCAAAACAAACATGGCGTCCAAGCAGCAGAGGATCTGCTGTGAAAAGTCAAAATCCATTAGTGTGGATTACAGACTATACCTTTGCCATGTTTAACAATAACAGGCATTCACATTGGACTTACAGCAGCTCGAGTCATATCCACTGAATATTAATTGCGTGTTATTGTCTAAATATTTTGAAGGACGTTTTTACAGCAGTTTAATGACCTTGCCTTTGGCACTAACAATGACAGAAACACCAGTGGCTGTGCTGCTGATGTCAACAGGGATTGTTATACAGAATAATCATCTCCTTGGAGATATGATATATTCCACAGGTATGTTCCCGGCCCATTTTAATGGCCGGCTCAGCTCAGAATTTTAAATAGCTTGACCTGAGATTGAGTAGCTGCGTGTCTCATCTATGTCCTGCTACCTGAGTCTGTGTATGCACACACAATACAAGCTGTGTTTGTGCCTGAATGTGGGAGGTTGTCTATGGGTTTGCAGTCTCCTCTTACTCTTTCTGAATCTTCCCCTCGCTCAGTCGAGACGGCGCCTCGCATTTGGGCCTGCAGGTAAAGCCAGGAGTCTACTGGAGCATCAGTGTAGATCAAAAGGTGAAACACATCGCAACAGGCAGAAAAATGTGCTTTATTTAGATCTTTGTTTCTAACACTGAGCCCTGGACTCAAGTATGTGTATGCTTGCTTGCAGTAGAAACTCAACAGTCTTGTATTCATTCCACTATTTCCAAAATGACAAAATTCCACTCCAAGTACTAAGCTGCCAGGCACCAAAACAGAGATGGGAGGTGGGGAGAATTGGTGCAAAAAAAAAAAGAAGCAATCTGAGCTCTGAAACCTCAGGCTCGACAGTTTCCAAAACACATTCTTCAAAATGCACATCACAGCACAGCACAGCACCAGAAGCAGCGTTAAGTAGTTCATACATATGAAATAAAGAAAAGAACTTGAGGGGGAAAAGCAGGAACATAAAAAAAGCCAGAAAAGCACATGTCATATCACAGGATATTAAAGCCCTTTCTACCTCCCTTCTTTTTTCTTTGCACTCTTTTAATAAGAAGCCTTTCTAGTTGCTAACACTTCACATCAAGATGCTATGCTGACTGTGTGCGCCTGTGTGGGCCCTCTAATAGGTGTCTGTGTAATTGGCTGGTTGACAGGCTGATCACTAAGAGGCATGAGATGAAGGGCTCTGGGGAGGAGATGTCCATCTTCACTCTCCTTCTGTTGCCATGCCACCGTGACAAACACACATCTGTAAGCAAACCAACCAAAGCTGTGCACTTTAAGCATGAATACTCTACCAGAAAACGAAAAGATCACTGTGTCCACAGTTTATGGTACATCAGCCCTGTATTTTGAAACAACCAACTACACATCGAATACTATGTTCATGGATGCTGCAACCCCCAAGTCTGACTCCAGCATCATGTGTCCTATCATATCATTCATTCATATCTTCACTGCCAGCTGACTCCTCTCACAGGGAATACTACCATTATTCAGAGATCTTAAAATGGTAAAAACATTTGAACTCCACAAGCCTGAGTTGTTTAAATACACATTTGCTTACTTCTCAGGACTTGATGCCCAGTTTAGGGGAGTTACAGCAAAATGTATCCAACAAACACCATATGTTACTTTCTTATTTGTTCAAACACCTTTAAGTAATTATTTTGACAGCCTATACAATGAAGAAAAAGAGGAAAAGCAGTTTGACAGAGAATAGCCTAAAGTAGTTAGAAAGAAAGCAAAGAAAGTGGCATGCTGGAATAAGTCTTCCCATGGTGTTTTGTCACTGTGACAATCATTGGAGGAAATGTGAATGAAAATTTCACCACCGGTCAGAGACTCCAAAATTATAGACAGAGCAAACAGATGTAAAGAGCAAATGTGATCCAACCAAGACTAGAGATCTTATAGACAGACCTCCAATACATTGTGAAAGGAATGTTTTCCCTTTTAGGAATCAATACTTTTGTAAAATAAAAATAAAAAATTACAGCAACTTTAAAGGATTACATTTTCTGAAAACAATTAAGGTGTGCATAAGCCAAAGTCCCTTTCTTATTGTCATGGAGCAGCTGCACCTCTCCCTCTCTCCTTTGTGTTTCTTGCTGGTCTCCTGTTTGTTCTCTCGGTGTTTGTTTGTCTGGGTGTGGCACTATTTTCCCACCTGCTGCCAATCAACCTGCACACCTGCAACCCACACACAGATCAAGCTCCTCAGTCTCTACACTTCAGTCTCAGCCAGATCGCTCACTTTGCCAACGTTCTAACACTATGGGCAAGTTTAAGCCTTGATAAGTAATTTCCTCGTGTTTGCCTGAACCTGGTTTAATTCTGTGCCTCAGGTTTATTGACTCTCTGTGGTCTCAGTCTACCTGCTTGGCCCTGCGTTTGCCAATCTGCCCTCTAGCCAACTACTGAGCTCTCTCCTTTTGCTCTGCTCCACCGCCATTATGGCTCAGCTCTCCAGACCTCCATCTCAACATCAATAAACAAATATGCATTTAAACTAGCTCAAACCATGTGTCTGAGCTCAGCTAGGAGTCCAAAGTTAGATCAACATTACAGTTATTTGCTAATAATTTAATTCAGTTGATTACTAGGTTAATTGATGGATGGAAAATGAATTGATTAATTAATTGTTTATTACTATTTACTTTTGATTTACTTTTTATTGTTTTATCTTTGAAGCATTTGTGAAGCGAAAATTAGAAAATTTACTGGCTACAGCTTCTGTTCTGGTTCCAAATGTTAATATTTGCTGATTTTCACAGTCCCTTACTGAATATGTTTGGGTTTGGACTTTTGAAGATGTCACCTTGGACATATTTCAGTAATCAGTAATGATTAATAATGAGTTGTGGTGGCTGCTACAGTGTTCAAGGGTGTTTTTGAAGTAGACTCTATTGGGGGTTTCACAGTGGTTTCTTGTGTTTGAGATGGTTGCTAAGTGTTGCTACAGTGTGTAGTTGCTTTGGGTTGGTTTGTGCAAGAAAAAGTCATTTACCTTGATAAATTAATCACCACTTTACTTTTTTGTACACGTAACCACATGTTACAAGAGTGCCAGAACCAAGCTGCAGATGCTGGTTCTGTGTATTTGTTCTACACAAGTCTGAGGAGTTTGATGTGGAGTTAGTATAAGGAGGTTAGTGTGTAAAGTTTTAGAATAAAGTGGTTGACATTCTTCACGGCTCTGTAAGTTAAGCAAAAGTTATTAGTTAACAAATCACTCATATTTTGATATACCAACACATGTATTCAACTACATGATGAACGAGAGCTACTGTGCACAGCCAGCAACAACAGCAACGAAGAGCAAAGCATGCAGATAACTAAATTCTTATCTAAAATACGTCATATTTCATATGTTCGATCAAAGTGAGACTGTGTGTTTGAGACAGTCTGGTACCTTGAGTCCTCCACACTCTGCTGCTGATCCCTGGTCCACTCCAGTGATGTAAATACCCAGAGCATATTCAGCTCCCCCCCGGATCATCAGACCCAGAGACCGGCCATCATCCAACACCAAGTTGACCTATTGAAGACAGATACAGACAGATACAGACAGACAGATAAATAACGACGGCAGAAGCAGGGGTTAAATATCTAGAAATTGAGTGAACCAGCCACTTCTTAAATACCAACATTTTAAATGACATTTTACGTTCTCCATTGTGTTACTTGACAGGCTGCCAGATTTTGCTCATGCTGTCGGGCTGTTCAAACTGAAACGGATATGTGAAACACAATGCATGGAAGAAATGACAGCCCCACTCTGAGCCGGGATTTGCTAGCAGAAAATAAAGAGCTTCAGGAGCGACTTAGATGTGGTGACACAGGGCCATTAATGAGGAGGCTGAATCTGTTCTGATTGGAGGACTGACTGTTTAAATTGGTCAATCAGTTTGTTTACAAGGCTCATCACTGTCACTCCCCTTGATAAGCAGAGCAGACAATGTCTGACACTGTTTGAATTCAAATAATCCATCAACTGGAAATATTGGATGACTACAAAATACCCCGGCTACAGCATCCAACTAAACACCCTGCTGCAGGGAGCTGAGGATCTCTACAGGATACACATGAATTTACCAAAATGATTCCAGTTTCTACATTAGCAAAAATGTATATTCAACATCATCTTGTGCTGTTTTTAGATATTATAATAAATGATGTGGATACAGCTACACAACAAAACTATACTTGTTTTAATGCAAGAAACAGTTTCATGCTGCCTCATACAGTATGTGGCTTGTCTGAATAAATCAAAAAAGTCAACTTCAGTTTTTGCATGTGAAAACTTAAATCTCTTATTTATAGAAGCATTTGTGTTATCGCTAAACCCATCACTGCAGCTGATTACCTTAAGCCTAAACAGAATCAATTTCTCAAGGTGTTATGGTGAATAAAGCAACTTATATTCAAAAGAAAGCTGGAGGACTGGAATAAATACTGCTTCATTTTACTGGTTTGAAAGAAGTTGTGATGGAATCCATCCAGCAGGGCACCTCTGTCATTCACATCCAAAATGTTTTACCTCTCGAACATTCGAAGGCTGTGCCTCTGAAGATGGTGAGAGACCTATTTTTACACAATTTTCAAAAATCTACAGTATGTTTGGCAGTGGCATGGCAGTGTTACTGCACCAGCTCAAAGTAAAGTGGACCTGATGCGTCTCATCTGAGAGTGTGTCTGACTAGAGGAACTGCACTTGTAAAGACCTGGACTGAGAGACATCAACTCAGAATCCTTCTTAGCTGATTATACACAGTCTACATGCAGCTATGCATCTATACAAGTGTACTCTGCTGAACACTTTAACACTTAAAACTTTTTCACCTTGGTTTTATATTTTGACTTGATTACAATTTGCATATACAGTATGTATAGCTATAGCTTCATTAAAGCTATACATATAACTTCTATATACCACTCTCTGTCAGTGTTTTTTCTGTGTTTTTAGCATTTTCCACATTGCAGATTAATACTGAAGACACTGTAAGTGTAGCAAAGCAAAATATGTTTTAGATTCCTTAAAGTACCTTTTGCTTTGACAGCTTTGCGCATGACTGGCATTCTGTCTACCACCTTCATGAGGTCGTCACCTGGAATGATTTTCCAACAGCCTTGAAGGAGTTCTTTGTCAAATAGCCCTTACAAAGCCTGGAGGTGTGTTTTTGTACTGTTGAAAAACAATGATTGTCCCACGAGGCACAAACCAGATGAGCCCTGTTGATGCTGTGGCAGCCATGCTGGGTAAGCGTGCTCTGAATTTTGAATAAATCGCCAACGGTGTCACTAGCAAAGCGCCTCGACACCACCACACCTCCTCCTCCATGCTTCATGGTGGGAACCACACATCCATTCACCTTCTTTGCATCTCCCAAGCAATTCTCCTCTCCTTGCTGCTCTCCCTCAGCAGTGGTTTCTTTGCAGCAGTTCAACCATGAAGACCTGATTGTCATTCACAGTCTCCTCCAAACAGTTGATGTTGACATGTGAACTCTCTGAAGCATTTATGTGGGCTCAAATCTGAGGTGCCGTTAACTGACTCTTGGTCTTCCTTTTTTGGGGCCAGTTTCATGAGAACATCTGATGGTTTTTGTGGCTGCATTTGAAGATTTATTCAACACTGGCGCTCATGTCTTAAAGTAATGGACTGTCACTTCTCTTTACAATGTTGAGCTGTTCTTGGCATAATATGCATTAGTACAGTAATCAAATAGGGCTATTAACTGCCTTGGTACAACACAACTGGTCTCAAACTCATTAAGAAGCAAAGAAATTTCACTAATTAACTTACGACAATGCACGGCTGTTAACTGAATTTCAACAGTCTGCAGTCAGCAGTTATCAAAGCAAACAGTAGCTACTCTGAAGAACCTAAAATATAAAACATAATTTGCTTTGTTTACACTTGTGGTCTGTTCTGCAGGCAAAGGCTTATATAAAACTGTGCTATTCTGTCCCACCAGTGATGATTTGGGCTGGTACAATCTGCTCTTTTCCATCATTTCACCAATCATGTCCTTTACTCTGCAACTATTTGCATTGGCCCTTTAGCTTTTAATCGAATAATCTCAAAAAAGTCAAAGCCAACATTACACACTGAAGATTTCCATGTGTTCACTTAAGATTGACCTGAACCACTTTTTTTTTTAAATGAATTACAGGCTCTTTCATAATTTCAATACTTGAAGCATCTTAAACTTGAGATTTGTCCCTCTCTCAAAGGCACAGAAACACATACTATAACTGCAGTGAAGCACTGAACAATACTTTTCCATTAAAAACTTTCTGCGTCCTCTGTCTTTCACTTATGACTAATTGGATGAACTCAACTCAGCATTTTCAAAATATGTACATTTGGAAAGCAAAGAAACCACATTAAAGTCCACTGGGAGAGGTTCAGCAGTGGCTGAGCTGTGCCAAACTTTAAATTGTACATTTTACTTCATTACAATGAGGCTCATGATTACTTGGTTTAATCCTAATGTAGCCGTCTGCCAAGATTGAAAAGGGGAATCAGTTGCACCCTGGCGACTGCAAGATGACACATATGCAAATATCTCTATTAAACAATGTGACTTTCATCTCTCTTATTTCCCCTGCTGGTGGAAGTTTGGCATCTGGCACAGAAATCTCACTTTCAGTCAGTGCATATGGTGCTGCACCTCTTCTTCTTTAATAACAACTGTCTGCTTAATGAAGGTAAGCCAGCCACCTTTGCTCAGTGGGAATATGGAGGCATTCATGTTCTCTGTGACATTTATGCAGGACATGGAAAACAATTTTAATTACCGGACTCATCCTTCTTTTATTGGTAGCACATAGCAGTTCTCCTCATCAGCTCTTATCATGGAATCACTTCAATCCTCTTTCTTTCTAAAAGGAGTCCCAGTGGTCTCTTGTCTCTGTTTTGTAAGCAATGGAATATGAGGTGGTGCTCATAGAGCCGTTGTTTGGCATAGACAAGTGCATTTAATGACAGCAGGGATTCATGAATGATATTGCACATATTATGAGTGAAATTAGCACTGCGTGAAAGAACAACTTAATTGAGTCACAAGCCCTTGCTAATGTCATAATATCCAAGACCAACAGTAGAAGCACAGAGACTGCAGTAGCCGTGGATAAGGTTTCTAGTAATCAAAACACCAAAGGCATTCATTTACTGTCAGACTGTTACTAATTGACATTGACAATTTTGTTGCTCCTGTCCCAACTTGCTTGAAACGTGCTGTTGGCATCAAATTCAGAATACGCATATATTTACAAAAATCAATGAAGTTGATCAGATAAAACATTACAAATACAATTGGTCATTTGCATATCCAAAGCAACGTACATAAGAATTCACACACCGATGGCACAGCATCGGGGGCAGTTTTGGAGTTCAGTATCTTGCCCAAGGATACTTCAACATATGGACTGCTGAGGCAAGGGATTGAAGCACCAACCTCCTGATTGGCAGACGGCTACTGAGCCACAGCCACCAACATAAACTAGATCACCTTTGTACTGTTTTCAATTGAATATATGTCAAAAAGGATTACCAAATTATCACATTTTGTTTTATTTATGTTTTAACGCAGCATCCCAACTTTGTTGGAATTCACTGACAAACGGGAAAATTCACAAACCAGCTCGTGTTTAGCGGTCTGCAGATTCTCCACAGGGGGGAGCAGTTAGGATAGGTAAAGTAATAGCACAAGCAGTTTGACCTTCTGGTGCTATGTATGAGAGACACTGGGTTCTATTTTGTTCAGTGCAGAGCACGTCTTTTTAATCGGTCCCTAGACCACACAGCTGGAGGCAAATCCAAAAGAAAGAGGACTGAAAATGTTGAGATGACAGATTTTCTCTGAGTCAATAGTGACCACCTGAAAATTTCATGTAGTTCCCCACGCTCTATCCATCAAATTCTAATACACATCAGACAAGACCTGTTTTAATTCCATAGAGACTGCATTTCGTTGTCTCTGTGTTGCACTCTGATGATGACAATAAAGTTGAATCTAATCTAATCTAATCATTGAAAGCACCTTAATATCAGAAATGGATATGAATTCAATTTTGAAACAGCAAAAAAGCTAAAACAGCCAAACTATCTACTGAATTAATATTTTGTAAGCTTTATCTACACAGCACTAACTACAGCCTGTATTAATGGAGCTAAAGCAGTTAAGATTAATGTGTGGCTCTTAGCTGCTGAAAAATTGAAAGTTCTAGTGTAATAAATCTTTTAAACAGCTCTGACAGCTCCTTCCCTGCAGGTCATGAGGTGGTGACATGGTGGAGCATTGCAGGACTAAAGGTCCAATTATGGTTGTTGTTTACGTTTTTGAATTTCTCTCACAGCAGTCACCATCTTTTGCCAAATCTGAGTCTTACTGTTAGGCTACCATCAAAGTCACACTAAGGTACAGACACTGGAACCAGGAGATGAACTGGTGACCACTGAAACTCCTCACCAGCTGCTAAAACTGGGCAATGTAAATACAACTGAAAGATGATTCTGCAACTGCATGACCTACTTGTTGCCAGTGCTTGGTGTGTTTGTCCAATCAGGTGTGTGAACAGTTCAAGTTCATGTTCAAGATGATTTATTCATGGCCACGGAAAGGACGGCGAAAGCTGCACAATGTCTGTGCCTTCAAAAACTGTGCTTGACTAGACTGAATGTAAACCTCGTTTCAGTCTTACGGGCGGTTCACAGCATGACGCCTGTTAGAGGCAACATTTTTGTTGGTGACTTTAGAGGAAGTTGGATGTTTTTTTAGCATATTTGTTAGAGTATTTATGATTTATGGATCAAACACTTTTCGATTTTGTTGCTTACTTTAGCTCAGCTTAATTTAGCTTGCCTTTTTACATTCTTCATGAATATTTGATTTTATCTGTCAGAGTTTTAAAGAAATTAGAGAAATTATCCATGCAAATATTATTATGGTAGCACTTTTTTTGCAAAAAGAAATGTTGAAAGTGCATAAGGGATGTAAGTGACAACAAATGCTTTGCATGAATAAATGTAATCATCATTCTGAGCACTTATGCAAATTTTGAGTATTTTACTTTTCTTCCTGATTCCTGAATTATTTCTTTGAAGTTACAACTGAGATTTGTGCAAAATAGACAATGGAAACACCTCTCCTTTATTCCAGCACTCCAGTGTTTTGTTTCCGATGTAGAGCAGCCTCACCTTCTTCTCATCTCCCTCCTGCAGTAGCTGCATGTTGCTGCGTCGCTGGCTGTCAGTTCTCCTCAGGGTGGCGCTCCGATGCTCAGGAAGGTCAGGAGGAGGGGACACACTCCGACCCTGAGGATCAACCCAGGTATAAACATGGTTGGTGACATAGCCACCTGGAATCCGCCCGACTGAACGCACAGAGAGACAAAGCTTTTTACTGCCCTTCAGCACCTGAGAGGAGAGGAGAGGAGAGGAGAGGAGAGGAGAGGAGAGTGAATTCAGGCCACATTATAAACACAAGGCAAACATCTGTATGCATGGGTCAAGTTCAAAGAGCAAAGACTAGCCACAAATCAACACTTCAATCAGTGTAATTTGCTTTTGTCAGACCATCGCATATATTCACACAAACACATGTGTGGGTACAAACACAGTGTGAGGCTGTGGCAGTGAATATTAAAGTGGGACGCACCACTAAATGTGGGAGTAAATCAAAGATTACAGAGAAGCAAGCAATTTTTGCCATGCTTCTCCACCACCCTAAAAAGTTCAAATGATCACTCACACACACACACACACACACACACACACACACACACACACACACACACACAAACACATTTCTACTGAAAATTGCTGTTGGCTGTGCCTCATTGCTTTCTGATAGCGAGCTGTACGTGCAATCCCTCTGCAGATCAATGTATTCCCATGTGGTCGGCGGTCTGGAGAAATCAGACCAAACAGGGTTGAAGCTCTTAATGATCAAACAATCCCTGTGTACCACAAACACAAACAGGACTTCTTCTTTCATTCCAGATTAAATATCGTCACAAACACTGCCAATTGTGAAACTGATATTAGTCCAAAACAGTGATCATATTGATCATACAGTATAAATCTGTAAGGTGTTTTTCATCTCTTTTTAGTGATTTATTTAAACATCTTGAACAATGCAACAGATTCAAGTCTCTGGTGACAACAAGGGTCTGTGAGCATCACTTATATAATAGAAGGACTCATTATTTAAGGTTGTTTCCTTGAGTCTTTTGTGGAACCTTCCTGCACCAGCGACAGAACAAGAGCTGCTCTTCCTTAATGAAAGGGTAATTCTTTTTCTTTAAATTGATACATTTTTTCATTTTTCCCTTATTTTCATTTCAGTGTTTCATTTGTTTGTTATTACAGTGAGTTGTCTTGTTTTAAGCTACCATAAAAGTTGAAAAGTTCAGCCATTGTATGCCAGCTAAAGAAAGAAAAGAGCATTTTTTATGAAAGTAATAAGATCCTAAAACTGCTATTCATCAATCATCACAAATCTCTTTATATTTATCTCTGCATGAGATTAGAGCTAAATCTGTATTGTATCTCTTGTGTAAACATGCAGCCCTAACTCATTTATTTTCACTTGTACAAAACTGTAAGATTAGTTGAATGTGTTACTGCTCCACTGCTACTCTGATGCTGATACTCTGGATATATGTACTATATACAACAGCGAGTTTTTAAACACACGATGGATTAGTATTTTGTTTAATGTTAACTACATTTAAAGCTTTCTATTGCTTGAATTTATGTTGCTATTGAGAGTCACTTGAACTTTCTGTGCATTGTTGCAGATTCATCGTTGAGCCATTTCTATTTCTGTCGTGTAATGTCACCTATGAAATGTTGTTTCAGACACCTAAATTTATGATATAGGGCTCCCTTCCACCTCCTGTTTAAGAGCCATAATACCAGTTCGTGACAATCTTATCTGTTATTATTTTTACTTTATTTAGCATTACCTTTTTTCTGTATTCAATTAAAAATAATAGTACAAAATAAAAAAATCTTAAACATCACACCATGATATGGCCAGTAGTCCTTTCTGCAGATCCTATGTGTAAGGCCGGTGAACAGACTCCTCAAAGCAGGTCTGTGTCCCTCAGGAATTTAAAAACATGCTGCTATAAAGCACAATTACCCACAAATAACACTAACCTAAACATCAGTCTTCCTCCATTGGTCTTCCTCCTACGTACTACTACTGCTCTGTTGAAATTCCTATTAACATATGCTGCAAGCAGTAACTCCAATTACCACTTGTCAGAGAGCTGTGGATTGCAGATGGCCCATCTTCTTTGAGCACAACAATCAAGATGAATCAATTTCACAATCATGATTTGTGCTGAGAGATAATAACTTTAAATTTTGAGGCAACAAAACCTTGTCAGCACCGAAGATCACTGACTGGACCAAAATGGCTTTCATTGCTCCCTCCCTGTTCCACCTCCTCTTTATGGGCCGTGTCAATGCAGAGGTGTGGATAAAAGTGCATAACAAATAAGTTCAGCAACACTGCGAGTAGCCTTTGCACAGAGAGAGAGAAGATCCAACTACAGGAGAGAGAAATACTCGCATTCAGAAAGGCACACAAACCACAAACAGCAGGGAGTCAAAAAGGAAAATTGCCTGTCTTCTTGATTTCATTATTGTGTCAAACTTTTTGACAGTGTTGATGACAAAGGCTATCTTCCTGATATGAACAATGCACATCAGCAGCACGTCATATCCCACTGAGCATCAGACATCACCAGGGGGTCCTGGGAATCCAAAGGCAATCACCAGATTGCACTGTTTGCAGGCTGAACATGTTGCAAAAAAGGAAACTAGAGAGAAATTCACTGGAAAAAATGTGGAAAGGAAAAGTGCAAGGGAGGTGTCAGAATACAGAAAGTATTACATATTTTAATTGTTCAGCTTGCAGTGGTGTTGCAAGCTTGCAGTTTAACTGATGTTCATCAATACTTGATTTCCTGTTAGTACAGAACACTGAAGTATATTGATTTTTTGTATAATAACTGCAAATACTACGTGAAGTACATGTAGAACATACTGTGGACAAATATTAAAGAACTGGGACACAGCTAAGGTTCATTGAAAGGACTAGATGTTGCAATCCCTGGTGTTTGCACCACTTTTAATTCAGGAGTTCTTGACGGATGGCTGCTATAAGGCTTTACCAACGGGACACATCGTCAGTAGTGTACCTCAGCATCACGGGGTGTTTCGGCCATTTATCACAATACACCCTCTGCTGAGGCAGGCCCACCACAGGTTGATCAAGCCTGGGTGCGTGTCCCACGCTTAGTTGTTTGCCTTAGCAGCCCAGGTGGTGTCGCTCCTCTTCAGCCACAGCCAATGGCTTGTCCTCTCGGCAGTGTTGGCCAGCTCTTTGACGGCTTGTCTGTGAGTCTGTCCCCTGACTCCGACCTCTCTGAGGAGCTTCGCTGTTGTGCTGGCTACAAAGCCCCTACACCCCACCTCCACTGGGCGCACCCTTATCTTCCAGCCTCTGTCCCCTGCCTCGGCTGCTAGGTTGGAATAGCGCAGCTTCTTACGCTCATATGCTTCTTCGATGGCGTCCTCCCAGGGAACCGTCAGTTCTATGATGTAGGCGAGCTGGCAGGAATTGGACCAGAGGACAAGGTCTGGTCGCAGGGTGGTTGTTGCGATCTCTGGAGGGAAAATGAGCCTCTGATCTAGGTCAACTCGCATCTGCCAGTCCCTGGCTGCATTCAGTGGGGCCAGATCAGGGTTGAGGGGCTAATCTTCGGCTTGTCCCCCTCCCGAACAAACGATGGTGGTGTCGGCGCACATCCTAGGTTGTTGAAGGGTTGGGCGTTGATGGATGCACTCCAGTTTTTCGGCTATGCACCTGAGGACCTGGTTGTGTACTAATAATTATGTTCAGATTGGTTGTTTTGGAGGAGACGATGAAGATGATGAAGAACCTTTAAAGATTGAATTCAACAGGATTGAAACACACTGCAGCATCCACAACCCAAAGCAGGTATTTAACTCAAATTATGAGTTTTTTTTTTAATAAGGTGACTGCTCGATCCAAAAGCATTGGCCTCTCTCTTAAGCACTTTGCCAACCTGCTACAGAGCATGACTTTGATGTATAGCTGCTAAAAGGCTTTATCACGGTGCATGCTGGTCTGAGAAATGTAACTGCATTTAGAGGAGATGGAGGAAGACGGCAAAATGAGCAGTTTTTAGATGCAATGAGAAGCGTGAGTGCAGGGATTTGGGGCAACAAGACATACATGGAAAAAGAGAGATGGAGGGGAATGCAGGTGATGGAGGGAAGGCGGCAGGTTTAACAGCCTGCTCCATCCTGTGAATAAGAAACAGTGGTAATCGACTAAGCAGATGTGGTACAGTGGTCCTAATGCGTCGTCCCTGGAGGGAAGTGCTGATTGTGACACTGGGCTGATGCAGCTCGGCACTGCTTCCAACCAGAACAAACAGTGCTGGGAAAATAATGAAATGTATAGAGGAGCATAATGGAAAATGGCAACGGCAGGTAAACTGCTTTCAGATGATGCTGCAGAAAAACAATATGCTCTCATGAGAGTCCAGGCAATCCATTTTATACACAAAAGCTAATGGCAAAGAGCCCAGCTGCAGAGGCCACGCAATTTCATCACTTAGAAGTGCATGGTCATTCACTGTAGGAGGTTTAAAGGTACCTGATGTCAGGAAAATTACAAAGTAAGAAATGAATGTTAGACATGAAGGTTTAAATAGTAAACCCTGATTATGTGAAGCGTCTGTATTGAATAGACTCAATGGCACTGCAAAATCTTTTCAATCCAAAAGTTGTTTGGAATCAATACATAAAGTCATGTGCTAATATGTGCATGTGTTGTGATGAAATACCTTCGTCCTCACATGAAGCAGTCACAGTTGCTTAGGTTTAGGTAACAAAACTACTTGGTTAGGTTTAGGAAGCGCCAAGGGTTAAAATAAGTATGTTGCTGTTATGTTCACAATGTGACATAAGTATGTTAAAATGGGTCAGCGTTGACTTTTGGTTTTCAGTGTCATCAAATCAGTTACAGGAAGGTGGTGTATAAAAATCAGGTGCTGTACTTAAAAGCCACGCAAACACAGTAACTAGCTCATTTATTATATATTTTTTACCATCTGTAATCAAAGAAAACAAGATTAAATCAGCAAATGTGCAAAACTGCCTTAACAAATTAGTTATCTTAAATCAAGGAGACCCAGGCAACAAAGATGACCCAACTCCTGTAAATCTTGTAAACAAGAGCAAATTAAGTAACAGTCAGCAACGAGCACGTCTACACGTTCAATGAGGAGTATTTGAGTTTGCTCAAAAGAAAGTAGTCCAATAGAGTAGCCCCAAAACTCTCTAGAAACATTTACGATGGGCTTTCTTTAAATAAAAAACAACTTAAAGTCACCAAATCCAGGGAAACAATAGCTAAGTTCACAACACATCTCTGCATTCATGAGGGTTCAGATAAGGTTTTGGACAGGTGGATTTATTGGAGGAAAACAAAACAGTCCACAGGTCGTCTGTTAAGGTTTAAGTTAAGGTTCCTGTATCGTCTCTCATAGGAGAAACTGGTCTCACATAATCAGAACCAAACACCATCATCAAACATTTCTTCTTCGGTTGAATACAATCAACGCTAATTGTTCCTGCTAATTGCATCCACCTGATAAGTTGTCATGGACACATATACTGCACAGGTGAACACAAGTTTATCAAAGCGTGCAATGTCAGTACACAGTCAGACAAACAAACACACCAACCTGCAAGCACAACGATCAGATGTGTGAAAGTGGTGCAGACACACAAAGCACAAGGAACCAAAAAGCAGCCAGGCAAATTGCCTTTCGCCCTGTTTATTTGCTGCTGTCAGAAAAGATCTGTCAAGCATGGGGGATCTGTTCTACACACACACACAGACACACACGCAGGTGATATTTGAACATAAGACTGCAGAGATACTCTTTCTCATATTACACAACTGGAATCTATTCTAGATCTTATATCAAACCTTATTAAGTGGAAGAAAATCCAGCATTTAAATCCAATCACTCAGTGCACAAACAAGCCAACAAGCAGGATGACATTTTGTAAGATCATCACACAGATCATCCTACTCAGTGGAATATTTAAGTATGTACATGAATCACAGAGACTTAATCTTAACATTTATTGCAACCTTAAACCTAATTACCTTCACTAAAATAATTAATTAAATGGGAAAACACTTACTGAATGAATTTATTCCTTCGACTGAATGCTCCAGAGGATGGCAAGACCCAAACACAAATAGTCACACACACACACACGCATACACACACACACACACACACAGATACCCCAAGCAGCAGCTATCATGGCTGAATGCTGAAGCCATTTGCAGAATTGCCAGAAGATGCATCCTCTCTAATGCCCTGTTCACACGTACAGACTCAAACACTGGAAACACAACAGGATACCAAACATTGTGATTTCAACCTTGAAGAGCTGCCCAGCACTACTAAAAATCTCAAAAGGCCCCCAGCAGTGCAACATGCAAAAGGTTCCACTTGATGTACAGTGAATATCCTCTGACGCACAAGAGCGACGGCTTGGAAACTCTTTATTTATTTGTCAGGGACATCACATGTGGGGACTGTTACTTCTGTATAAAATGCAACCAATGTGATGAATGGAGGACTTCTAGCCATAGTTAATTTTTTAATTAGTCAGACTTTTAAGAAATAAAACACAAAATATAACTCTCTAACCTGCATAGAGACCAACAATAAAACAAACAGAGACAAACAACCACAACAGTAATTGAATCAGCAATGACTAATAAGGATACTCCAGCTTGTTTTGATTCCATTGTGAAATGGAAGCACAGTTATTTTCCACTCCTAGATAATGTAAATTATGTGACTGAACAGAGTAGTGTAAAATAAGAAAAAGAAAGTATTTCAATTAATAATACACATAAAATAAACAACAATGAAAATACATGACAATCATGACAAACACATACCTGAAAAACGGATATAGGTGACGTGACTTTGAAGAGACCTCGTGATATAATCGTACTTATATTAGCTTCAAAAATGCTCAGGAGATTAAAAGGACTGATTACTCTTTGTTGACGCCGCTGCATTGCGGGTTCACCAAGTGTTTGTCCAATTACAGCAGCCAGCAGTGACGACAGGCCGTGTACGCTCTGGAGAACAAACGAGCTGAACCAAAACTGGAATGTGTTTGTTTGATGGTTTGTTGGAAATGTGAGCGCGGCTGGGAGGCAAGCGGATCTGTCAGCAGTGTGAATGGATCATAGCCACTGATGCTGTGCAGCGCTGGCACGATTTTCAAAGTCCGATCCATCTATCAGCTGTATGTGTTGGTACCTTTGGGGGAAAGGTGAAGCGTGTAAGCGGCAGCAGGCGTGCCTGTTTCCCTGACACTGAGCGGGAGGAAGAATAAACGCAGGAATCACATGCACTCGTTTTCACATCAGTTCAGTTTGTGTCCCTGACAGGTAGAGACACAATGTGCCAGGTCCACAGCACACAGTGCAGGCAGAACACATTCCAACAATAATGTGCTTTTATCGTTTGGGCTTCAGGAATGAAACTGTGAGGTTTTGGGTTTTATTATTGTTTCATGTCCTCAAAGATCCAAATAAACATTACGATTCCATTCACGATTCAAAGCGCTGACATTTCAGCTGGCGGCGTTTGCATACAATCTGGGTGAGCAGTTTGGGAGTCGGAGACCTTTTATGCTCACACCCTCAATTTTAAATGAAAAAAAATAAATAAATGAAAGATTTGGAAGATCAAATGTCACATGACAAATATTAAATATGATGAGTTTATTTCATTACACATGTACACTTCCAGTCAATTTCTGTCCCTTCAAATTGCAGGGTTACGTTTAAAAACAACCACGATTCCTACGCTGTTCATCTGACGAGGATGTAAACACCCTCAAGTTAAAGTGAAATTCCGGCATTTGTCAACTACAAACTTTCAAGTCATAAAGACTGAACGATATGTACTTTGTGATTTTGCAGCTTAAAAATAGCAGGCATGAGCCATCTGCTAACGTTGCTGCTACTTCATAGCAACATAAACATACAGCAGGTAAGTTGGGCCCCAACCTGAGCAGCAGGTAGATCTGCTATACTGTGCGATTTGCCCTAACAGCTACAAGGCAAGGGCTACTTTCTCAGTTTAGACTCAAAGACAAGTTTTTGATTATCTCTGTAAACCTGAAGTGTTCCTGAAAAGCTCTCAGAGGTTGTGGTCATTGCCCAGATCAATGTTGTTCGTGCCAGTGTCTGTTTTGGAGTGAGTGAATGACCAACAGTCAGCATGTTTCACTTCAAATCCGCTGGGAACAGAAACTCTGCGACGACTTTTTCTCCACAGACTTACATGTGTCCCATGTGTGTGTACATACTGTTTTACCACGTGTGTGAGCATGCACATGCATATTTGTCGGACACAGAGAAGCAGTTTAGGCCACAAATGAAGTAAACACTTAGAAGGATTAATGAGTAATTGACAAGGCCGCCAACACAGAGACTTAATGGAGCCAAGTCATCAATCACAGGGATTAGCCAGAGGAAAACATCCACAATGCTGTGCCCAAGCCATCTCCGCTAATCCCCCCCATTCCCCAATCCATTTCTCACTCTCTGCTTCTCTCTTTAATTTGAATAAATGCCCAGACCACCTGCACACACACACACACACACACACACACACACACACACACACACACACACACACACACACACATCACTGCAGAATGCATACAAAATACAAATCAGACAATGTGACAGACAGTATATGTGCAGGAAAAGATTAAAATCGCAGTGATTAATAGATGGTATAAACACTGGAACTACCGTGCAGTTCTTCTGCCTTTCTTTTCAGTATTTTCTGCTCTTGAGCCCATCCCTCCATCACACTTCAGGAAGTCACTCCATGAGATTCCTATCATAATGGCTAAGAGTATTAGAGGGCCCAGTACTGCCATAATATTGTCATTTATCATTTTAAGGTGAACACAGAGAAAGATTTAAACTGGCTCATTTAAAATGTCGTGGCAGACACAAAGAAATGTACAGCTGTTTTCACAGTGGATGCGCTACAGAAAAGGCAGCAAAGCTAAATCTGATATGGAAGACTGATGAACGCTACACTGAGTTAAGAATGAAATCTGTGAGGCTGGACATTTAGATGGAACCTTAGGGACACGTTGTTGGCACTGGTCACTTATCAAGACAATAGTTTCAGACATGCCAGGCAGTGAAGAATTAGCATTTCATAAAAAATAAACATAATCATAGTTATAATACTAAGAATACTGAAACAGGAACTTCTACTTTCCAATGACTGCTATTGTCAGTCCCAAGGTCTACAGTACAAGCCTAAGAAATTTAGTGCATTTGTGTTTGTTTCCACCACAAAAGTTCAATAAGGATGATCTCTCTCTGGTTCTGTCTTTACTCCTCTATGGGTGAATTTCTGCTTTCTTCTTATCCTCTTGACCACTTCTGCTTTTTCACACTGTCAAAGTTTCCACACTCACCACCCTGACCTCATCATATTTAGCCAGTTATTTCCCTGCCCAGGTTCCTCTAGCCGATCTGCCCCAGGGTGCTGTTCTTTCAGTATCATTGATGTTGTTGCTCTCATTCTGTCTTTAAGACCTGCTAATGTTTTTAAGACAACCACAATGACTTTAACTGAGGTACTCAGCCTTCTTTAGAAGTCGAAAATGGTTTATGCGCAACAATACAAAGGGTTGATACTTCTGGAGAAATAATGTGGTTCTAACATACAGCACAGTACAAACAGTATCTATCAAAAGGAACCACACTGAGGTTCCTGAATCCCCTTTCTGTGAAACTACACGACTAACTGCTCCACCGAAAAGAGGCTACACAGACGGCAAGTAAGTCCTAATTACACAGTGATCAACGTGGACACTGAAGTGCTTGAAATTGTTCAAAATAAAAAGAATGTCAGATTGGCTGGCATGGCCATGGATCCATAGACCCCCCACTCATTCCTTTACACTAGTTCATTAATCAAACTCCTATAGCTCCTCTCCTCCCTCGCATTTCTCCTGTATTGAACGCCATATCTCTCAGCGGCTGTTATTTACGACACCTCCTCCTGGACACAGATGCTGACATCTTTCACTGATATTTACTGACAGCGGGCAAGAGAAAGAGAGAGGACAGATGATGGGAGCAACAGACGATGATTCATTGCTCAATTTCGGCTTAACTTAGCCACATTGCCCTCGCTTCTTTGCCTCTGAATATGAAGTAATTTCTCTCTGTTTCCTATTGTTAAACTGGGAACAGCTGCTTTCGTCATTCAGGTTTCATAAAGCATGTAGAATTAGCTGGGATGGATCTGTCATATTATGAACAGAGTGAAGAGTGAAAGAATCAATCAGCACTAAACTTCGACAAGCAGCAGCAGGAGTGGTTTCATTTTACTCAACAGAGCAATAAACATAACCAAACAGCTGATGTTCAGAGTCCCAGTAGTGCCCTTTCATTGTGCATGTTTTTGCTTTAATATCTGAGCAGTCATAATATCAATAAAGCATCTCTTAATCTAAACTATACAGAAGCTCATTTTGTGCCTGCAGGTGATTGCGGCTGCTGGTGGCGTCAGTTTTCCGCTGCTCACGCCGAATCAATTAAAGCGCTCCTTTGCTCAGAGACACATTGATGAAACCTCTGCGTTCAAATTGCAGCTCCACCTGGAGCCATTGGAAAAGTGTCTGAGATATCAAATGGGATGGTTTTAAGTAATTATCACTGCTTTGGGTAGGAGCCGCGCTTAAGGATATGCAAGGACAAAGTGAGTTACAGCAGGTACAACTGTAAATTCAGAGAGAGGTAAAGAAGTGAAGGTGCTTAACTTAGAGTGAAAATGTAAATTAGGCTAAACACACTCCTTTGTTGAGCACACTGGAGTCAGATGGTTTTCAAAATTGGATATGAACACTAACCCACTTGACATTCATCCAGGATAAATTGCAAAAAGATATAAAAATAATAATACTAAGCCCACTCTTGCTTGAACAAATTACCTTGTATTTCTTGTTTTCTGCAACACATTTTTGTAACTACTTCTTCTCTTTCGACACTGCATGTCAGTAAGCTGACATGTCAGATGATGTGTTGCACAGAAACACCTGGGAAGTCATCTTTGAACGCTCTTTAGAAAAGGGCAGGCACTTTGAAAAAATATTTGGCACCATCTGTCTATTGTGTCTATCATGGAGATCAACCAATTATATAACACGACAGGAGAGCCATCATCCTTGTTTGGCCCTAATGTTCCTTGTAGACAGAACCCACGACTGCCGTCAGTCAATCAGCATAATTGTCATTATATAACTATATTTTAATGCACCTCTTGTTTTACATACCGACAAAACACTTTAACATTACTAAAAGAACATCTCATCTCATCAAGGGGCATCCGTACCAGATGCCCGAACTACCTCAACTGGCTCCTTTCAACACAAAAGAGCAGCGGCTCTACTCCGAGTCCCTCACGGATGACTGAGCTTCTCACCCTATCTCTAAGGGAGACACCAGCCATCCTCCTGAGGAAAGCCATTTTGGCCGCTTGTACTCGCGATCTAGTTCTTTTGGTCATGATCCAGCCCTCATGACCATAGGTGAGAGTCGGAACGAAGATTGACGGTAGATCAAGAGCTTTGCCTTCTGGCTCAGCTCTCTTTTCGTCACAATGGTGCGGTAGAGCGAACGCAATACCGCTCCTGCTGCTCCGATTCTCCGACCAATCTCAGGTTCCATTGTCCCCTCACTCGTGAACAAGACCACGAGGTACTTGAACTCCTTCATTTGGGGCAAGGACTCATTCCCTACCTGGGACTAAAAAGAACTCCTTTACAATATTGTACTGCCTGTGGCAGTAAGTGCTTTGTCCTCTGGAAAAAAAATGTTTTTTTTTATTGCTATACATTGTTTTTTTTATTACTGAGAATCTAGAAATACACATTTACCTGCTGTGACCAGTACAACATACAACAATTTAAGTAGAGGGTCCAGTCTTATCACAGACAGAACACATGCATTCACATATGAAGATGAACACAAGTGACTTCTGTGTCAGTGGGCGGCCTTTCTAACCAGCAGGACACCCCACTGCCCACAAATGTAGCAACAGCTTCTCCATCTGAGGGGTTTATTCATCTGGCCTCATTTCCTTCTGAGACACTTCTGCAGGCAAGAGACATGAATTATGGAAAACAGGAACTACAGCACCTAGGCAGGAGTTAGTGCATGTCTGAATAGTGTATAAGACGGTCTCATTACGCACCGCTAAACTGTGAGTGTCTGCAAAGTGCGAGTGAGTATTTATGTCTGTGTGTTTGTCTGTCTGCATGTGAGTGTGTGTTTACCTTTGTTTTCAGGCGAGTTTGTTTGCGTGTGGGAAGATCAAAAGACTGTGGAGGCAGTAAAGTTTCAACTGTGGTACCTGGATAAGAACTTTTTTCTCATGCCTGAAGAGCTCCCGCACGACTAATGAGTGTAGATAGTCACATTATGCATCACTATACATGCATGCACACCGTACGTGAGAAAGTGTGCACCTTTTTCTGAATATTTGTCTGCATGGGAGACTGATATCTTCCCAGTAAAATTAAATTGCATTATTATTTTCTGGTACTGAACATAAATCCAGAGCTGGCAGTCAAAACACCTTTATGCTAATGACTAATATTATATGAGTGTAGTATCATTAGGCGCCATGTATCTCATTAGTGTCAATTCAATAAGGTAATGCTGGCATGCTGAATCCCAGATTTGGGCAAGTCGCTGTGTCTACTCTGCCAAGTGAAAGAAGAAGAGTAAGAAGATGATCCAGGCCAATGACTGGCTGTGTGCCTTATTCGTGGTAGGTATGCAAAATAACCAACCAGGATCAGAGTAGAAACACAGCTCTATATCAGCAAAATTAATGCAATGAATGCAACATGTAGCTGTGTCATGCAGCACTTCAAAGCATATAAAACCCTCCTTCTGCCTAACAAAGAAATCCAGAATATATGAATGTATAAAATAAATTGAAATACAAACAAATATTTCTCAAGGTTTAACCACTAGACACAGTGTTTCATACCTCAACATGAGGTCCATTGTCAGTGTATGTGCAATGACAGTTTACATTTCCAAATCAAACTTGTGTAAGTTGCATACTGGACCATGACTGGGTCCAACTGTAGCTGTAAGGTGTCGATGTCATTCTATCATGTACACCCAGATGTTAAAGTCAGATTTAAGGTGAGCACAGAAACACTTTCCCCCTTCAGCAGATGAATGTGAAAACAGGCCCTCTAGTGTCAAACTCATACATCACTCTGCACAGTAAAGCTCAAACACTCACATGGGGTAACAAAAAGCCAATCTTACTTTTAGCATTCATGACATAAATTTGAGAGTCATAACAGGCTTCAGGCTACACTTGGAACTGATCCAACACTGGTGTCGGGTGCCAATACTCATGCAAGTCACTCACTGGACATCAGGCTGATATCACCAATGCACATATATATCCACAATCTGATGATCCCATGAATTCTGAATATTGCAACAAGCAGCACAGAATGAGAGCTCTGCCAGCATTTCAACAGCATGTGGACAGTCCTACCAGAAGGGAAAACATCTTGAATTTGTGTTACAGTAACATGACCATTTTGTGCCCGTTCATACCAAACATGCATTCAAAACAACAAAGCAAAGAAACATCCTAACTCCAAACCTCAGATCACTCCTCAAATAAGACTGAGCCTGAAAGAGAAGCATAAAGCCTTCAGGCTCACCGAATGGCTGCTCTCAAGATAATCCACAACATCAAAAACAAGCTTCTTAAAGCAAAAATGAAATTTCAGGACAAATTGGGGAGGGAATATGGCACCATGTGAACACTAAACAAGCTTTCCAGATGGTGAAAATTTTGCAAATAATAATAAAAAGACAAAGAAAGAAAGAAAGGCAAAAAAGTCTCTAAGGGAGTTTTTTTTTTTAAACTTTTCTCATCATTAGCAATAAATTCAAGCACAATTTACATTATTTGTGACTGCACAAATTGATCATTTTTTCAATTTCAGTTGAACTTTGAGCACATCTGAAATAATAAAACAGATTTTTTAAATTTCACCGAGGTTTGATACCTACAATCACTTTATACAACTGAGCAGGAGGAAATACATGGCTGCAGGCTTCTCATCAACATGCCTGTCAAATGGCAAGCTGAGTCCACAGGAGGTCCCTGGGGTCTGACATCACAAGGGAGAATATCTTGCGCGCGCGCGCACACACACAAGCACACGCATGCGCGCGCGCGCACACACACACACACACACACACACACACACACACACACACACACACCACACTCTCTTCAGGAACACAGGCTTACACAAACATAAAAGGTCTGTTTCACAATGTTCATTTATGCAAGCAGACAGACACACAAACACACACCCTCACACACACAACTATACATGCAAATTGTATGCAGCATTTGTCCTAGGTCACCTTTGATGTGCACAGCAGTGGTGCCATGTGACAATGAAAACAAATAACATGACAGAAAATTACTAAAACACAATAAAGCAAGCCAGTGAACAATGAAATAACCAAAAGGTCTTCCCTATTGAGTGAAGCTGTGGGCATAATTTTAAGCAGGCTTGCTTAATAGTGGGTGTGTTTTTATCAAGTGAAATGAACCCAAACTTAAGAACTTTTAAAAGAGCACTTCCACATATTGCACAGACCTGAATAGACTTAGAAACCTCAAGTATAAAAAAAAAAAAAAAAAAGATGGATTTGTTTGCTGTTTATTTGGAAAAGAAAAGAAAAATGAAAAAAAAAATTGTCTTAAAATCAAACTGAAAACTAAGAGTCACCTATTTAGACCTACATGAAACTGCAGTTATCAGTCTTCTTGCAAATGGGAAAACAAAAACAGCATTTGGATGCATGTGACCATAAAATCTGAAAATGAATTTGAGCCTGACCTCCGTCTTTTAAACAAGAGTCTAGAACCATACTAGCAGCTCTGTGAGGATGTTATTCAGCACAGTGTTGCTGTGAGCTAAATGCTAACATTAGCATGCTAACATGTTCAAGGTGCCAATGCTGATGTTTGGCAGGTACAAGGCTAACCATGTTCGCCATTTTAGTTTAGCATGTTAGCATGCTAAAATTTGCTACTTAGCAGTAAGCACACAGTACAGGTAAAGTGGATTAGCTGCTAGTGGCAGGGCTAACAGCCAGTTTATTTGCATTCTCTCCATATTTCTCTCTTGATTTTCCGCTACATGAAGCATATTCTGAGCTGTGTTCATCACAATAGGATCCTGTTTACTGTAGTGGCAGAAAAAAAACAATGTTGGATGAGCAGGTACGTAAAACCTGGGTGAAGCAGCTGATATTCTGAGGTTTTTTTTTTGCTAAAAATGAAAAGTGATGAACCTCTATTTGTTTGACACAGTCTGAATCTGTCCTTTAAAGAACATATAAAAAGACTGGATTCCTATTACACTGAACAAACATGATTTCCTATAATACGCAACAGAAAGCATGGTCTATAATATAACGGCATGTGAACCTCTATCTCCAACAATATTTGATTTACTGTTCTACTTTACTGTATGTTTGATTTAGGTTTATACAGCATGGAGGAGCAAGGAGACAGAAAAGATGGTAGGGGATGCAAATGAATACAACGGAGGAAAAGAGGAGACAGATTCATTTTTTACTCCCCAGACGTCTTACATGTCTTTTGTTACAGGGAAAAAGGCATTTGGAGGACTCACAGCGGTAAACTGTAACTCTCTGCATTATCCTGCATTAGCACTGCATTATTCACCAAATGTGTGCTGTTAGAGGGACAATAAGTGTGCAGCCGCAGGCTTGCTTGCATGTATAAGCTGCTGCACCACACCAACATCAGTCAGTCATAAATAGATTACACATTTGTTTTTCAACAGGATACTGAGTTAATCTCTGGAATAAAATCATCCGTGTGTGGCGGCCATTTCCCCAGCACACACTATAGGCCTATTCACTGTAACATATCTGAATCCTAATCAGCCATGCCGCAAAGTAATCAATAGCCTACTGATGACTGACAGGAAACCCTGAGCCTCTGCTAATCCCACAGATTCAACACCAGCCGCTTTATTTTCATCTTTTTTGCCATTCATTTCCACCTCTGGTCTTCCTTCCTGTCGGCCACAGCAGAGACACGCAGCGAGAGCCCTGATGTAGTTCCAGAGGAATCATATGAGGCTTTCAGCTTTTCTCAAAACTGAGGATAAAAGGAGGCAGGGACAGCCAAACACTGCACAAGCATTCATGTAATAAAACAAGCCTGATCATCCTCTGCCAAGAACGCCATCAAAGTATACTTGATCTACTTTCTGCTGAACAATCTCAACAGGGAAACCATTCTGAAACATGAAGAGCTGCGTGAGAGCAGAGCTGCACTGACAAAGCGACAAGTACTTTTTCTAAGAACTTAAAACACAACTTGTTTATGGGCTTCCTACTCCCCTCGTGGCTGGCAAGATAAAAGCCATTTAGAGCTTTTATTTAACATGAGTTTATGTACATACTGAAGCTTTTTATGGGAACAGTCGTATGCTGGCTGAGCAGTTAGAATCATGAGGTCAGCACCAATAAATAACCGCCACTCAGGACCAACTGATGTGGCAGCCATTTAAATATACAGCTGAGTGGGACAGGTGGTCAGGGATAAGGCCGCACAAACCACAGCATTTCTTAGCTTTTTTCCACCTGTGTCCACCTGCAATCATCAAGCTGCTCCATTAGGCGGAAATACACTGAAATTACACTGAGAGAAATGTCTATAAGATCATTGCAGCGTGGACGTTCTTGTTAAGGTCTGGACAAATGAAAGCAGGAAAGTCAGTTAGGAAAGGGCAATTGAATGCTCACTCTTGCTTTCCCTGTTACACTTTCTAAAGAGAAAGTGATACCAAGGTTCATTTAATGAGGTTAAGACTGTCCTCCCGAGAAAAGCAACAGCATGGCTTGATCATCCATCCATCCATCCATTTTCTCCCGCTTCATCTGGGGCCGGGTCGCGGGGGGAGCAGCCTGAGCAGGGACACCCAAACTTCCTTCTCCCTGGACACTTCCCCCAGCTCTTCCAGGGGGATCCCGAGGCGTTCCCAGGCCAGCCGAGCGACATAGTCGCTCCAGCGGTCTTCCTCGGGGCCTCCTCCCGGCGGGACATGCCTGGAACACCTCCCTTGGGAGGCGTCCAGGGGGCATCCGATAGAGATGCCCGAGCCACCTCAGCTGACTCCTCTCGATGTGGAGGAGCAGCGACTCTACTCTGAGCTCCTCCCAGGTGACAGAGCTCCTCACCCTATCTCTAAGGGAGCGCCCTGCCACCCTGCGGAGGAAACTCATTTCAGCCGCCTGTATCCGGGACCTCGTTCTTTCGGTCATGACCCAAAGTTCATGACCATAGGTGAGGGTAGGAACGTAGATTGACCGGTAAATCGAGAGCTTCGCCTTTCGGCTCAGCTCCTTCTTCACCACGACAGACCGGTACAGCAACCGCATTACTGCTGCCGCTGCACCGATCCGCCTGTCAATCTCACGCTCCATCTTCCCCTCACTCGTGAACAGGATCCCGAGATACTTAAACTCCTCCACTTGAGGCAGGAACTCTCCCCCAACCTGGAGGGAGCAAGCCACCTTTTTCCGGTCGAGAACCATGGCCTCGGACTTGGAGGTGCTGACTCTCATCCCAGCTGCTTCACACTCGGCTGCGAACTGTCCCAGTGCATGCTGAAGGTCCTGGCTCGAGGGAGCCACCAAGACAACATCATCCGCAAAAACCAGAGACGAAATCCGCCAGCTCCCGAACCGAACCCCCTCCAGCCCCTGGCTGCGCCTAGAAATTCTGTCCATAAAAATGATGAACAGAACCAGTGACAAATGGCTTGATCAAATTTTTTAAATGACTAATCTTTAAGTTTCTCTGACAAGCAATTTTGAATGCTTGTGGTACGAAAAATGATGGCAGAAGTCAGACGTGACATTGCTGTCAAACCTTGTCAAGCCCTCCTCTTGTTCAACTCCAAAGGACACAAGGACAACTCAAATTTCCAACTCAATCAACTTTATTTTTTCTTCCAACTTTTGTTCTGTGATTGGTTGGCTTCGTCAGTTGATTGGTCAGTACAGTAAATTAGGTTGTAAACCTTTAAAGACAGAGAAAACAAAGTTAACATTTTTACTTACACATGTTTAAACGAATCTTAAATGCTAACATTTCAATTCAACATCATGATTACATGAATTACATTAAATTAATTAACCACTTAAGCCTTTTAAATGGAAATAAAGAAAATAATCTTAAGAAAAAATAGCTGATCTACAAGCTTATAGATCGGCTCTTAAACATTTAATTTCATGAATTTTCCACATTTTTAGTAGAGTTTTCAACATGTAACAGACTTTTAACATTTTTAACTTTGTATTATCCTTTTTATATCTTATACTTTTCATTTTTCAAACTCCAAATGAAATATCAGTGCAAACATCAAAAGTCAATGAAGTCAATGCTGCAATGTGTTCCTACACAGCAGTTAAACATGAACTTGAACACATTAAGCAGCATTTCAAACAACATGAAAGTAAATAAAATATTACACCAACCATTGGCGTCTTTGGACTGAACCCATGAGTGAACTTGTTGCTTCTTCTCTCTGAAGTCTGTTTGTTTGAATGCCTGAGGATCTCCATTCCTTCTCAGGTGCTCCTGATCAGGTAATGAGTAGCCGGTTTGCTGCTGCTGGTGCACTCTGGGAAGTGTAGTTCTTTGAGCAGAGTAGTGTTAAATATATGGAAAAGCTCCATTCCTGTGATTCAGCTCAACAAACCTTGAAGGGAGGGCTGGGTTTGACGGCTGGCTGTATCAAGTGTCAGGTTTTGACTGCAGACTGCAGTTCACATCCGGTCTCCGACCAGCACTCCACATTGAACCCAACTGACACAAATGTGCCTCTGGCAACAAAGATATCCAGGTAGTAATATAGTAAAATCACCAGTTTCAACCAATCTGTCATTGCATCTATTGTAGAAAACCATGCAGACCTACAGTATACTTCTATTGAGAGTCTCTGTCATCTTCAGTCTCACTTGCAATTAGCTTCTCTACCCTCCTATATGGAACTGTTAAGCATTCATTAATTTCAAATACTGAATTAAACTGTTCCATTTAGACGTAAATCTTCTTTCAGCCCATCAAGCAACACTGACAGAGTGATGCTCCCTGCCAGTGACACAGGCTCTCTAATCTGAGAGGTTTCATTATCATCTCTGTCTCATTTCCTGTTTCATTTCAGTGTCGAGTTTTATCAGCTGAAGTCAAACCTGACAGGAATAAACATCTCAATGCTCTGAAAGGGACAAGAGCCTCTTTATAATACCACTTCAGTTCTTGTTTTCATTCAGTTTCTTTAATGTGTAAGATCAGATCGTCCATTGGGGTGGCTGCACTGCTCCAGCAGACGTTTAAATTTGTCTAAACGTACTAAAAGCACAGGTGTTACTATTAACAATAATGATGGCTCTGTTCCAATCAAGTGCCCCAGTAAGCCAGCATGAACAATCCCAGGATCCTGAAACAGAAGCACCTAAGTGGAATTCAGCCATCATTCATTTTTCTATTTCCACATACAGTTTTCATGTCAAAGTGTCTTCTGAAAAAAGCCTACTGTCACATTTACTCAGAACAACGGAGGGGTCATTTTGTCCTTTGCTATTTTTGCCACGTGTGTGGAAAAAGTTTCAGTTCAAAATACTTTAACCAAGCAGCATGTCTGTTACCTCTAAAACTTACTTTACTCAAATATTGAACAATCTTGCCAAAGATAAGCAGTTGTACCGAGTAGTTTTTAGTCACTGTTAGATCAAAAGTTTTGTATAGTGGCACTACTAAAATCCAGATCACACATGACAAATTCTACTTAATTCATTATATGCAATAAGGCAATGTACTGTATCTAAGCCCCGTCAGTGCTCAGCTTGCGACCTTGCTCTGCAATGCACTGCTCACCAGAAAACTTGCTGCTGCCGTTTCATAAGCATCCCTGCATCCACCTGTAGGCTTTGAGGCTACTTATCCTGTTAGGGACGTTATTGTCAAACCCAAATCTCTGTTGTGCTGAGCTTGGTGTATTCTTGCAGGGAGTGACAAGGTCAGAGCTTTAGATGCCAAATATCAACTCTGTACATATTCTGCATTCACATAACCCGATGGCTGGCTGAAATGCACTTGGCACAGAATTTTTACTTCATTACAATGATGGCTCTATACTGTGCCCTGCAAGCTATTTATTTTGTGTAATCAATGCTATGTGCTATCAAAAGGGAGTGTTGAATTAACTGCTTTGTAATGCATGACAACAAAGTGAAAACTTTGACTCACCAATCTCACTTATTTTCAAAATCAGAACAATTAAAGGAAAACTTTAGTATTCTCAAACATTGACCTTATTTTGCCAGTTTTTAAAAATGGTCCAGTGCTGAGCGAGAGAGCTGTCTCAGTGTAGAAGTCTCCCTCTGAAGTCTCTTGAGAGTTGAGATGCAAAAAGACATTGGTGGAAACGTGAGTGAGAGATTTAGACTGTTTGAATTCTCTTCAGGGCCTTCCCACGATGCTGTCTGTCTTAGAATAACAGTCTGAGCCTGTCAGTGGCAAAAACAAGCACTTTTAGTGGACACGCACTGACGGTGTGCAATTGGTAGGAAGGATTACATTGCAGCCCGTTTTGCAGCTGCCGGCTGCAGCACTCGCTCAATACTAGACCAATGTATAAAAAGTGTTATCCCCAAGAGTCACTACGATATAAAAAAACATGGGAAAATTGGGGCCGGGGTGAAAAATAGCAAAGTTTTCCTTTGAATCCCCTGCTAAGGTGCAGTGTAATCACCACTGAACATCAGGCGTGGAGCAGGATGTTTTGAGCTCCATTGCTACAGATATTTTGTGAGTGTAAAAAAGAATCTGTCAAACCCTGACAGATGACCCTGTTTGACACGTACCTCTGCACACTCCATGACACTGTCCTGGGAATTCAAAGGTCTCTGAGAAGGCAGCACTGCAGTAACCTCCTTAGGGCATCCAGACCCTGTCAAACAACCCCTCCAGCATCCTGCAGTGCCGCTCTGTCTTCCAAGCTCACTGCAATACACAGCTGTTTTTCATGCTTTCAGTGCTCAGCTATGCAGAAAATTAACTCCAGCGGCTACAGCACATCCACACAGGCCAATCTAAACACCATCTCAATCCATTTCCCTCCATCTCTGTTCCTCTCCCTCTCTCTCATTCTGCTGGACACACAATCAAGATGACGTTCCCTGTACACCCTCTTCCCATCAACATCCATCTACACCTCCACATCAGCAGCAGTCAATCCAGTCATGTACACTATTTAATTTGCACCTCCTTACACAAGTCTCTCACACCGTGTACCAGCTCTAATCCACTCGATATTCACAAGGTTTGCTCCCTAAAAGTTGTTGATCTATATTATCAGTTGAGGTCAAACTAAAGAAGGAAACAAGTGGCACATTACATCAGATTCAGCTTGGAAAAATTCCAGTTGTGGCACAGCCCCAGTATCCACTCCACTGCTAAACATCATCTCTAAAACATTTTGCCTCAGCGGTGAGAGCATTGCCAGGCAGGTCTTCACTGAGAGTGGGCACACACACACACACACACACACACACACACACACACACACACACACACACACACACACACACACACACACACACACACACACAGGTTATTTCATTCTGTTGTCAGCTGTCTCTGTCACTGTGAGCTCCTTTCCTCCTCCTCCACACACACTCATGGCAATGGCAGGTCTAAAAAGACGTGGGAGGACAGGGGATGTAGAAACAGATGGGTGCTGGCACCAGCTGAAAACCCAGAGTCTGACACTAATGGGCCCGAAGAGAGACAGAGAGGGACGGCCCCATCTGGGCCTGATACCGCTCAACTAGCCAGCAGCAAAACACAAATTTAGAAACCGACAATAAAATGTGCTGTCACTAAAACACAGTCAGGCTGCTGAAACTGCTGTGCACCTCAGATCTTATTAACAGAAAGGTCTTAGCCTCAGATTTGACTTCACAAGTGTGTGAGTTTATACATTTGGAGGTTGTTTAGTGAACGTTTCCACCTCTGATTCTTTGATCTGATGGCTGCATTGATGGACCATACCCATATTTTTCCAGAATTAGGTGCATTTGTTATAAATCCTGTGAACAATAGATTACATCCAAAGGGTGGGTTTAGCTATTTCATGTTTTGTGGCAAGACTGTCGCCTCACAGCTAGAAGGTCCCGGTTTGATTCCCGCTGTGGGCGCTGGGGGCGTGTCCTCCACCATGCCTTCAGTGCCTGCTGCTCGAGGAAAAAGGGCCTTTCTGTGTGGAGTTTGCATGTTCTCCCCGTGTTCACCTGGGGTACCCTATATAAAATATACCCCCACTAAAAACATGCAAGAAGATCACCACCTGACAAACGGTGATGAAGAGAGCTGGGTCCCCTAGCACTGCTGTCAGCTGGCAGCCCACTGCTCCTGGTCTGCTGCGGAGGAAGGATGGACCAAGGATGGGTTAAACGCGGAGAAAATAATTTCACGAGAAGCATGGCACGTGCATGTAATTGTGCATGTGTGTGATGTGATAATAAAAGTACGTTTCTTCTTCTTCTTCTTCTTTGTCTTCTTCTTCTTCTTCACTGGTTGTCATTCCCTTCAGTGCCGTACATCAACTTGTAGGTACTGTACTTGAAGGTTGTTTGAAATTATTAAAACAGAAGGTTGGGTTTCAGTTGCATTTTATTCAGTCCTTAATTCAACTATTGAGTCCAAATCATTTCAAATCTATACTTCGATATAGATTCTAACCTTTTTTCAAGTGACAGAAGCTATGATATTTCAGAACTAGCACTCAAAGAAAGTGTGATTTGCTATTAATCAGCTGGCTCCAAAAATGAACCAGTTACAGAACCTAACCATCACAATACATGACACTTCATGTATTCACTATTGTCAAAGTTACGTTTGACAACAAAGAAAGCAGACATGATCATCACTTTGATGAGTTAACAAAGGTTTGGAGGGACGCCTCAAAAGATTTTGAATTTATGCGAGAAAAGATCAGGAAAACTGAGCAAACCATCCATTAAAGTATTAATAATCAGTTAAATGTAGACTTGAGTGCTGATCTTACTTTCATAACTTGAAAAACAACATAAAGAACTGTACACAGTAACACATAGTAGACAAATAACAGCATTAAGGTGAACCATGTGGTCAATCCCAAGACAAATACTTACAAAAACACATGTCTCTGTCACTTGTCAACAAACACCTTAACAAGCATGAGAAGCAACCTTGCAATTGCGTCAATAGCTCAAAGGGTGCAATTCAGCGAGGAGACTTAATTAACCAACACCCAATTAAAAGCGCTTATGCAGCATATTATTGCTCAGATTGCTTTGCCAACAGCTATTCTCCTCTTTTCCTCAGAAGTGTGTTTCTGTCTTTGTGTGTGTGAGAGAGGGGGGGGGGGACACGACTGGATAATAAACTAAACCTTGATATGAAATGTATTTGAAATTTGATACAATAGAGATATCTTGATAACTTTCCTCATTAACACACAAAGAAAACTGCTGCTCTCCAGGGATTACTGTGATTCAACAGGATAGTGTGAACACTACATTCTCAGAGGTTTGATCATAA
This sequence comes from Chaetodon trifasciatus, assembly GCA_037975065.1. Lineage (NCBI taxonomy): Eukaryota > Metazoa > Chordata > Actinopteri > Chaetodontiformes > Chaetodontidae > Chaetodon > Chaetodon trifasciatus. The sequence continues at coordinate 17,752,269 of JBBMOE010000003.1, forward strand.
TAAGTCTGATTGTGATTCATAATTACGACACTGTCTGATGTTTTGTAATATCTATCAGCCTCGACCCCACAGTATGGAGGAGAGATCATTAGCTGAGAGTTAGCTGCGCCCATCATTTATATCTGGACAACCTTACACAACATGAATCATGTGATCACAGACTTGGAAGAAATAATTCATTAGAAAAAATCTGTGAACCACAGATGAAGCAGAGCACATGGAGAAAATGATGAGAGAGTCGGGTCAAAAACTTGGATTTCCACGATGTCAGGTGATTTCATCATGGTAAAGATGTCTATTCATCATCAGTCTATTAAAATGGAAGAAGATACATTTAAAGCTTTATTTTTAATATTTTAAAGCACAAGGTCTAAGACAAACCTTTGTGTATCCTTAAACGTCACAAAAGGTGAAGATGTTTTTACAAAAATTGCATTTATAAGTGGTTAAATGAGTTTAGAAACTCTCTTTTAT